>OU015761.1:37683303-37722341 GCA_907173295.1 Fagus sylvatica | reverse complement strand
ATCAATGCCCCTATGCCTATCCAATACCAATATGCATGTGGGAAGTACCCACGGGACTTCAAAACTGCTACTCCCAGTGTTTCCGTTGAGTTTGCAAGAACCTTAAATATGAATTTGACTTGAGACATCATAGGATAAACCAAAAGAAAAAGAAAAATTGCTCTGTTAAAGAATTTACTTTGCTCCAACTTTTCCCAAAAAACTCATTAACCACTATTGCGTTCTGCGCATACATCAAGGGTGAAATCCAATAGCCCCATATCCACCACTTCTTTATATCCTCTGCAGCATTCAAGGGAAAAACAAAAAAAACAAAAAATTGAAGCATCATGGAAGGTGCAACTAATTTTGAGAAAACAATAATTTGTTTACTAAAATTATTAAATTATTATGTTATACCTCTTGACAGGACAAACCCACTCAATGCAAAAAGCATGAGCAGTGCAGCTGAACCAAATGTGTTGGCAATAATCAAGCTCCTACCCATTGCTGCTATAAATCGGAATAATGCAGAAGCCATCTGGTTAACAAATACAAGCAGAAGGTATTCCCTAAACAATCTGCAGTATATACATCCATATGTCATTTGGAACAGAACATGTGAAAAAACATCTTTGCAAGTTTGTAGTAAATTGATAATAATTATTACTTTCTTACCTTCCAACATATGGGTCAAATCCAATGACATAGTAGGTAATGGATACCCACACAGCAACTTCTACTAAAGAAATGGGGATCTTAAGGATCCATGCTGGAAGTGCATATGCCCATGCAGGATAAAAGAGGAGGTCCCTTTGCTTGTAAAAAATAGGTTGTACAAAATCTAAACTTCTCTTTTTGTGAACCCCATCAACTTCAACCTTCTGCTAATATATTTCCAGTGCTGTAAAACCAGTGTTTCATTTCAATGATATTATAAGAATGTTTTAGTTTCATGACTACTAGGTTGGATTAGATTTGTTGAGCTTAGATAAGTTTTTGTAGTTTCAGTTTCTCAAGATTATGTTGATTGATACTCCTTGTGCTAAAGTAGTTGTTAGATTTATGGTTTGTTCGTGGTAAATATAATTTGGAGTTTAAAGAGATGTCAATGATTTTGGTGATGGTATACAATTATGAGATGAATATGTGTTTGTTCCAATTTTAGTGTTTTATGTATTTGCTGGAGTACTATTTCTGTCCTAAATATGTGTTTGAAGCTGTGTACAATAGAATCACACTTCTTCACAACTATTCTTTAGCACCTGGTTTGAGATTTTATAATTTTGGGAATTACTTCTTGTTTGTGATGTGATGTTTAGCCTGGGAGTGCCAGTACAAGATGCTTGGTATGGTTTGGGCCTTTATTCCATATATCCCAAATTGAAATTATTCAAACTTAAAATTAAAGTGTGTTACTTTTTTTTTTCTTGTTTTCGAATCATGTGGCTACTTTTAGACCTTGATCCTGTATGAAAATAGGCTATAAAGTGATGTTACTCATTTTTTATTAATAGAATGCTAGAAAAGAAAGAAAGAAAAGGTTCTGCAGTATAGGAAGTGTCAATAAACTCTTAGTCTGGGCCCTTCTTTATATCAAAATTTTGGCTTCACAATTTTACTAGTTTTCTTTTTCTTGACCCAAAAAAAAAGGGCTATAAAAGCATTGTTGATCATCTATACTTCTTGAAGTTTTCCAAAAAAAAAGTCCATAAAAGTATTGAACAATACACCTTATGAATAAAGAACTGAACATTTTATTCTGGTATTCTGTTTTGTAATTAAGTATGCTTAAGAAATATTCATGACTGCTAGCAGGATATGCAATGCTCATAATAACCAAATTAATTGGCAAAGACAAAATTTCAATACCAATACAAGCCTTCCATTGCCCCTTTCTCTCTTGAAAAGGCATGGACAGGCTTTTCATTGTATGCCCATAGGTTTAGTGTGCCTCCAATATATATATATGCTTTGTTTGATGAAACTCTAGGTACTGATTTTTCAAGTGCTATATCCCTAATCTTGATTATTTCACATTTCAAATGATTTGAACAAAATTTTAAACTTATGACTTGTACATACCAACTTTTGTAATTTAACTGTTTACTGTTTATTTGTTTATTTTGTAGGAAGGGACTGTTTGTGGTTACTTTGCATGGAATAATCCTGATGAAGGTGTTGTCCTTAAAACTCTCTCATTCGGAGGAAATGATCAAGATGAAAGACACTGTTATTGCTAATTTGAAGAAGACAATTTGCAAGTTAGAAGAGGAGAATCACGAGAATTCAACTAAAATAATGAAAAGAAAGAAGAAGACTAATATGTGTTGTTTTGTAGCCTTTTTTTATTTATTTTTTATGTTGGTATTGTCGTAGTTAGTGCAATGATACAAATTAGGATAGACAAACCAATGTATTTGCTTTAAACTTTGTAATTGTTATAACCATGTACAACATTGTCACTATGTAATTCATGTTGTTAGAATATAAGTCCAATGGGTCTTAGGCCCAATATATTGTCTTGTATAGCACTCCTTTTACTTGTGCATTACTCTTATCTCTGCCTATATAAAGGCTCTCTCTTGTACTACATTTGACATATAATATAATACACAGACTTTCAGTCTTTAACATGGTATCAGAGCTGAGGCTCTAATATTGTGCAGTTCTAGTCCTTCCAGGCGTTCTTCCGCTGCCTCAGCTGTCTCCGGCACTGCCCAGCCGCCACCGTCAGAAATCCGGTTGCCTGCGCTGCCAAGAAGCTGATTCATCGCCGAAAAGGACCCACTGCCACCCTCGGATCTGCCGTTCCCGGACTCCGATCAAGACACCGCCGGTACCGTTGGAAAGCTCTCGAGATTATTGACTCAACGGCACAAAAAACGGCGGATTCCGACGTCGGACGCGCCCTCACGCGCCGCCTGAAGATTCGGTGCGCCGTCACGCGCTCCCACGCGCCCCCACGCGCCAGCCTTCTTCTCTGCCACGTGTCACGCCTCCAGGACGCCACGTCAGCCCTAGACACGCTACTGCCACGTCAGCACAGTGCCACGTCAGCCCTAGCGTTGACCGTTGACTTTGACCAGCGTTGACCGTTGACTTTTCCGTTGACCAGGCGTTGACTTTTCCGTTGACCAGAGTTGACTTTTTGCGTTGACCAAGCGTTGACTTTTTCGTTGACCAGAGTTGACTTTGACCAGCAGAGTTGACTTTTTCCAGAGTTGACTTTTTGCAACCCAGGTGCTCCCTACCCAGTTTTTCGTGCTGATTTCATTTTTGTGGTCTGTTTTTGCAGTTGAGATTTCATTATGACTCAAAGTGAAATTTCTAAGCCTATTCATAGGCGATCCAATCAAAAGAATTATCATCTTATTTGTGCCTTTTGCAAGCATCGCGGTCACACTATTGATCGATGTAACATGCGTGCCGGCATTCTTCAGCGCTCTGCAGCCTTGACTGCCTCTGAGTCTGTACCATCATCCGATGCTGCATCTTTTGATCCTGTCTCATTGACTACACCTACTTACAGCATAGCAGATCTACAAGCCCTCTTCAGTCAGGTTCAAGCTTTGTCTTCCAGTGCATCCAATTCTGCTCTTTCTATGACACCAGGTATCTCTTCTGAATGGTTCTTAGATTCTGCCTGCTGCAATCACATGACGGACAATCCTCACCTCACAAGTGCCCACACTCCTCCTGTCTTACCTACTATTACCACTGTTGATGGCTCCGCCATGACTGTTAGTCATGTTGGCTCCATCTCTACCCCTAACTTATCTATCTCTGATGTCTTTTGTGTTCCTAAACTGCATCTTAATCTTTTATCTGTTGGCCAACTAACCGAACTTGGTTTAAACCTGTTCTTTTCTTCTCGTGGTTGTCTTGTGCAGGATTCTCGGACGGGGCAGATTGTTGGGTCCGCGCGTAAGGTTGGACGGTTGTTTGAGCTCACTTCCCTTCACTTTCCGTCTTCATCAGTCTCCGCCCCTGTTATTGCTGCTTCTGCCTCCATCGAGTTGTGGCACTCTCGTCTAGGTCATGTTTCTCTTCCTCGTATTCAAACCTTAGTATCTAGGGGTCTATTAGGTTCCGTTTCTTCCAGTCCATTTGATTGCATGCCATGTCAGCTCGGCAAACAACCTGCCTTACCTTTTAATAATAGTGAGTCTATTGCTTCTGCAACTTTTGATCTTATACATTCAGATGTATGGGGCCCTCTCCTGTTCCTACAGTAGGGGGGTCAAGATATTTTGTTATTTTTGTCGATGATTTTTCTCGTTACACTTGGATTTATTTAATGAAAAATCGTTCTGAAGTTCTCACAATATATCGTGATTTTGCTAAAATGGTTCAGACTCAGTATTCTAAAGCTATTAAGGTATTTCGCTCTGACAATGCACGAGAATATAGACAAACAGATTTTTCTACTATTCTTAAACACTATGGAACTGTTTTTCATACCTCTTGTGCTGGCACCTCACAACAAAATGGACGAGCTGAACGTAAACTCCGTCACATCCTAGATACTGTTAGGGCTCTCACCAATGCAGCCTCCACTCCTGCCTCATTCTGGGGTGAAGCTGCTCTCACTGCAGTATACACCATCAACCGATGCCCCTCACCTGTCATTCAAAACACAACACCATATGAACGGTTGTTTGGCACAGCTCCAAACTACAGTCTACTCAAGGTTTTTGGTTGTGTCTGTTTTGTTCTTCTTCAACCACATGAGCGCACTAAACTTCAACCCCGCTCCCAGCTATGTTGTTTTCTTGGCTATGGCCTTGAAGAAAAGGGGTACCGTTGTTATGATCCAGTCGCCAAGCGTCTTCGAGTCTCTCGGCATGTGGTCTTCTGGGAACACAAGATGTTCTATTCCTTACCTTTATTTTCTGCAGGTAATTCTGATTCTCAGGCTGATCCTCTACCAAATCTCTTCCCTGAGATTCCTTCCCCTTCTGCTGAGTCAGTTAATCCCATCTCCGACGAGTCTCCCCCTGCTGATCCCTCTTCTGATGAGTCTCCTACAGCCGATCCTACCTTCGACGAGTCTCCTCTCTCTGCCCCTGCTGCGAATCCTGTCAACACTACTGCTCCTGAGCCTCGTCGCTCTCATCGGGTAAGTACTCTTCCCTCTCATCTTCGTGATTTTCACTGCTTTTCTGCCTTTGCCACCTTACATGAACCTCACACCTTTCGTGAGGCCTCCTCTGACCCTTTATGGCAGCAAGCTATGAAAGAAGAATTGGATGCATTGTTAAAGACAGGTACTTGGGATCTGGTTGATTTGCCAGCTGGTAAATCTGCTATTGGTTGTAAGTGGGTGTACAAGATCAAGACTCGATCAGATGGTACTGTTGATCGCTACAAGGCTCGTCTCGTTGCCAAGGGATTCACTCAAGAGTATGGCATTGACTATGAGGAGACATTTGCACCGGTGGCTCGCCTCTCCTCTGTTCGTACTCTTATCGCAGTTTCTGCTTCCCGACATTGGCCACTTTTTCAGATGGATGTGAAGAATGCCTTCCTTAATGGAGAACTAACTGAGGAAGTCTACATGCAGCTCCCTCCTGGTTTCTCCCCACCTCCAGGCTTTTCTCCCAAAGTGTGTCGCTTACGTCGGGCACTATATGGTCTTAAGCAAGCTCCACGAGCTTGGTTTGCCAAGTTCAGCTCCACCATTTCTCAGCATGGTTTTTCAGCTAGTTCATATGATTCAGCTCTGTTCTTCCGACGCTCAGATCATGGTATTACCCTTCTCTTGTTGTATGTAGATGACATGATTATTACTGGTGATGATGTGCAGGGCATCCAGGATCTTAAGCGCTTTCTTGGTCAGCATTTTGAGATGAAGGATCTGGGTCCTCTCAGTTATTTTCTTGGCCTTGAAGTCTCTTCCTCCTCCGATGGTTACTATCTCACTCAAGCCAAGTACACATCTGATCTTATCTCTCGAGCTGGAATCACGGACAGCAAGATCGTTGACACGCCCATTGAATACAACAATCGCCTGAATATTCATGATGGAGAACCACTTCCTGATGCTACCCTCTACAGACAATTAGTTGGGAGTCTTGTTTACCTCACTGTCACTCGACCAGACATCTCCTATGCTGTTCACATTGTTAGCCAGTTCATGGCTGCACCGCGGTCTCTCCATTATGCAGCTGTACTTCGGATTCTTCGGTATTTGAAAGGCACCTTGTTTCATGGACTTCACTTCTCATCTCAGTCGTCGCTCACTCTTCAGGCTTATTCTGATGCCGACTGGGCAGGGGACCCTACTGACCGTCGTTCCACTACAGGGTATTGTTTTCTTCTTGGTGACTCCCTCATCTCTTGGCGCAGCAAGAAACAATCTGTTGTTGCTCGTTCTAGTACTGAGGCAGAATATCGAGCACTTGCTGACACCACTGCTGAGCTCCTTTGGTTACGTTGGCTTCTCCAGGACTTAGGCATTGATTGTTCTACTGCAGTTCCGATCCATTGTGACAATCGAAGTGCCATCCAAATTGCCCACAATGACGTCTTCCATGAGCGTACTAAGCATATTGAGATCGACTGTCACTTTGTTCGTCATCACTTACTACAGGGTACTTTGCAGCTCCGTTCAGTATCTTCTCAGGACCAGTTAGCTGACATATTTACCAAACCTATGCCTCCAGGCCGTTTCCGTGATCTTATTTCCAAACTCAAGTTGGTGTCTGTTCACCCACCATGAGTTTGAGGGGGGATGTTAGAATATAAGTCCAATGGGTCTTAGGCCCAATATATTGTCTTGTATAGCACTCCTTTTACTTGTGCATTACTCTTATCTCTGCCTATATAAAGGCTCTCTCTTGTACTACATTTGACATATAATATAATACACAGACTTTCAGTCTTTAACACATGTCATTTACATTATGTTATATGGATTAAAATATAAGATCCTACGAAATCATAGATTAATAAGTGTTATCGGAGAGTGAAGTTCCTTCCAATTTTCAGTTTTATATTTTTATAAAAAAAAATGCCTAGTGACTTCCAATGTTATAATCAGTAAATTATTAAGAAAAATATTGCTTATTTTAAAACGGCAGGTATTAGACCCTAATTCTTTAACTTTTCTTTGCTTTGTTTTGTTTTGTTTATAATCTTAATTAAAAATTTCTGAAATGGGTTATGGATTATGGACATTGTATATTGATTGATCTTGCTTTGTCCCGTCAAATTATTCTTGCTATATAAACATTTGACATGAACGAGTGTTATTTGCAGGTCAATCTGCTCGGTTGGACAACCATTAAGAATATGATGTAGTGAGAATACCAAATTATGGAGATATATAAACATTTTTAACTAATATTTTGTCATCCTAACTAGTATAGAGTATCGACTAATATTTTTAACTAATATTTTCACCAAATTGTTTAGAGATTCAGGTTTTGACTTGAGTTTTTATTAGGTCATCCAAACATTGGTTTTATTGTTCAAACTTTAAAACATAGGTGAGACATTAAAAACCTGATTTAAAGATTGTGCCTGAATGCTATATATGGAGTTGCATGTAGTGAGATTTATTCTTTGTGCTGTAAAAGAAAAGTTAGCAAATCTGTTTTTTTAACTTGTCAAATAGAGACTTAGAGAGAATATGTAAGCTATCATTCTTTGCTTTTGCTAGAGTGCTATTGTTTTGATACATCAAATGTTCAAGAAAGCATAGTTTTTAACTGAGTACTCTAAGCTAATACTGTTGCTCATCATGGTTAATGGAAAATCTTGTTTCCGTTTTACTATTGCTTTGAGGTTGTCTTTCCCACATCTATTTCTATTTTCATCTAACATTAGTGATGTATTTTGAAGCTATTGGTTCAACTGCTATTCAAACCATATATGTATGTGTGTGTCTACATATTTATTGCCCAAAGTTAACATTGCCAAAGGTTATACTAGGTGTAATTTGAACCCAACCCGTGCGTGTGTGTGCATTCTTTTTAGGCAGAACTTGAAACCCTTTTCAATTAATTCAAAGTGAGAAAGAGCAAATTTCGGCCAATTTCCATACGATGACACCCTTATGGCCAGAAATTTGCAGATTTTAGCATTGTTAAGTCTAAGATCAATTTAATTGGGTTGGACTGGCTTTTTGTATAGATTTATTTTTAGCAACACTATGACTATGGTGGTCTAATGAATTTGGGTTATAGATCCCACTGCCCCTCTCTAGTTCTATTTGTTTTAGTAATGTCATTGGACATTTTTTTTCTTCATTTATACTGCAGATTTTTTAGAAGAATCCTACAAAGATTAATAAATGGTGGTGTGGAACAAATGTACACTGAGATGGCTTCTCGTCAGAGTGAGGTTCCCATGCATCCAAATCATCAAAAAAGCCACCGTACCAGCTAAACTTTGCAAGAGGGAGAGCAGTAAGCAGTTCCATAACTCCAAAATCAAGCTCCCTCTGGTTTTCAAGAAAGTTCGACCACCCAGTAGGAAGCTCAAGACCACATATAAGGCATCAAGGCCGAACCTTATTCTCTGGTTTCCTGTTAGGATTCTTATTCTAATGAGCTTCAGATGTAAGACGTGGGTTAATGCTTTGAAGTTTGAACTTCATAGTCTGTTTTGGTAGTAGAATACTTGTCATCTTTATTCGTTTCTTTTAGTTTTGTTTTAGCTGTGATTTGAGACTTTTTGAGTACCTTGAGAAAACATCTATTTTTGAGTTAATAAATTATAGTTATTTGAAGTTTTGTAGCTTTAGATTCATTTGACTAACTTTATGTCATATAAATGTATGCAGAGAGAAGTAATTTCCCTTCAAGTTTGTAATGTTTTTGCACTTTTCGGAATGCAATTTTAAGAATCTTGTGTTATGTGCTGTATATGCAAATAGAGCATCTTGAAAAAGAGAACTAAGAGTGCAAGACTAACAATGAATGGGAAATGACCTCTTCTTGGTCAAGAACTTAATAAACTGTTTTATATGGCCTGACTCATCCTATCTACCCTAGGCAGTTGCACTAAATCATAATATTGTGCAGCACACATCAAAATGCAGTCTAACGTCAACGGGAAATGGCTGTCAAGCATTTAGGCTATACTTACGTGATTGTACATTCCTTGGTGACTTGTATGCAGTGCTTAGATGTAAATGAAAAATGAGTCTTATGCTTTGTAATATGTTAAAATCTGTGATGTAGTCATATTGGAAGCAAAAAATCTCTCTGTCAAAGCACATCCAAATTCCAAAATTTTTGGGTCAGCTTCAATATGGAAAGCTACAGCAAAACCAAATATTTGAATTCTTTATCTAAAATTTAAGTGACATTGTTCCGAAATAACATCAAAGCTTAAATTACTCTAAAAAGAAGAAACGAGCTGCTTGTATGACTAAAATCAATACGAAAGAGCATGACACATTTTAATTGAGGGGGTAACTTTCTGGAGTGGCATTCTCATCTTCTTTCCACATTTTAATTGTCTTGTGATAGGGCATTTAATGCATTTTCTTTCTTCAAAATTGTTTATTTCTCTTTATTTGCTTTATCAATCACGAGCTCTACAGCTAGCTTGTATCGCATATTCTTTGATCTTGCGTCCTACAAATAATTCAATACATAAATAAAAAATATATACAAAATTCCAACAAAACCTGTATTTTATTTATAAGAATAATATTACCTCGAAAGAAAGGTTGTCCTTGATATGATTAAGATATATGCGTTTAATCACATATAGGCCACAATCATACCTGAAAGTAACAATTACTTATTAAAAAAATGATATCTGAACTTTTTTCATAATTACACATTAAAATTTAAAACTTACCCATTTTTCTGTGTATGATTTGTGCTTGATGATATGAAGGGAAAGTCGACAATCTTATTGGTATATTTATCATTCTCCACAAATGTCAGGAACTTATCAAGGCATTCAATCTATCACACAATTGACATTCAAAGCAAAACTATACATTAGAAATAAAAATGTATAATTATATAACATTCAAAGCAAATAACATAACAATATTCATATAAAAGAAAGATAGAAATTAACATGTACCACAGTCTGAACCGCCTTTTTTCGAGAATCTGTACTAGATGCGCTTGGAGAAGAGTAAAAAATATGAATACAGCTTTTATGTAAGTTGACGACACATAGATACTAGTGACTGTTATTGTCATTCATAGGAATGTATATCTACATGTTATTGTCATTCAAAAAATCAACTCAACAAAGCCTTAATATAATCATTTGAAATCAAATCAGGGCTCTAATTTCAACAAGCTATAGCTACACCATAACCATAACAATTTCAATGTCACTAATGTGGTGTTACTCTGCTAAAATGAATGAGTTTCAAAGTTTGAACTATTTCTGCAATATAAAGAATTAGAAACATATAATATGACCATTTTTTTCCCAAACATTAACCATATTCAATGGAAACAAATTAAATGACATAGGAACTACCAAGGAAGATGAGCAACAAGAAGTTAAAAACACAGGAAGATTATATCACCATTTTCACAAAATTTTAAACCCACAAAAGATTTCAGTATAGTTGAGACAATGAGAACTTGAAACTGCAGAGAACAACTATTTTCAACACTATTAGAAGGTTAGTCTTGACATGCTTCCTACGCCCAGGGGTGTGATTTCTACTATTTTGGACGAGTAAATTTAGTTCTTTTTGTGATTTCTCCCATCTTTTGTTCTGCTATGTGGGTAAGCTGCTGATTTTTGACTTGGAATTCTTTAGGATAATTGTGAGCTTGTCAACTAGGACCACCAACCTGTCCAACCAGTTCAAGAAAGTAACTTTGCATAAAATGAAAACCACCGCGTCCATGTAGTTTGAGAATTTCATTGTATGTTGAGTATAATATTGTTGTATACATGATAAGAACTTATCAAACTGTGCTTTGTACTCCAAATTTGCCAATTAAATAAAATCGAAGCAGAAATGTTCTGCATCCTCACCGCTTTGTTCTGCAGCTTTGAGCAACTAAGACACCAGTTGGTGGACCAGTCATCTCTAATTGACATCTGCTATGCAACCAGTAAGAAATATGAATCAAACCTAGTGTGGCTTTGACTTTGTAAGTTCCTCTTACATTATAGCTGACCTTATTGCTCTGCACCTGCTTTTGAAGTTCCACAGCAAGATTCCGGGGCAAAAATATTAAGCTGGATATAAAGTGAACTGATTCCAACCTCTTTTCCCCTCATCGTTGAGTAAAAGGCTCTATAGTTTGAGTAGCTATTAGAATTTCAAGTGTTATTTACTGAAATAAACTCTTTTTTAACCCTTTGCTTCTACTTAGTTATCACTTATCACTTATCAACCATGTTTATCTTATATCTTCTTTCAGTATAGAAATGCTTTTTTAGAAATGGTTTAAGCAGATTGCAAAAATCTTCTTGTTATAGTATTATACACTTAGCAGTAATGTCAATGATCCATTAGGATTTATTTGTCTGACCAAATAGTATAAATAGTCATTAGTAAGGCTGTGAGGTACATCCAATTTGACCAGTTTGTAGCCTTAATGAACATAAGTATGGTGTTCTTTATTTACTGTTTAGTTCAATTGTTGTGCTAGCTCAATTGATTCTTCTTACTGCAACCTTACTTTTCCATCAGATGCTTTTGACACTGAGAAACTGTTTTGTGTTTTGGAGAAGTTGAGGCATGGACAAGCAGTTGATATTCCAAACTATGATTTCAAGAGTTACAAAAACAATGTGTTTCCAGCATGAAGGGTACAGCTTTCATATATTTGGGGTCCAGTAAGCATCATTCTACATAACTGCCATTTTTTGTGCAAAGACCCATTGCAGATATCTTGGGAGTGGCAACTTCTTGCATTGATATTTTTTTGTTGTTGTATTCCACCCAAGATTTCCATCAAATTAATATATTTGACGTAGTATATGAAGATATTTATTATTATATTATCTGCAGGTAAACCCTTCAGATGTTATACTTTTGGAAGGCATACTCATTTTTCATGATCAGCATGTTAGAGATTTGATGAATATGAAAATATTTGTTGATACAAGTCATCTATTTTCATTTTCCCTTTTAATGGATGCTTGTTATCTCTGTGATTTGAATCATCTTCTATGTTGAGTCTATAATGAAAAAAGACTATGGCCATGCCTAAGATTAAAAGACTATTATTGTAAAGATGTTGCAGGAAGAATTCATAAATAAAACTAAAAATACTATTACTACCTGAGTGCACTCCATCTGTTTGATAAATGTCCTAAACCACTCAACCCTCAAAACTTGATCCTTACGCCCTATAAAGGAAATACCATTTGTAAAACATCCAAAACAATATACCATTGGGATTTTACATTGCTCAAAAGCAGGAGCAACATATAAGATGAAAACAAATTAAGCAAAGGAATTGACTTACCTGTCAGTGCTGGGGACAGAGAGAAAGGGCTGAGAAAGTTGAAGACGAAGCAGATCGGTGTGGAGGGAGGGGCGACGATTGAGGTGGTCCAAGAGCGTGGTGATCGTCCCAGATGGAGGTGGTCGAGGTTGTGTTGAAGACAAAGCAGATCAGCGTGGAGGGAGGGGCGACGATTGAGGTGGTCCAAGAGCGTGGTGATCGTCCCAGATTGAGGTGGTCGAGGTTGTGCGACGAGAGTAACAGATTGAGATTGAGGGGTAAAGATCAATGCGTTTTCAATTAAAAGAGAAATAACTTGTTTAGCCAGTAACAGGTATCAATTTTAATAGGAATCAACGCTCACGATTAAAACACTTAAAATGAATGGTTAATATTTTAAGTGGGTATAGTACCCACAAAAAAAACTGTGGATACTGTAGAATGACCATGTTCAAGATATAAATAAAATAATCCAACAATCAAATCATGAAAGTATTAATGGTTCTTTCTTTCTTTTTTGGTAACTACGGATTATATTTTTTAGAAGAGGTAAAAGGACAATAGGAACCTGACCATCAGTATTATGGCCTAATAAACAAAATAGAGACTATAAGGGTCCCTAACTGAAGAGAATACCAGTTCATAGAGAAAATAGAGAGAATAGATAGAAGTAGAATTTAGGAGCGGCGAAATCCTAGGCATTTAGAAAGAAGAAGGGTATTCTCTACTTCTTCATACTAGAAAGCTATACGCTTTCTGACGATCTTCAATTATCAACCTTGGTTCAATAAAGCTTCCTTTTGATCTTCAACACAAGTATCATCCAGAGATTCAATCCAAGGGACCGGTTATTCAAATTTCGAACTTGCTACAAACTCTAAGGAGCAAGGTATGAATCTTCTCAATGAAGCATACTTAACTCCTTGAATTGTTCTTTTGATTCTACGTTGTATGTTTTCATTTTTGTTTAATTCAGATGTTCTTATTTCAAATTAAAATCATTGTTTAATACTTGATTCATTCTTTTGATGTTTAGGTTTTGTTTATTTTAGTTTACTATTGTTGATTTTATGTTTCATGCTGAAAATCAATTGAATTATGCTTGAAAATTGTTTATGCCCCATGATGTGGTGATTCTACCACGAGTGGCATACACCTACTGTGTGTAGCGTACGCTAGTTCATTACAGGCGCATGCTAGCT
Source organism: Fagus sylvatica (assembly GCA_907173295.1). NCBI lineage: Eukaryota > Viridiplantae > Streptophyta > Magnoliopsida > Fagales > Fagaceae > Fagus > Fagus sylvatica. Next base: position 37,708,762 of record OU015761.1, on the reverse strand, counting down.
AAGAAAGAATATACTTTCTTATTTATTTCTCATATTTTCTCTTCTTTCATATGATAATTAATGCCTTGGGATTTATTCTCAATTATTTTGGTGATCAATAAACTTGGAGCCAAGTAAAATTCACTTTTCTTATTCTTTTATATTATACTATGTTTTCACATGCTTCAGTTGATATAGTTTCTAGGTTTAGATTGTTTTTGGGTGATTAGGGGTTAGATTTCCTTATTAAATATTTATTTAGACATTGCCCAATAATATGTGTGAGATACCATCGGGGCACCTCAGGGGGTTGTTCATGCTATTGAACCTTTTTAGGGTTAAAAGCAAAGGAATAAGGAGTCGCCACCTGGTTTATAGGTCCAAGAACCATAAATATGACTTCATGCTCAAAAGGACAAATCTTACTAGGTCCGAAGCTAAGTTACATCTTGGAAAGGTGTTAGAGACCCAAGAATGCCTAGCCTAATGGCTGGCCTTCCTCTATAGTATTTGACATTCTTGAGGGAGTTTATAAGATACATCTCTAAACATACATAAAAGCAATTTAAACCTAATTATAACAATTAAGGAGTAATCAAAGCATGGGAATTAGGGCACAATATTCATATGAAGTAAAAGAAAGAATCTCATCTGAATCCAAGCATATCGCCAGTTTGTAGGGAATGATCCCCACAATAATCACATATCAGGTCTTAACAAGAGATACATGGTAAACTGAGAAACATGTTTTAACAAGCACATAATCATGCCATAATTTATTGAATGACATGCTTTTAAAGAAAAATAGGTTTAAACTTATTGAAGATAATCTATGAACTCCTATATGGCAAACTTAACATGAAAACAATAATTTAACTAACATAGGCTTAAAATCAATGAAGAGAAATAAAACTAAGCATGTAAACGGAATAAACATGAGATGAAGATTTGGACAAGCAAACTACACCTAAAGTAAACATCATGATTATAAACCATTCACGGAGGTTGATATGGACTATTGAGAAGATCCATACCTAGCCTCTAAAGAGCTTGTTGCAAGCTAGAAATTTTAGCGGTCTCTCAGACTGATTTCTCTGACAGAGAACCATAGGTCTAGGAACCATAAATATGACTTCACGCGCAAAAGGACTAATCTTACTAGGTCCGAAACTAAGTTACATCTTGGAAAGGTGTTAGGGACCCAAGAACGCCTAGCCTAATGGCTGGCCTTCCTCTATAGTATTTGACATTCTTGAGGGAGTTTATAAAATAAATCTCTAAACATGCATAAAAGCGATTTAAACCTAATTATAACAATTAAGGAGTAATCAAAGCATGGGAATTATGGCACAATATTCATATGAAGTAAAAGAAAGAATCTCACCTGAATCCAAGCATATCGCCAGTTTGTAGGGAATGATCCCCACAATAATCACATATCAGGTCTTAACAATAGATACATGGTAAACTGAGAAACATGTTTTAACAAGCACATAATCATGCCATAATGTATTGAAGGACATGCATTTAAAGAAAAATAGGTTTAAACTTATTGAAGATGATCTGTGAACTCCTATATGGCAAACTTAACATGAAAACAATAATTTAACTAACATAAGCTTAAAATCAATGAAGAGAAATAAAACTAATCATGAAAACGGATTAAACATGAGATGAAGATTTGGACAAGCAAACTAAACCTAAAGTAAACATCATGATTATAAACCATTCATGGAGGTTGATATGGACTATTGAGAAGATCCATAACTAGCCTCTAAAGAGCTTGTTGCAAACTAGCAATTTCACCGGTCTCTCACACTGATTTCTCTGACAGAGTTGTGTGTTGATCACCAAGGGGAAAGGCTCTGAATGCCTAGGTTAATGATTGGAGTTTCGTGAGAAAGGGGATAGTCTTCTAGTACTTCAACTAGAGAATAGCTACTTACTCAAGAATTCTTTCTCACTACCTTTTTTTTTTCTAACTACGCAGAGCTTTGCTCCTAAACTATTCTCCTAAATTCTACTATACGAGCACTGCTTGATATTTCAGTCTATTCTTAGGGGCTTCCCGGTATCTTTTTGTTGTGAGGTATGAGACTCCTTTTATAGCAGAAAAAAGTGCTAGGTCTGCTATGTTAGGAAGATTCCTCCTTGTTGTAGACTGAAATTTATGACCTTATTCATGTTCTACATATGTTTTTCGAATGTGAGACCTACAAATTCCCGAATCTGTATTTTTTACATGCTATTTGTAATCGAAAGCAGCTTTGAAGTGTATATGTGATTTGTGACCCTTTTGGATTAACCAAATGGAATTTGGATATGATTATGATGTGTTTGGAACCCTGGCCAATGGTATTTATTTGGAACCCACTTGAATTGAACTGTGGGTATTTGGATATGTATGCTTTGGAACATGCCTAAAAAAAGGATAAGAATATCTCGACAATTTCCAAGCTAGCGATCAAGAATCACCACTATGTAAAATTTCAGCTTGTTGATATATATACTCATTCGTAACTTTTGTCTTGAACTTAAATCTATGAATTGTTTTACTATCAAATCTCGTGCTGCTCTATGCTATTCCATAATTTCATTCTTTTCGTTTGAGTCATGGTTATGTTACTTATTGAGTTGTGGAAAACTCACTCCTCTCCCTTAATATTTCATATTAGGGAGTGTTAATGTATTGAAGCAAGAGGGAAAGATTAAATAGTTGGATCTTTTGGTGTGGATATACTACCAGCTTGGGAAGGAAATCATAAGCTGTCTTTTGAAGGTATTTAGGTGTAAATAGTCTGATGTAATATGTGTATCTTGAGGTGATTTAGAGAAACAATGTGGATGAATGTATATGGACTATATATATATATATGGAAAGGGACTATCATGCTTTGATTGTTTTATATATTTGAAGTGCTTAGTATGCTCTGATGGGTACCAAGGTGGGTCTAGCCTTAAAGATCCTTTACAAGTTCCAGATGGGCCAATTACAAGATCAAGAGCCAAGAAGATCAAGGAAGCAATGCAAGGATTGGTGCAATCCACTTGGGATGAAGCTACCAAGAGCCCAACACTCAAAGTGGGTTTGAAAGATGGAGAACCAATTTTGATCCACTTGATACAAGCTGTGGAAGACATGACTTAGGTTATTGTTTGGGCCTATTGTTAATGAAGGGTTTCATACAGTTAAATGATTTATTTTATTAGTTTAGAATAAGTGGGCCTTGTATTATGCTCAAGGGCATATTTGGAAAGTTACCTTTTTTGGAACTAGGGTTTCAAGAAGTTACTGTAGCCGAATTACTGTAGCGCCGCACTATTCATGCGGGGGTATTTTTGGGAAACAAGGGTTTTATTTTGGCTAGGGTTTTAATTAGGTTTTGGTTTAAATACTCTTTGTAGCCTCATTTGAAGGCAGACAACATATTGAATTTTCATTGTGAGTTGAGTTTTCTCCTCTTGTTCTTGATTGAACTTTGAACTTATCAAAGGTAAATCACAACCTTTGTGGCGTTCCTCCTTGTAATCTAGGTTCTTGAGACAGGTTCTTCAACGGGTCTTGATTTTAATATAATCTAGGTTCTTGAAACGAGTTCTCAACGGGTCTAGATTCTCCATTCATTGACTTGATTTTGGCTTTCTTAGGTGAGTTTTCAAACTGATTGTGGGTTCAAGGGATTCCATTCCTGCGGGTTCATATCATGCTCTGAATTAACTATTCACCTTGGAGACATATATAGAACATGATAGTATAAATAACTCATAGGAAGATTTTAATTGTAAAAGTTTCGTCACAACTTGGGACTTGTTTTATTAGAAGTCTTGAGTCGTGACAATAGTGATGTAAATTTAAAATATCTTGATTTTTCTTTTTGCAATGCTATTGACAACTCATTTGTGATCCCAAAAATATTTTTCATCAAGTGTAAAGTAAAGGCAAATTCAAAAGTTTCAATTCACTTCATAGTAGATCGAGCTTCACCTTTTTGCTCGGAGTGTATGTCATCCACTTGAATAATCCCAAGTACATACAATTGAAGCAGAGAACATCAAAATCAAGTTGAGAATTGTCCTATAATGTGATCGCCAATGTGTATCACCAGTACGTTTAAGACTTGTTTCTTGATTCAAACCTTGCTTACTTCTAATTTCACCCATGTCTAATACTCCTTTAATTTGGGCAAGTTTTGCATCTCAAAGAGCATCTCGTCTTTTAGAAGAGCCTCCAATTATTAAATTAGCAATGAAGCAAAAAAATTCAGCAATGACAATATGCTTTTTTAGTAACAACGACAAGATTCAACTAAAGTTGATGAGCAAAGCAATGGACATAAATCCTAATTTATTCTCCCAAAAAATTAAACCATTAAGACCATTTCACCTTAAATATTACTGGCCCCTTCATAACCTTGCCCACGTAGTCTTATTGACTCAGTTCATGCCTAGAAAATAAAGATTCAATTGCATCTTTGAGTGAGAAAGCTGTGGTATCTGCCAAAAATGACATTATGCTTTTTAGCAACAGCAACAAGATTCAACTGAAGTTGATGAGCAAAGTAATGGACATAAAATCCTAATTTATTCTCCAAAAAAATTAAAGCATTAAGACCATTTCACCTTGCATATTACTGGCCTCTTCGTAACCTTGCCCACGTAGTCTTACTGACTCAGTTCATGTCTAGAAAATAAATATTCAATTGCATCTTTGGGTGACAAAGCGGTGGTATCTGCTACGTGTACAATACCTAGGAATTGTTTTGTGTCCACAAAACGCAAAACGGATCAACTTTTATTTATAAAAAGTACAAAATAAATTACTTGGATTCAAGGAAGCCATACAAAGAAGCAACTCAGTATTCACCTTAGAAAAACAATTGTTAAGATCATGAAGTTGCATATCTATGACTGTGTAGAATATGTCAACACGATAGTCATATAAATTTTTAATTTGTGAGGTTTTACATATTGACCTCCCACCTACTACAAATATTCCATCGATGTTTGGGCTAGGAAAACCAGTTTGCTACAAAATTACAACACATCAGTTAATAAAGATTCTCATTCATCATCTCTTATCATCTGCAATCGTTGCCTAGTCACTTTAACAAGTGTCATAGCATTTACAATATCTTGATTTTTCTTTTGCAATGCGGTTGACAACTCATTTGTGATTCCCAAAAAATTTTCATCAAGTGAGCAAAGGCAAATTGATCGAGCTTCACCTTTTTCCTCGGAGTGAAGGCTATCCTCTTGAATAATCCCAAGTACATCAACTGAAGCAGAGAACATCAAAATCAAGTTGAGAATTGTGCCATAATGTGATTCCCAACGTGTATCACCAACACGTTTTAAGACTTGTCTCTTGATTCAAACATTGTCCACTTCTAATTTCACCCATGTCTAATGCTTCTTTAATTTGGGAAAGTTTAGCATCTTGTCTTTTTCAAGAGCCTCCAACAACATTTACTAAATTTGCAACCAAGCAAAAAAAATTCAACACTGAATATTTGCTTTTTAACAACAGCTACAAGAGTCAACTGAAGTTGATGAGTAAAGCAATGGACATAAAATGTTGATTTATTCTTCCTCAAAATTAAAGCTTTAAGACCATTGAATTCACCTTGCATATTACTAGCCCCATAACCTTGCCCACATAGTTTAAATAAACTCAATTCATGTTTAGAAAATAAAAATTCAATTGCAACTTTGAGTGACAAAACGGTGGTATCTACTACATATACAATGCCAAGGAATTGTTCCGTAAAAATTACCTTTTTGTCCACATAACGCAAAACAAATACCATTTCTTTTAATCGATATTTCACAAGACTTATCAACTAAAATTGAAAAAAACATTATTGTCAAGATCCTGGATGATGGCATTGGTAATTTTACATGCAGCTACATTCACAATGTCTTTATAAATATCTTTGTGGATTAGCTTGTTGTTTTTCGGTGTGTTTAACAACACTTTATTGATAGATTCATTGTGATCTGACAAAAAATATAGAATCTCAAGGAAATTTGTTTTACCACTTGAATCATGAGATTAATCATGACCACATAAAAATTAACCCCTAATGCAAAAGGAATTTTATGCAATCAAATGTTGCATTTATTTGAGTCAATCTTATCTTAATTTGACTTCTTAACAAAAACACTCGTAATGTGTTGATTCATTAGATATTCAACATTTTTGACAGCTTAAGGAATTTTATGCAATCAATGTTGCATTTATTTGAGTCTGATAGTCAATCTTATCTTAATTTGACTTCTTAACAAAAACACTCTTAATGTGTTGATTCATTAGATATTCAACATTTTTGACAGCTTGATTATGGGCACTATTAACGCCTCCAACATGGGTTTGTAGTTTATCTTTCTTATGCCACATCTTGAATCCAACCATCACAATCTTGAATCCAGCCATCACAAAAGTGTTACCTCCCGCTTGCTTACGAACATCTTGCCAAAATAGGCAATAATATAAAATAAAATAAAAATGGTGCATCCTTTGTATGTTGTATTCCAACCAATTTGTGTATTCATTAAAACAATTAGGATTAAATTGACACAATACTCCGACAATTTCTTTTTTAGGGAAATCATGGCCAAGAAATTGACAAATGATCATTTTGAAAGTTGTTATTTCCTTCGTCAACTCTTGATGGTTCAATTTTGGATTCTATGAACTTATCAATTGCGAAGCTTTCAGATTGTCATTATACACAATACCTTATTGTTTTGTTCATGCAGCTCTACAAGACACTACAATATGTAGTTAAGCACAAGTTTGAGAAAGATGTTAATGCTATTAAAAATTTAAAACTACTCGATATCTTCCAAAATGGGCACAAATTGATACAAGACCCTACAACAAGAGAGAATGAGATTTAAATTGTCAATTTATATAAAATATAACTTTCCTCATATATAGGAATGTAGATACTCACCTGTTATAAAGGGAATTCACATTACAAAAGGGGAAATTTGTGGGAATCCAAATGCCGATTCCTTTTAAGTGATTTGCATCCAAACATGAGAATATTATGAATTTTTATTACATTGTCATTTATTTTAAAAGATTACCTATACCAAACGCCCTCGAAAAGTGATAGTGACACTAAAGAAGCACTAGATGTAACGGGAAATGTAATAAAATGATATGATTCTAATTCAATACACAAACTTGCACGATATATATATATATACACACAGGTACGTATACACATTTGAATATCTATCTTCTTTTTTTAATTTTAATTTGTACAGGATTTGGATCGTATAAACTGGTTATGCAGCATACATATCCACACTTGGTTTGAATATCTACATGAATGCACATGTATATGATTAGTTGAGTAATTTGGTTAATCTGAGGCTGCTTAATCTCGATTAGAAGTTGACAAAGTTGACAAGTTGTAATTCAAGAGTTACATGATTGGTGGGAAAATGACTAGATATGCTTCTTTTGGACATGGTATGCACAAGATAAATTTTTATTAACTATTGCTTTTCTTGTGCTAATTGAAACCTAAAGTAACTACAGTTGCAAAATTCTGCCATGATCTACCTACTTATTTGCAGAGCCACATGACAAATACTGTTTTCTATTCCAGAACCAGATTATACAAAATGGAGATGAAGTCTAAACCACGGCTATGATGTTACATCATTGACAGCAATGTCAATCATCTGTCTAGCAGAAATCACTCTGTCCAAGGTTTGGTCTGGAACCGTGATTCCAGATGTCTCCAAGTCTGCAACAATTGCAATGGCTGCATCTAGTTCCCCAAGATCAAGACATAGAGAGATGATTTCATCATAAAGGGGACTGCAATAGAAGAAACACAACAAGATGAGTTTTGTGGTAGTGATTCAGGAAGTGCCAACAAAGATACACAATTTAAAGGCTTTTTGAGTTGGAGTTTTTTTCTGATGAATAATATAAGCATGTTGAAGTTTCTGAGTTTCTATGCTCAAAGAGATATAGCACGCAATGTAGCCAGCTCCTTTTGCATCAATCGGATGCATAAACAATCTAGAGAAAGTCCGTCCACGCTATCCCATTAATCATGCAACTCTCAAATTGCTTTCTTTTGTGGATATTGCTCTCTAAGAGAAGAAAATTTACACATGCAAGATTTTCAACCTTTCCTCAATGACATAAAGGAAATTTTCCAAAACTGAGATAGCAAACACAGATGTGCAAAGCCCAGCATATGGCAAGTGGTAAAACTAAATCAAGAAAATCACATCTCACTCATTTGCTATCCTATCTTTTCTCTCATAAAATAACATGATCTTACCTCCCAAATACATAGCCAAGACTGTGTATTGTCTGCAGGATCTTCAAGAAAGCTGATGGCAATGGAGCCCTTACTGCTGCGCGCAAGATCATGGCACAATCGCCAATAGTGGGTTTTCCACCCAATTCTATTACCTGAAAGTCCATTATATCATTCATTCATGAAAAACGTATAATTAAAGCAGGTGCTTCTAAGAGAAAGAGATACGTATCTCAAATCTTTCAATTGTTTTAGGGAATCCTTAAACCTAGGACGCCTTTTTTCTCTGTTTTCCATGTGGTCAGCAACAAGTTAAACTTTGTGTTATACGTTGATTAAAAATTTTAATACTCAGACAAATATCAGTTTATTTGCTGAATTGAGAATAAATTGGAGTCTGATTGAATTCAAACATATTTGTTGCCTTCAGAATTTCTATATGGCAATCAAGATTGCAATTTTAAGCCATTACAAGGTTAACTTGTTTATAAAACCATCTCACATTGAGACTTCAACTCAAGCGAGGCTCAAGCTATATTCACGCATGAGATCAACTTGACAAATTTATCAAACCGAACTGAGCCAAGCTTAAGCTAATAGTTTATTGACAAGCCAAGCTTGAGTTTGGCAGGCAAAGCTCAATTTAAGAATGTGAAAGATAGAGGATATAGGTTGTGAATGAAAAATTGTGCTCAACAAAAACAAGGATTACTAATGTCACATGCGAAGAAGGTGAGAAAAAAGGTATAGGACTTGCCTTCAGCATAACTTTAATTGCCAAATTAACTTCCCATTCTTGTGACCATCTTCGAGGAGGTACATTCTTTAGTTTTCTCTCCCATGTCCAACCCCAAACGTCAGCTATTGTATACATGTCCGACACATCAAACACCTTCCTTTTTCTCATCTCCTTAAATGCCTCAAGTATATCCTCAGGAAACCAGTCATCATCATTATCGTCCTGCATCCGTACACAACATATTCTAATGTAAGACTTTAAGTCAAAAGACAAATTGTGGTCTCATTCCACAGCTAGTGGAACCCTAAACCAAAAACCAATATACAAAATTCCACACCTAGCATGTGCTCCTAAAATTTTAAAGAACCTAAGCATATCCAACTAAGAAACCAAATAAAGAAATCAGATATGAAAAAAGACTATTATTATAATTTAAACATACTAGCTAATGTCTCGCGTGTTGCATTGTGAAATACTTTGTAAGAAATAATCTTATGGCTCATGTATAAACGCTTACTATCAGGGACGGAGCCAGGAAATTATTTTGGGGGTGAACTGGAAGTATTAAGTAAATTTCAATGGCATGAGAGAATTTAATTTAATAATAAAAAATAGGTACTCTTGGTACGGGGGACATAATGAACCTTACAAGTTAAAATTAGAACTAATAATTTATTGAAATAACAAAATTTATTGGCACGGTTATAACAAAATTAAAATTAAAAAACAAAGTTAAAATTAGAACTAATAATTTATTGGCATAACAGTCAAATCATAACAAAATTTAATAATAATTTATTGAAATAGCAAAATTAAGGCTTATACGATTACTCCTGCATTGCTCTGTAGCTCAGGAACTTTGGTCGTTGATATTTGCCTTGTTTGGGATTGCTTGTGTGATGCCTAGGGGTGTAGTAGACTCAGTATCTTGCTGGCTGGCAGGTTTGGTAATTTTGAGTCTGGTGCTATTTGGAAGGCCATTCCACATTGTCTCATGTGGTGTCTATGGCGTGAGCGGAACAATAGAACTTTTTCTGGGGAGGAGCAATCAATTCCAGCACTGAAATTTCCTTTCCTGCAGACCTTATACGATTGGCTGAAGGCTTCTAATTTAGTTTGTTCAAATTCATTATGTGAAATGCTTGACAGTTGTGTTGTTGAGGTTTAACTTTCTGTGTGTTGCTGTGTACACTTCCTGTGTACATAGTCTTCTTCTTTGATTAATGAAATATTTATTTATCAAAAAATAAAAACAAAATTAATGCTTATACTTTATTGGCACAACAAAGTAATACTAATAATTTAATGATAAAAACTTCATTGAGTAACTTAGTGGTTCACAATCACAAACACAACCCACACATTTCCCCCACAAACAATTTCAAACACAAAACAAGACAAAACCAAAGTGGTCAATACTGGAGGTCGTTTCGATTTGATTAAGGGAACAAAATATTTTGGTATCAATTAATATTGGTGTAACATTTTGGGGTTACCGCTAATTTATATATATATATATATATCATATATATAATATCATAACTAAGTTGAGTAACTCATCCAACACACAGGTTAGTCTAATAATAATTATTCACAGAAAAAAAAAAAAAATCTGAAAATAGTTAAAATCTCAACGGTCAGTAAGGGGAAGAAAAAAAAAGATTCAAAATTTTAAAATTGATTTTGAAGGAGAATCTGTGGTTGAGAAATAGAGTGGTAGGCAGAGGAGAATCTGTGGATCTAGGATTATAAAAGAAAGTATTAGGGTTTGCAAATTGAATTATGGCTTGAAAAAATTGAATGGATGAAAGAAGGTAGCAACTAGGGAAACTACTTGCTAGAATTTTCTGGCAGCCAAAAAGGGTTGTGCTTCTAAGGATGTTAAGAGGGATGATTTGGAATCTGAAAGGTTAGAAAATTTTAGGCCTTTAAGGCTTTAAAAGACATAGAATGAAGTAATTTGGGGTTGTAAAAGAAGGAAGAAAAGAGGAAAATTTTGTGGTTGCTCAGGGGCAATGAACAGTATTTGTAAACAGTACCAGTGACGCCAGGACAAGCCAGAACAATTCAACAAGAATTGAAAAACTGGAAAATAAAAGAATATGACCTATGAGTCAGCACCTAGGCCTTGATTGGAGTCAGCACCAAGCGGAAACCAGTAGAAGTCGACACCTAGGGTTGGACTGGAATCGGCACCAAACCATTGGAAATTTCCAAGAAGAAACTTCCCATTCATCAAAATATAATCTCCTTTGAAATACTTTGCTTATATAGTCTACTGAATTCTAATTCTAACAAACAAACAAATAAAAACCCCTAATTCTAATGGGCTAGGCCCAATTATTTCATATAAAAACAATCCTGACTTCAAATAAAAATACTAATACACCTAATTAGGGTAAAACTTAGGTACAATTCCTTAGGTTAGGTACATTAGGTCCCTTATTGAATTTAAATATTCTTGGAAAAAATAACATTTTTTGTATTTCATTAGTTAATACAACTATGTGTTTGAATTCAATCAAGGAACCTAATGTACCTAACCTAAGGAACTGTACCTAATTTTTACCCACTAATTAAGTACTAGGACCTAAGATAATAATACAATTGACCAATAAAATTTAAAATTGACTCCAATCTTGAATAATACTAAATTAAAATAATTATCTCTCTAAGTGTTCCGCATCAACGCGTATGCCAAAATATTAAAAAAATAAATAAAAGAAGAAGACACTAATGTAACTTACAAAAGCTCAAATATTCCACTAATCAAAGTCTCCAAAAATTGTTGAGTACATTGAAGCATATTTATTAGACTCGTCATGCACTATAAAAGGAGAAGGCTTTTAAATCTTTTCCATTTGAAGTGACTGGATTACCTAGATTAGAAAAAAATAGAAAGAATGAAAAAGATAAAGATAAATAATAAGATATCAAAAATTTACTTCCAATATTCAATGGATATTACAAATTTGACAAAGATTTATCATATTCATAAAAACTATAAAGCCAAAAAGACTCGCATTATGTGACAAAGCACTGAAAATTTGATGACCATTAACTCTGCTATACAACCATCAGTCCTGTCCTTTTATTTTTTTAAATAAAAATAAAAGTAATTGAAAGGGCATCGAACCTAGCACATGGTAGGTATACAAGAGATACGCAAAAGTAAAAAAAAAAAAAGATCTGACAGATATCTACAAATTTGAAAAAGGCCCAGGAAGAAAATCTTATATCATCCTCATCTAATTGGAATGTGATAAAAATAGTAATTCCAACACCTATAGGTACTCTCTTACTCAATACCAAGATAAGTTAGAATTAGTGTCTGAAACTCTCTTATTCAACACCTACTTTGGAATTCCAAGCAGCTGTAACTGCTAGAGAGAGAGAGAGAGAGAGAGACAGGATGATAGATTGGTTTTGTATGGGGAACGTTGTGGTGGGGGAGCTCTCTTCATTGCATTTCAAAACACAGCTCCATTTATTTTTGCATTCTGGGTACAAGGGATTCACATGGTTTAAACACGAAACGCTTCCTTACTTTTATTTCTTGTGGTGTGAACTGAAACAGTGGCATCAGGTTAAATAATTAACCTGATGAGTTGATATCAGAATCTACCACCACGGCACCCCCACAAAAAATTAAGGGAAATGTTATTTCCACACCTATTTATGATATTTCCGCACCAATGGTACGGAAATGTCAGAAATAGGTGTGAAATTTCTATTTCCGCATCATTTAATGCGGAAATATCAAATAGGGGTGTGGAAATGTTGATGCTCCCAACCCCTCTCCCTCCCCTCCCTCCACCCCCACCTCCCCCACAACCCCACCACAACTTCCTACATCCACAACCATATCCTATCCCTCACTTCCCCCAAGCATACCCTCAACCTATCTACTATAACCCTGGTCCAGCATCATTTCCGGCACTGCACCCACCTATTCCTTATTCCCAGGTAATCCAAACCCCACCTTCCAATATTACCCACCCTAACATATCTCAAAGACCTACCAGATCCCAATCATCCCAACCAAGCAATCAAACCCCACACACTAGAGGCCCTGTTCTGGGAGTAGAAAACAGGGGCGGTGCAATGCCTATTGGGTATGAGTTTTGCATAGACTCAAAGATGTTTAAGCTCGCATTTGACGGGGGTAGAGTAGACCCTTATCATATTATGGAACGCAGAGGCCGATTTAGAGGGTCTCTGTGGGTCGGCATCACGGGTTTAAGGTGGATTTTAGACATTTTTGCTAAAATCAGAACCACGAACCAAACTCTTGAAGGTTTCTTTGTGTTCCACAGAGATGGTTATAGAGTTCTAGAGTTTAGTTGCCTTGCAAATAGTGGGGGCAGATTTGTGGAGATTACAGAGTACCATAGCGGTACTCATCGAGGTAGTATAAGAATTCCGGAGGGCAGGAAAGGTGCAGGGTGGTCAGTCTTCGAGTTTCAGATTCGCAAGAGTTTTTTGGGTGAATCCCAGCAGCTCTCGGCAGTCCCAGCGAGCTCCGGTAGAGTTTCAGTTGATGGGGTGACGGCGGAAAGGGCTGGGTCTTCTCGGACAAAATCGCGAAAATCTCGCACCAAATCCGTGTCAGATTCGATTCCGTCTGTTATGGAAAATGGAAAGTCAAAATTGGCGCTTAATGAATCACGCCCGATCCGGGCTTTCCATTTTGAGTGGAAACTGAAATCTAGAACACTCCGGATCTCGTTGAATCATGGGTATAGGAGAAAGGTAAATTGGGTGGGTTTTAATGAAGGAGTTGGGCCTAAAGCCCAGAAGGAAGAGGCGGGTTTAATACTGAATGGGCCTCTAACTAATTTATTACGAAATGCCCAGACCAATGAGGATGAGCCGGTCTTTTTAGAGGCCCAAGCCCATGAATTGGGGGCAGAAACCCATAACCCAGTGGGTCTTAAGGATAAAGAGGCAGCAGCTCCGAGTGATGACGAGGGGAGTGGGTCGGGGTTGCTTTGGGAACTCGGGCAAAAGGATCCTCCGATCGATGCTCAGAGTCGTGGGGTTGACCCAACACAAGCATTGCCGGCGACGGCGGCGGCGGCGCAGGCGCAACCTGGAGTGGCAAGCCACCTACTCCGATCGGTGGATTTGGAAGAACCGAGAGCGATCACTCACCTCGAGAAAGCTGCCGAGAACTGAATTTGAAGGAGGGATCTATCTTGATGGTGCTCTGGTCTCGGGCTCTTCTCCTGAGAGTGCAGCTCCTCATGCGATGGTGGGTTTGGAGTGTGATATGGACCCTGCGGCTCGTGTTTTGGAGTTGACTGAGTTTGAGGCTGAACCACAGTCTCCCATGGTTTGCAAACCACTGGCCATTATTGAGCCTTCTGTGCAGAAGGATATGTTCTCAGGAAACTCGGGAGGAAAGTTGCGAAGGGGTGGTAAGAGGTCCAAATGGGTGAGTGACCAATATAAAGAAATTTGTAAGTTGATGGGTTTTCCAATTGATAGCCATGAGCAGCAATGTTTGGATTTATTAAGAAAAATTGAGGCTACCAGAGATAGTAAGATAGGTGAGATGGGCTTGAGGAAAGGGACAGTGTCAAAATTGAAAGGTGTCCGTGAATTGAAAAATCTTGCTTCTTCAGTGAATTATGAAGGTAAGAGGAGAACCTGTTGAGGTTGATGTGTCAGGTAAATTTGGGTCTTATGTTTTTTTATGAAGCTAAAATTATTAACTTGGAATGTGAGGGGTCTAAATGATCCCAAAAAGAGGGTTGTGTTGAAAAACTGGTTGAGGACGTGGAAAGTGGATGTGATATGTCTGCAGGAAACAAAGTTAGATAAGGTGGATGGGAGGCTCATTCACAGTATTTGGGGTAATAGGTTTGCTGGATGGGAAGTTCTTAATGCTGATAACACAGCTGGGGGTGTTCTTTTACTTTGGGATAAGCGTGTGGTGGAGCGGATCGACTCTATAGTGGGCAGGTTTTCTGTGTCGTGCCACTGGAAGAGTTTAGTAGATGGTTTTGAATGGGTTGGCACGGGCGTGTATGGCCCGAATAGGGATGATTCTAGGTCTGAGCTTTGGGCTGAGTTGTCAGAGATTAGGCATCAGTGGTCTCAGCCGTGGTGTATTTTTGGTGACTTTAATGTGGTTAGGTTCCCTAGTGAACGGAGGGGCTGTGTCAGAGTTACTCCTGCTATGGTGGAATTTTCTGATTTTATTGAAGGGTCCAACTTGATAGATTTACCTTTAAATGGAGGGCTGTATTCATGGTGCAATGGTTCAACAAACCCATCCATGTCTAGGATTGATAGGGTGTTGGTCTCTACTGATTGGGAGGAGCATTATCCCGATGTAGTGCAGAAGTTAATGCCTAAGCCTATCTCTGATCATAATCCGGTGTTGTTGGAAGCTGGAGGCATGGCGAGAGGGAAGAGTTCGTTTAAATTCGAAAATATGTGGCTTCAAGCCCCGGATTTTGTTGATAAAGTGAAGGAATGGTGGTCAGGATACTCTTATAGTGGTACTCCTAGCTTTGTATTGGCTCAAAAGTTGAAGGCTTTGAAGGGTGATTTGAAAGAGTGGAATAAGCGGGTGTTCGGCGATGTGGGTATCAAAAGACAGCAGTTGGAGTGTGAGTTGCAGGCTTTTGATGACAAGGAAAGCCGTTCTAGTTTGTCTCTTGAAGAGCACATCTTGCGAGATGTTTGTAGAGCTGAGCTTGAGAATGTGGCTCAGTTGGAAGAAGTTTCGTGGAGGCAAAAGTCTAGAACTTTGTGGTTAAAGGAAGGGGATAACAACACCAAATTCTTCCATAAGATGGCGAATTCGCACCGGCGGTACAATTATATGGATAAGGTGGTAGTTGATGGTGTTGTTTATGAGGAGGAGTCTGAGATCCGAGAGAAAGTGGTTCACTTCTATGAATCCCTTTATCAGGAGTCTGAGACGTGGAGACCTATGGTGGATGGGTTAGAGTTTGATGGGATCACTGCAACTGAGAGTGCTTTGTTAGAGCGTAAGTTTGGAAAGGATGAGGTTCTTCAGGTGGTTAAAGATTTGCAGGGTGATAAGGCCCCTGGTCCAGATGGCTTCACTATGGCTTTCTTCCAGAAGTGTTGGTCGGTAATTGAGGAGGATGTTATGGGTTTTTTTGACGAGGTGTATCATCACTGTAAGTTTGAGAGATCTCTCAATGCTTCCTTCATTGCCTTAATTCCCAAGAGGCAAAATGCTTCTAATATTCGGGATTTTCGTCCGATTAGCCTTATTGGGAGCATCTATAAGCTGTTAGCTAAGGTGCTTGCTAATAGGTTGAAAGGTGTCCTGGATAAGCTGATTTCTGAGTCTCAAAATGCCTTTGTGGGAGGGAGGAAGATTTTGGATTCAGTCTTAATTGCGAATGAATGCTTGGATAGTCGTCTTAAGAGTCGTAATCCGGGGGTCATTTGCAAGTTAGATATCGAAAAGGCTTATGATCATGTGAATTGGTCTTGCCTTTTGCACCTTATGGAGAGGATGGGCTTTGGTAGGAGGTGGAGGCTTTGGATTGAAGCCTGCATTTCTTCGGTCCAATTTTCAGTCCTGGTTAATGGGTCTCCTGAAGGTTTTTTCAGTTGTTCCCGTGGGCTTCGCCAGGGGGATCCTCTTTCCCCATTATTGTTCCTTCTAGTGATGGAGGTTTTGAGTAGGATGCTGAATAAAGTGGAGGAGGAGGGTCTTATTCAAGGTTTTAGGGCGGGTAATAATGCAGTGGATGGCTTATGTATTTCTCATCTTCTTTATGCTGATGACACCATTCTCTTTTGTGATGCGGATCCGGATAAATTGCTATATGTTCGGATGGTGCTTACTTGTTTTGAGGCTGTAACTGGGCTACGGGTGAACATGGCAAAGAGTGAAATGGTTCCGGTAGGGGAGGTTCAGAATATTTCAGAACTAGCGGAGTCCTTATGTTGTCACATTGGCGGTTTGCCTTTGTCTTACCTTGGTATGCCATTGGGGGCCTCGTATAAAGCAGTGGCGGTTTGGAATCCTATTATTGAGAAGCTGGAGCGTCGTCTTTCGGGATGGCAGAAGCTGTACTTATCTAAAGGGGGTCGGCTAACCCTTCTGAAAAGTACGTTATCTAGCCTTCCAACCTATTTCCTTTCCCTATTCACTATCCCTATTAGTGTTATGCGCAGAATTGAGAAAATGCAAAGGGACTTTCTATGGGGTGGCCTGGGAGATGAGGTTAAGCATCACTTGGTGAGTTGGGATAAGGTTTGTGCTCCTAAAGAAGTGGGGGGTCTCGGGGTGCGGAGTTTGGTTTTGACTAATAAAGCCCTTCAGGGGAAATGGTTATGGAGGTTTGGGTTGGAGGGTCATCACTTGTGGCGGCGTGTTCTAGTGGCGAAGTTTGGTTCTGATTTAGGAGGTTGGCGCACTAATTCTAGTCGAGGTCCGCATGGTTGTGGGCTTTGGAAAGGAATTATGTCCGGTTGGGATGATTATTTTCAGCATGTGGAATTTGTGGTTGGTCAAGGAACTCGTATTAGTTTCTGGAAAGACAAGTGGTGTGGGGATACATCCTTGATGGTTCTGTTCCCTATCTTATTCACTTGTTCTGCCAATAGAGAAGCTACAATTGCTGAAGTTTTGAGTGGTCCAGATTCAGCGGGAGTTCGGGAGTGGAATGTTACTTTTGTGCGAGACTTTAATGATTGGGAGGTGGATGTGGTAGCGGAGTTTTTCCAATTCCTTCACTCTTATAAGATCCCTATTGTTGCTCCTAATATGGCTCCTGATGGGCTGCGATGGAAGCTGTGTAAGGATGGGGCTTTTACTTCTCGTTCTTTTTATTATGCTTTGATTGATAGGCGGGGGGTGAGTTTCCCTTGGAAAAGCATATGGCGGGTTAAAGTTCCTCCTAGGGTGGCGTTTTTTGTTTGGACAGCGACTTGGGGTCGCATCTTGACTTGTGACAATCTTATGCGGCGAGGATATACGATGGCGGGGTGGTGTTGTATGTGTTGTTGTGATGGGGAAAATGTGGACCATTTGTTATTGCATTGTAATGCAGCTCAAAAGCTTTGGAATTATGTTCTTCGTAATTTCCGGGTCCATTGGGTTTTGCCAAGGCAGGTGGCAGATTTGCTATTTGGGTGGCATAATTGGTTTGGTAAACATCATTCTCACATTTGGAATCTAATTCCTTTGTGTCTAATGTGGACGGTGTGGCGAGAGAGGAATTTGAGAACTTTTGAAGACTTGTCGAGCTCTCCGGATCAGCTGCTTGGCACCTTTGTGACTTCTTTATTCGACTGGTCCAGGATATGGGGTTTTACTACTGCTGTAACTGTTACTGAGTTTGCCGCTTCATGGCACTCAGCTTCTTCTTTCTCTATTTAATCCTTTGTAATGCTGTTTCCATCTTGTGCACACTTTGTGCACTAAGATGCTTCTCTTAATAAAACCATATTACTTATCAAAAAAAAAAAGAAATAACACTGTCCAAAATTAAAATAAAATAAAATAAAATAATAGTAAGAAATGAAACCATTACAGACTTCATACCTCCACTGATATTCGAGAGGCTCTTCTCCTTGACTTTTTGGATGAGGTAGTTGTTTGGTCAGAATCTTTCAACAATTGAACTCCAATCATTTGAAGTGGTTTCTTGGCTTCAACCTCCTTGTCCTTTGCCCTGTCTCCATCTTGACTCTCAGTCTGCTCTACCTCCTCCTCATCAGCCTCATCATCTTCAACCTCTTTTGAAACGTCTTCAACATCACCATCATCCAACACATCTGGAGATTCGTCTTCTGCATCACCATCATCCAACACATCTGGAGATTCTAATTTACCCATGTCCAGAGGCTTCTCATGATCATCACTAAATCCTTCTCCAAGGAAACGGCGTTTCCAGAACTCTGTGTTTCCTTCTTCAAGCTTGATCCGAGAAATTAGTTCATCAAGCTCTTCATCAACCTGCCAGATGTAGCATATTGAAATTCATTAAATTTTACTGTCTACGTAACCTGGAAGAAAAAAGCCATTGTGAAGAAACATAAATTGAGATATGAGTTTTAGGAAGAAGAAAAAATTATCAGAGTATTCAGGAAATATGTATATGATTTAAGAGTAAATTAATGTTCATAGCAGCAAAAAGAATAATAAGTGAAGATTAACCTCTTCTTCTTCCTCCTCAATGGGAGGAACCCATAGGGGCCGACCACGAGAGCGGTTTATTCTCCTGGCTTTTTGCACACGCTGATAAAGAACATTTCTAGTTCCATCAGTTGGCAGATCTTGTGCTTCTAGTTCTTCCTTCAGTTCAGATACCAACATCTTACTCGCAGCCTTGGGTTTTAAAATGTTTTGATCAGGACCCTTTAAGATTTTCTTTAACCATTCCTCCACTCTGATATAATCAGATTCTGATGCATCCCCTAAAGCAGACGGTCCTTCGTTCTGTAAGGTTTTCAAAAGCTTTCGGTGGTGTTCCTTCCAATCCTCAAGGCATCTTTGCTTGAAGGAGGTTTCCATAGGATTAGAGTATATAAATCCAGCAGCATCTGGATCTAGAGGAGTTTTCCCCCTTCTAGGCACCCAACGCTTGCGCTCACCAGTAAGCCCACCCTCTGCAATATACCTGATTCATGGGCAAAGACACTCAATACCTCAATGGTAAAGTTACTATCAGGGCATGCACTAGACCAATGCCAAAACATGCCTGGAAAAAAAAAAAAAAAAAAAAAAAAAAAAAGAAAGAAATAATCAAATAAAATATTTAATGCAAAATAAAACAAGTTGTGACCATCTTTTTTCTAATCAAGATTTGAGTTATGATTCGTCACGCAACATGTAAAGATGCTAGTCCATGAGAATAGGACTAATATAGGCACTTGGAATATAGGGGTTTTTAACTAGTAAACTAATAGAAATTGCAGATACAATAACTAGGAGAAAAATAAACATAATGTGCCTTCAGGAAACTAAGTGGTTAGGTGGGAAATCCAAGGAAATTGATCATACATTATATAAATTACAGTATACATAAAAACATAAAATAAAACTGAGGAAAGGATAGCCGTAGATTGTTAGGGTTAGGTGGATAGGGGTAGAATTTTATTAATGAAGCCTTCTTTAAGAGAAGAGACAATTAATATAGTTAGTGTGTACCCTCCTCAAATAAAGTTGGAAGAATCCATTAAGAAATAAATTTTACATGGATGAATTGATGTAAGGGTTACCAAACAGGAAACTTTAACTGGAGGAGACCTAAAGGGTCATGTTGGTAACGAGAAGTATGGGAGTATGGGATTTGAAAGGAGTTCATGGAGGTCAGCATTATGGAGTAAGGAACGGTCAGGAGATGCTATTTTAGATTCCACAACGGTATGGGATTTGATATTGACACACTTGATTTAAGAAGAGGGATTCACACAAAAATAACCTTCAAAAGTGGGGCAAACATTAGCCAAATAGATTTCATCCCTACATCTAAGTTCCAGAGAGACAAAATTTCTTAACATAATAATACAGATAAAGATTCGAAACAATGTTGCTGTGCACAATAGGGAAGCAGAGCATTCAGCAAATATGAAAATAAGACGTTAAAAAATGGAGAGCTAAAACTTATAAGATATGCTCTCTTTTTTTGAATAAATAATAAGAAATTGTATTCAAAAGACAGGAAGGGCTTAGCCCTGAACACAGGAACATATGCTTCTTAGTTTGCAAAGCGTTTTTTTAACACTTAATGAAATAACTAAAGAAATAAATATAAATATATAGGCTTGCAGCAACTGTAGTAGTGTATTGATTATAAAGCAAACCTAGAAATGTAATCAATCTCATATCCAAGTTCTGCTTCTTCTTGAAGAGGTTCAATCCATGAGCTCACTAAAGTCCGGTACTTCCTGCTCAAAATCATGGCCCGTGGTGGAATTGGTTGGTTATCTTTTGCCAAAGCTTCTAAAGCTTCTAACAACTCAACAATCCTGCCTGAATTTAAACATGACTACTAGCTCAGAAACATTTCTAAATTCACGTCAAAGGAAGAAAAATCTAAAACATAGGTAAAAAACACAGTGAAAAAAATTGTTTACCAGATTATTCAAGAGGTAGTAATCCTAAAAGCTAGAACAAAGAAACTATGGATAGAAGCACTACAAACCCACCTGAAGGAATGTACACTGAGTTTTAAATAATGAAAGAATTTGAAAAAAAGCAATGCCTACTAGGAGGTCCTAATACAAGGTGTGGTGCTATAACTTGTGCTTCCATGGTACACTAAGAAATAAATATTTTCTTAGGAGCAACCTTCCAAGCTACTATGCTAGATCCTAAAGTAAAAACCTAACCAATAATGGCCAGCCTCGTACATGGCTCAACTCAAAGAGTAGCCTCATTACATCAAAATTACAAGTAAAAAGAATATTACTATCAACAAACAAACAAAGAATTAGATTTTTGTAAAATTGTAGTGATTATTGAAAAAGAAAAATAGAGAGCTATGGCAGTGCACACTGAGAGAATAAGAAAGTAAAGCAAGGAGTTAAAAACCAAAGGAGAGAAACCAGGTAACCATGTCTCAAAACACGCATATTCCATTATTAAAGTCTGATTCTTTTGATTACAATTGATCATGTTAGTGTAGGGGGGTGCTTCACAATCGCTGTTGGTCCACTTCCTGAAATCTTAAAATTTGGGAACAGATGGGTCCTAATATGGTGTCAAACCTTCGCTTGAGAGGTCAATTTAAGCAGATGGGAAGTGACAGATTTAATCATTAAGATTAGTTCTGATACTCCCCAACTCATGGGTTTTTTAACTTGAATGGGAATAGACAAATTTTGGTTAATAAACTTCTGCTATAAAGCCATATTAGTAACCATTAATCCTAAAAAGCGGAAGTTATCACAAAATGGGCCAAAAGTGTTGATCAACCTCACCACCACTAATGCTACCTGCGTTTATAGACTTGCTTGGCAAGTAAAATCTCTCCGAAAAACAAAATTAAATTTTAATTACCAAACAATTCAAGAATTGTGGTCTATTTTCGATGCAGGACCTTCTTGGCACATTTCATAGGCTACTTTAGTTATTGTTGAGTCTTAGTATCAACTTTCTTTACATTAAAAAGTTGCTGGTTCAGTTTTAATAAAGTTTTACTAAATATGGTTTTTTTATTGGTAATAAAAAATTTATTCAATCAAAAAGAGTAGCTCCCAGTACACAGGGAGTGTACAGAAGGAATACTCGAGGAATAACAAAAATTAAGCATTACAAGAATCTAAAAAATCAATAACAGATGAGTGTGAGATTAAGCCGGCCGTAGTCAGCCAATCCATAACAGCCATTTAATCTCTAGCAGATTTCTCTCTTTCCACTCAAAACATCTTGCATTTCTCTCCAACCATACACACCAAAATAAACAATGAGGAATCGATTTCCAAATCTCTACATTCCTTGACCGGCCCAGAATCTAAATATGGGTTAGTTTGGTCATTTCCAAATTTTCGAGAAAGGGCTGTACCAGAGGCCCATGACCCCTATTTTATGTTTTGATTCCTTTTTCTCTTTGGTTTAAAAGTTATTAATTACTTCTTTTTTCTGATTAGAAGTCTTATTCTTTCTAGGAAAAGGTTATTTACGAGTACTAGTCTTTCTAGGAAAGGGTTTGGTAATGTAGCCAATACAATTGAGATAGAGATATTGAATTAATAAAATCCCATCAGCTTATTTAAGCATTGAGGGTGTGATTGCCTTCTTCTTCTTTGTTTCTTGTTCAATTTACTGTTTCAACACCAAACAACCATAAAATTCCCTCAAGATTTTTTCAAGATCCAATCTTTACTACCTTAAACCCTTCAACATCAATCCCTATTCAAAATCTTATTAGGAATCCTAATATAGTGTTGAATTTCTAAAGATTCTACATCAGAATTGGTATTAGAGCCCATTAAAGCTTATGTCCTCCGTCAACCACTTAGGACATGGAAATACTTTTGGACTTGATTTATTTAATGTATGATCTAACAACTATCACTTTGGAGATGATATAAAGGACTAGGCAGACAGATAGGCATTGACGCTCTCATTATGGAAAAATGGCATAAGTCATTGAAGAAGTATCACATGTGACAGGTTGGTTCCCATGCTACCTGGCTTATACATATTAAGTGTAGATTGGCATAACTTCTACCTGCAACAATTGCATAATTTTAGGATACATTTTTTTAAGCACAATCTTAGGTTGCATGGTTCAAAATCTCTAGCCAATATGTATTGAAAATGAGAAGAAGAATCAAATGCTTAGAATAATGTATTACTGTAAAAACATAATATAATGTATGCACACCTTCTCGACATAAGGCCCGAAGATACAAGGATAGTGGATCCCCAAAGTTTCCTTCATTATGTAAAACTTTTGTTCCGCCTTCAAAGTTTTTAAGAGCACGAAAATGCCGAATAGCTTCTCTTACAACACAATACTTGGTAAAGCACTCCACTAACAGCCTGAACATGGATGCAAAATGTTATCCATCAATTATTAGTTTTGTAATAAGAAAAGAACGAGAGTTGAATTCAAGATTGTCCCAAAAATGTTAAAATGCATAGACAGAGCTTTTAGTTCTATATTCATGCATTTATAGGCTGACAAAAAAGAAAAATTTGGTTCCATGTAGCTAAAGCAGATAGCAAAGAAACATTATTTCATATAAAACCAGTTGCGAGAATGCATATTTTGGTCTTAAGAGCACCAGGAAAGATGAAGGAGCCACCCTAAATAAGGAAAACAATATGTTAAAATAGGGGAAACTTTGACACCCATTTATTGTGTACGTATCTAAATAATAGTGGGTTTGTGCAAAATAGAAAAACCAATTACACAGAGAACACAAAGATTACGTGGTTCAGCTAAAAGCCTACATTTACCGGCGGCATACAGGAGAAAGTTTCACTAAGAAACCAAAGAGATTACAATGGTGGCACTAAAGAACTCTCACAATGCCCAAACCCCAAATACACCCAAAGAGCTCTCTCTCAAAGAATAGAACGTGAGAATAAATTCTCTTCTATTCTAGTTGTGCGGCACTTAATAAAAGAGAAGAAGATATGTATATATAGTTCACTATTAGGTTTTCCGTGTATCACTTAAACCAAAACACCTAATAGAGTGGACTATAAGTCCTATCATTACTAGGACTCCTAGGGACTAAAGTACCCCAAATCGTGTGGCATTCAAGCCACATACATAACAAATCTCCACCTTGGCTTGAATGCAATCAAGCCTCATGAACGAAACTCCTCTTGAACCTCCACCAAAGCCCCTAAGGGCTATCAGACTCTGCAAAACACCAACCAAGTCCAAGCAATGCTTGAACTTGTGCAAAGGAACCAGCTTAGTCATCATATCTGCTGGATTATCCGCTGTAGCAACCTTTCTGACTGCAATGATACCCTGAGAAACATTCTCACGAATGAAGTGAAATACTGAAATCTAACATCAATATGTTTGGTTCTCTCATGATACATTTGATTTCTAGTCAAATGTATGGCACTTCTGGCTATCACAAAACACAACAGTGTCACCCTGTTACAAACCAAGATCACCGAACAAACCCTTTAACCAAATGGCTTCCTTCACTGCCTCTGTCGCTGCCATATACTCTGGCTCTATAATAGACAAAGCAATTGTCGTCTGTAACATCGCCTTCCGAATCCAACAACACTACTACTATCAATAGAAGCCATGTCATATACCAAGCCAACATCTACAGTACTTCTCAAATATCGAAGAATCCATTCACAGCTTGTCAATGTTCTTTATCAGGATTAGCCATATATCTGCTAACCACACTAACCGCTTGTGAAATATCTGGACGAGTGCAAACCATAGCATATATCATGCTACCAATCGCACAAGCACGAGGAACACAAGACATTGTGCTCCTTTCCTCCTCAAGTTGTGGTGACAAATCCGCTAAGAGCTTAAAATGTGTCATTAATGGAGTACTCACTAGCTTAGATCGCTGCACACCAATACGTTCAAGTACATTTTCAATACAACTCTTCTATGATAGAAATAACTTGTCCGCTTCTGTAAATTTCATTCCCAAAAGGATTTGTCGACGAAGTAAAGTTCAAATTGTAGACAGTCGAACCGAATAGGAAGTGTTGGGAAAGGATCTTATTTCTTGATTTAATTTCTTAGCAATTGAGTCCAGCATTAATATCTTTTCATTAACTAATTTAGGCTTGGAAAAGTCACAAATTGTGATTCTAACTTCTAAGAACTTTTTGGCTTTTTGCCTATCTATTCCTGCCCAAATTGATATGGGTGTCACTTCAATGGAACGGAAACACATACACAACAAAGAAACGTCCAATGTGGTATTTCATTCTAAATTTTGATGGGTACAAGTCCTATTGTATTTGTTTATAAAAAAATAAAAATCCAATTGTATTTCG
>OU015761.1:37551524-37683203 GCA_907173295.1 Fagus sylvatica | reverse complement strand
GTTCTTTTACTTTGGGATAAGCGTGTGGTGGAGCGGATCGACTCTATAGTGGGCAGGTTTTCTGTGTCGTGCCACTGGAAGAGTTTAGTAGATGGTTTTGAATGGGTTGGCACGGGCGTGTATGGCCCGAATAGGGATGATTCTAGGTCTGAGCTTTGGGCTGAGTTGTCAGAGATTAGGCATCAGTGGTCTCAGCCGTGGTGTATTTTTGGTGACTTTAATGTGGTTAGGTTCCCTAGTGAACGGAGGGGCTGTGTCAGAGTTACTCCTGCTATGGTGGAATTTTCTGATTTTATTGAAGGGTCCAACTTGATAGATTTACCTTTAAATGGAGGGCTGTATTCATGGTGCAATGGTTCAACAAACCCATCCATGTCTAGGATTGATAGGGTGTTGGTCTCTACTGATTGGGAGGAGCATTATCCCGATGTAGTGCAGAAGTTAATGCCTAAGCCTATCTCTGATCATAATCCGGTGTTGTTGGAAGCTGGAGGCATGGCGAGAGGGAAGAGTTCGTTTAAATTCGAAAATATGTGGCTTCAAGCCCCGGATTTTGTTGATAAAGTGAAGGAATGGTGGTCAGGATACTCTTATAGTGGTACTCCTAGCTTTGTATTGGCTCAAAAGTTGAAGGCTTTGAAGGGTGATTTGAAAGAGTGGAATAAGCGGGTGTTCGGCGATGTGGGTATCAAAAGACAGCAGTTGGAGTGTGAGTTGCAGGCTTTTGATGACAAGGAAAGCCGTTTCTAGTTTGTCTCTTGAAGAGCACATCTTGCGAGATGTTTGTAGAGCTGAGCTTGAGAATGTGGCTCAGTTGGAAGAAGTTTCGTGGAGGCAAAAGTCTAGAACTTTGTGGTTAAAGGAAGGGGATAACAACACCAAATTCTTCCATAAGATGGCGAATTCGCACCGGCGGTACAATTATATGGATAAGGTGGTAGTTGATGGTGTTGTTTATGAGGAGGAGTCTGAGATCCGAGAGAAAGTGGTTCACTTCTATGAATCCCTTTATCAGGAGTCTGAGACGTGGAGACCTATGGTGGATGGGTTAGAGTTTGATGGGATCACTGCAACTGAGAGTGCTTTGTTAGAGCGTAAGTTTGGAAAGGATGAGGTTCTTCAGGTGGTTAAAGATTTGCAGGGTGATAAGGCCCCTGGTCCAGATGGCTTCACTATGGCTTTCTTCCAGAAGTGTTGGTCGGTAATTGAGGAGGATGTTATGGGTTTTTTTGACGAGGTGTATCATCACTGTAAGTTTGAGAGATCTCTCAATGCTTCCTTCATTGCCTTAATTCCCAAGAGGCAAAATGCTTCTAATATTCGGGATTTTCGTCCGATTAGCCTTATTGGGAGCATCTATAAGCTGTTAGCTAAGGTGCTTGCTAATAGGTTGAAAGGTGTCCTGGATAAGCTGATTTCTGAGTCTCAAAATGCCTTTGTGGGAGGGAGGAAGATTTTGGATTCAGTCTTAATTGCGAATGAATGCTTGGATAGTCGTCTTAAGAGTCGTAATCCGGGGGTCATTTGCAAGTTAGATATCGAAAAGGCTTATGATCATGTGAATTGGTCTTGCCTTTTGCACCTTATGGAGAGGATGGGCTTTGGTAGGAGGTGGAGGCTTTGGATTGAAGCCTGCATTTCTTCGGTCCAATTTTCAGTCCTGGTTAATGGGTCTCCTGAAGGTTTTTTCAGTTGTTCCCGTGGGCTTCGCCAGGGGGATCCTCTTTCCCCATTATTGTTCCTTCTAGTGATGGAGGTTTTGAGTAGGATGCTGAATAAAGTGGAGGAGGAGGGTCTTATTCAAGGTTTTAGGGCGGGTAATAATGCAGTGGATGGCTTATGTATTTCTCATCTTCTTTATGCTGATGACACCATTCTCTTTTGTGATGCGGATCCGGATAAATTGCTATATGTTCGGATGGTGCTTACTTGTTTTGAGGCTGTAACTGGGCTACGGGTGAACATGGCAAAGAGTGAAATGGTTCCGGTAGGGGAGGTTCAGAATATTTCAGAACTAGCGGAGTCCTTATGTTGTCACATTGGCGGTTTGCCTTTGTCTTACCTTGGTATGCCATTGGGGGCCTCGTATAAAGCAGTGGCGGTTTGGAATCCTATTATTGAGAAGCTGGAGCGTCGTCTTTCGGGATGGCAGAAGCTGTACTTATCTAAAGGGGGTCGGCTAACCCTTCTGAAAAGTACGTTATCTAGCCTTCCAACCTATTTCCTTTCCCTATTCACTATCCCTATTAGTGTTATGCGCAGAATTGAGAAAATGCAAAGGGACTTTCTATGGGGTGGCCTGGGAGATGAGGTTAAGCATCACTTGGTGAGTTGGGATAAGGTTTGTGCTCCTAAAGAAGTGGGGGGTCTCGGGGTGCGGAGTTTGGTTTTGACTAATAAAGCCCTTCAGGGGAAATGGTTATGGAGGTTTGGGTTGGAGGGTCATCACTTGTGGCGGCGTGTTCTAGTGGCGAAGTTTGGTTCTGATTTAGGAGGTTGGCGCACTAATTCTAGTCGAGGTCCGCATGGTTGTGGGCTTTGGAAAGGAATTATGTCCGGTTGGGATGATTATTTTCAGCATGTGGAATTTGTGGTTGGTCAAGGAACTCGTATTAGTTTCTGGAAAGACAAGTGGTGTGGGGATACATCCTTGATGGTTCTGTTCCCTATCTTATTCACTTGTTCTGCCAATAGAGAAGCTACAATTGCTGAAGTTTTGAGTGGTCCAGATTCAGCGGGAGTTCGGGAGTGGAATGTTACTTTTGTGCGAGACTTTAATGATTGGGAGGTGGATGTGGTAGCGGAGTTTTTCCAATTCCTTCACTCTTATAAGATCCCTATTGTTGCTCCTAATATGGCTCCTGATGGGCTGCGATGGAAGCTGTGTAAGGATGGGGCTTTTACTTCTCGTTCTTTTTATTATGCTTTGATTGATAGGCGGGGGGTGAGTTTCCCTTGGAAAAGCATATGGCGGGTTAAAGTTCCTCCTAGGGTGGCGTTTTTTGTTTGGACAGCGACTTGGGGTCGCATCTTGACTTGTGACAATCTTATGCGGCGAGGATATACGATGGCGGGGTGGTGTTGTATGTGTTGTTGTGATGGGGAAAATGTGGACCATTTGTTATTGCATTGTAATACAGCTCAAAAGCTTTGGAATTATGTTCTTCGTAATTTCCGGGTCCATTGGGTTTTGCCAAGGCAGGTGGCAGATTTGCTATTTGGGTGGCATAATTGGTTTGGTAAACATCATTCTCACATTTGGAATCTAATTCCTTTGTGTCTAATGTGGACGGTGTGGCGAGAGAGGAATTTGAGAACTTTTGAAGACTTGTCGAGCTCTCCGGATCAGCTGCTTGGCACCTTTGTGACTTCTTTATTCGACTGGTCCAGGATATGGGGTTTTACTACTGCTGTAACTGTTACTGAGTTTGCCGCTTCATGGCACTCAGCTTCTTCTTTCTCTATTTAATCCTTTGTAATGCTGTTTCCATCTTGTGCACACTTTGTGCACTAAGATGCTTCTCTTAATAAAACCATATTACTTATCAAAAAAAAAAAGAAATAACACTGTCCAAAATTAAAATAAAATAAAATAAAATAATAGTAAGAAATGAAACCATTACAGACTTCATACCTCCACTGATATTCGAGAGGCTCTTCTCCTTGACTTTTTGGATGAGGTAGTTGTTTGGTCAGAATCTTTCAACAATTGAACTCCAATCATTTGAAGTGGTTTCTTGGCTTCAACCTCCTTGTCCTTTGCCCTGTCTCCATCTTGACTCTCAGTCTGCTCTACCTCCTCCTCATCAGCCTCATCATCTTCAACCTCTTTTGAAACGTCTTCAACATCACCATCATCCAACACATCTGGAGATTCGTCTTCTGCATCACCATCATCCAACACATCTGGAGATTCTAATTTACCCATGTCCAGAGGCTTCTCATGATCATCACTAAATCCTTCTCCAAGGAAACGGCGTTTCCAGAACTCTGTGTTTCCTTCTTCAAGCTTGATCCGAGAAATTAGTTCATCAAGCTCTTCATCAACCTGCCAGATGTAGCATATTAAATTCATTAAATTTTACTGTCTACGTAACCTGGAAGAAAAAAGCCATTGTGAAGAAACATAAATTGAGATATGAGTTTTAGGAAGAAGAAAAAATTATCAGAGTATTCAGGAAATATGTATATGATTTAAGAGTAAATTAATGTTCATAGCAGCAAAAAGAATAATAAGTGAAGATTAACCTCTTCTTCTTCCTCCTCAATGGGAGGAACCCATAGGGGCCGACCACGAGAGCGGTTTATTCTCCTGGCTTTTTGCACACGCTGATAAAGAACATTTCTAGTTCCATCAGTTGGCAGATCTTGTGCTTCTAGTTCTTCCTTCAGTTCAGATACCAACATCTTACTCGCAGCCTTGGGTTTTAAAATGTTTTGATCAGGACCCTTTAAGATTTTCTTTAACCATTCCTCCACTCTGATATAATCAGATTCTGATGCATCCCCTAAAGCAGACGGTCCTTCGTTCTGTAAGGTTTTCAAAAGCTTTCGGTGGTGTTCCTTCCAATCCTCAAGGCATCTTTGCTTGAAGGAGGTTTCCATAGGATTAGAGTATATAAATCCAGCAGCATCTGGATCTAGAGGAGTTTTCCCCCTTCTAGGCACCCAACGCTTGCGCTCACCAGTAAGCCCACCCTCTGCAATATACCTGATTCATGGGCAAAGACACTCAATACCTCAATGGTAAAGTTACTATCAGGGCATGCACTAGACCAATGCCAAAACATGCCTGGAAAAAAAAAAAAAAAAAAAAAAAAAAAAAAAAAAAAGAAAGAAATAATCAAATAAAATATTTAATGCAAAATAAAACAAGTTGTGACCATCTTTTTTCTAATCAAGATTTGAGTTATGATTCGTCACGCAACATGTAAAGATGCTAGTCCATGAGAATAGGACTAATATAGGCACTTGGAATATAGGGGTTTTTAACTAGTAAACTAATAGAAATTGCAGATACAATAACTAGGAGAAAAATAAACATAATGTGCCTTCAGGAAACTAAGTGGTTAGGTGGGAAATCCAAGGAAATTGATCATACATTATATAAATTACAGTATACATAAAAACATAAAATAAAACTGAGGAAAGGATAGCCGTAGATTGTTAGGGTTAGGTGGATAGGGGTAGAATTTTATTAATGAAGCCTTCTTTAAGAGAAGAGACAATTAATATAGTTAGTGTGTACCCTCCTCAAATAAAGTTGGAAGAATCCATTAAGAAATAAATTTTACATGGATGAATTGATGTAAGGGTTACCAAACAGGAAACTTTAACTGGAGGAGACCTAAAGGGTCATGTTGGTAACGAGAAGTATGGGAGTATGGGATTTGAAAGGAGTTCATGGAGGTCAGCATTATGGAGTAAGGAACGGTCAGGAGATGCTATTTTAGATTCCACAACGGTATGGGATTTGATATTGACACACTTGATTTAAGAAGAGGGATTCACACAAAAATAACCTTCAAAAGTGGGGCAAACATTAGCCAAATAGATTTCATCCCTACATCTAAGTTCCAGAGAGACAAAATTTCTTAACATAATAATACAGATAAAGATTCGAAACAATGTTGCTGTGCACAATAGGGAAGCAGAGCATTCAGCAAATATGAAAATAAGACGTTAAAAAATGGAGAGCTAAAACTTATAAGATATGCTCTCTTTTTTTGAATAAATAATAAGAAATTGTATTCAAAAGACAGGAAGGGCTTAGCCCTGAACACAGGAACATATGCTTCTTAGTTTGCAAAGCGTTTTTTTAACACTTAATGAAATAACTAAAGAAATAAATATAAATATATAGGCTTGCAGCAACTGTAGTAGTGTATTGATTATAAAGCAAACCTAGAAATGTAATCAATCTCATATCCAAGTTCTGCTTCTTCTTGAAGAGGTTCAATCCATGAGCTCACTAAAGTCCGGTACTTCCTGCTCAAAATCATGGCCCGTGGTGGAATTGGTTGGTTATCTTTTGCCAAAGCTTCTAAAGCTTCTAACAACTCAACAATCCTGCCTGAATTTAAACATGACTACTAGCTCAGAAACATTTCTAAATTCACGTCAAAGGAAGAAAAATCTAAAACATAGGTAAAAAACACAGTGAAAAAAATTGTTTACCAGATTATTCAAGAGGTAGTAATCCTAAAAGCTAGAACAAAGAAACTATGGATAGAAGCACTACAAACCCACCTGAAGGAATGTACACTGAGTTTTAAATAATGAAAGAATTTGAAAAAAAGCAATGCCTACTAGGAGGTCCTAATACAAGGTGTGGTGCTATAACTTGTGCTTCCATGGTACACTAAGAAATAAATATTTTCTTAGGAGCAACCTTCCAAGCTACTATGCTAGATCCTAAAGTAAAAACCTAACCAATAATGGCCAGCCTCGTACATGGCTCAACTCAAAGAGTAGCCTCATTACATCAAAATTACAAGTAAAAAGAATATTACTATCAACAAACAAACAAAGGATTAGATTTTTGTAAAATTGTAGTGATTATTGAAAAAGAAAAATAGAGAGCTATGGCAGTGCACACTGAGAGAATAAGAAAGTAAAGCAAGGAGTTAAAAACCAAAGGAGAGAAACCAGGTAACCATGTCTCAAAACACGCATATTCCATTATTAAAGTCTGATTCTTTTGATTACAATTGATCATGTTAGTGTAGGGGGTGCTTCACAATCGCTGTTGGTCCACTTCCTGAAAGCTTAAAATTTGGGAACAGATGGGTCCTAATATGGTGTCAAACCTTCGCTTGAGAGGTCAATTTAAGCAGATGGGAAGTGACAGATTTAATCATTAAGATTAGTTCTGATACTCCCCAACTCATGGGTTTTTTAACTTGAATGGGAATAGACAAATTTTGGTTAATAAACTTCTGCTATAAAGCCATATTAGTAACCATTAATCCTAAAAAGCGGAAGTTATCACAAAATGGGCCAAAAGTGTTGATCAACCTCACCACCACTAATGCTACCTGCGTTTATAGACTTGCTTGGCAAGTAAAATCTCTCCGAAAAACAAAATTAAATTTTAATTACCAAACAATTCAAGAATTGTGGTCTATTTTCGATGCAGGACCTTCTTGGCACATTTCATAGGCTACTTTAGTTATTGTTGAGTCTTAGTATCAACTTTCTTTACATTAAAAAGTTGCTGGTTCAGTTTTAATAAAGTTTTACTAAATATGGTTTTTTTATTGGTAATAAAAAATTTATTCAATCAAAAAGAGTAGCTCCCAGTACACAGGGAGTGTACAGAACGAATACTCGAGGAATAACAAAAATTAAGCATTACAAGAATCTAAAAAATCAATAACAGATGAGTGTGAGATTAAGCCGGCCGTAGTCAGCCAATCCACAACAGCCATTGAATCTCTAGCAGATTTCTCTCTCTCCACTCAAAACATCTTGCATTTCTCTCCCCCCATACACACCAAAATAAACAATGAGGAATCGATTTCCAAATCTCTACATTCCTTGACCGGCCCAGAATCCAAATATGGGTTAGTTTGGTCATTTCCAAATTTTCGAGAAAGGGCTGTACCAGAGGCCCATGACCCCTATTTTATGTTTTGATTCCTTTTTCTCTTTGGTTTAAAAGTTATTAATTACTTCTTTTTTCTGATTAGAAGTCTTATTCTTTCTAGGAAAAGGTTATTTACGAGTACTAGTCTTTCTAGGAAAGGGTTTGGTAATGTAGCCAATACAATTGAGATAGAGATATTGAATTAATAAAATCCCATCAGCTTATTTAAGCATTGAGGGTGTGATTGCCTTCTTCTTCTTTGTTTCTTGTTCAATTTACTGTTTCAACACCAAACAACCATAAAATTCCCTCAAGATTTTTTCAAGATCCAATCTTTACTACCTTAAACCCTTCAACATCAATCCCTATTCAAAATCTTATTAGGAATCCTAATATAGTGTTGAATTTCTAAAGATTCTACATCAGAATTGGTATTAGAGCCCATTAAAGCTTATGTCCTCCGTCAACCACTTAGGACATGGAAATACTTTTGGACTTGATTTATTTAATGTATGATCTAACAACTATCACTTTGGAGATGATATAAAGGACTAGGCAGACAGATAGGCATTGACGCTCTCATTATGGAAAAATGGCATAAGTCATTGAAGAAGTATCACATGTGACAGGTTGGTTCCCATGCTACCTGGCTTATACATATTAAGTGTAGATTGGCATAACTTCTACCTGCAACAATTGCATAAATTTTAGGATACATTTTTTTAAGCACAATCTTAGGTTGCATGGTTCAAAATCTCTAGCCAATATGTATTGAAAATGAGAAGAAGAATCAAATGCTTAGAATAATGTATTACTGTAAAAACATAATATAATGTATGCACACCTTCTCGACATAAGGCCCGAAGATACAAGGATAGTGGATCCCCAAAGTTTCCTTCATTATGTAAAACTTTTGTTCCGTCCTTCAAAGTTTTTAAGAGCACGAAAATGCCGAATAGCTTCTCTTACAACACAATACTTGGTAAAGCACTCCACTAACAGCCTGAACATGGATGCAAAATGTTATCCATCAATTATTAGTTTTGTAATAAGAAAAGAACGAGAGTTGAATTCAAGATTGTCCCAAAAATGTTAAAATGCATAGACAGAGCTTTTAGTTCTATATTCATGCATTTATAGGCTGACAAAAAAGAAAAATTTGGTTCCATGTAGCTAAAGCAGATAGCAAAGAAACATTATTTCATATAAAACCAGTTGCGAGAATGCATATTTTGGTCTTAAGAGCACCAGGAAAGATGAAGGAGCCACCCTAAATAAGGAAAACAATATGTTAAAATAGGGGAAACTTTGACACCCATTTATTGTGTACGTATCTAAATAATAGTGGGTTTGTGCAAAATAGAAAAACCAATTACACAGAGAACACAAAGATTACGTGGTTCAGCTAAAAGCCTACATTTACCGGCGGCATACAGGAGAAAGTTTCACTAAGAAACCAAAGAGATTACAATGGTGGCACTAAAGAACTCTCACAATGCCCAAACCCCAAATACACCCAAAGAGCTCTCTCTCAAAGAATAGAACGTGAGAATAAATTCTCTTCTATTCTAGTTGTGCGGCACTTAATAAAAGAGAAGAAGATATGTATATATAGTTCACTATTAGGTTTTCCGTGTATCACTTAAACCAAAACACCTAATAGAGTGGACTATAAGTCCTATCATTACTAGGACTCCTAGGGACTAAAGTACCCCAAATCGTGTGGCATTCAAGCCACATACATAACAAATCTCCACCTTGGCTTGAATGCAATCAAGCCTCATGAACGAAACTCCTCTTGAACCTCCACCAAAGCCCCTAAGGGCTATCAGACTCTGCAAAACACCAACCAAGTCCAAGCAATGCTTGAACTTGTGCAAAGGAACCAGCTTAGTCATCATATCTGCTGGATTATCCGCTGTAGCAACCTTTCTGACTGCAATGATACCCTGAGAAACATTCTCACGAATGAAGTGAAATACTGAAATCTAACATCAATATGTTTGGTTCTCTCATGATACATTTGATTTCTAGTCAAATGTATGGCACTTTGGCTATCACAAAACACAACAGTGTCACCCTGTTACAAACCAAGATCACCGAACAAACCCTTTAACCAAATGGCTTCCTTCACTGCCTCTGTCGCTGCCATATACTCTGGCTCTATAATAGACAAAGCAATTGTCGTCTGTAACATCGCCTTCCGAATCCAACAACACTACTACTATCAATAGAAGCCATGTCATATACCAAGCCAACATCTACAGTACTTCTCAAATATCGAAGAATCCATTCACAGCTTGTCAATGTTCTTTATCAGGATTAGCCATATATCTGCTAACCACACTAACCGCTTGTGAAATATCTGGACGAGTGCAAACCATAGCATATATCATGCTACCAATCGCACAAGCACGAGGAACACAAGACATGTTGCTCCTTTCCTCCTCAAGTTATGGTGACAAATCCGCTAAGAGCTTAAAATGTGTCATTAATGGAGTACTCACTAGCTTAGATCGCTGCACACCAATACGTTCAAGTACATTTTCAATACAACTCTTCTATGATAGAAATAACTTGTCCGCTTCTGTAAATTTCATTCCCAAAAGGATTTGTCGACGAAGTAAAGTTCAAATTGTAGACAGTCGAACCGAATAGGAAGTGTTGGGAAAGGATCTTATTTCTTGATTTAATTTCTTAGCAATTGAGTCCAGCATTAATATCTTTTCATTAACTAATTTAGGCTTGGAAAAGTCACAAATTGTGATTCTAACTTCTAAGAACTTTTTGGCTTTTTGCCTATCTATTCCTGCCCAAATTGATATGGGTGTCACTTCAATGGAACGGAAACACATACACAACAAAGAAACGTCCAATGTGGTATTTCATTCTAAATTTTGATGGGTACAAGTCCTATTGTATTTGTTTATAAAAAAATAAAAATCCAATTGTATTTCGCTTTTTGATAAAATTCCTATGTAAATTTGCTTCAAAATTTGGTTCACAATTTAGATTGTCGTCTCCACCACATTCCCATGTGTTATTCTATAGACTCTTGCATTTATCATTCGCATTTCTCATTATGTTATGATGATTGCAAACCATTTATCTGTAAGAGTGATCTTCCTTCTTCAACATTCATTCCATAACCTTCATTCTCACGCTACAACTTACAACATCAACCGTGCATCACACGGGTACCCTACTAGTTAAAAGCTAATTACATGATCAACTCCTAATTACATGATCAACTCCTATAATTAAGCTATACCATATTAACAAAGTATTAACAACACTTATCAAAGAAATTCAAAGATCCTTTCCACTTGGTTGAGTCAATCCACAAAATCCTCTGCATTAAGGCTGCTAGAGAATAGGGAAATGAGAGGAAACGATAGAGAAACGCAAAGAGCCCCCCTCGTGTAGGGGAGCCACCAGCCAACTAGCCGGACTTCCATCGCCGTTAGCAGCTGATTAGGAGGTTCATTATGGTTTAGTAGGTGGTAGTTTTTCATCGTTAATCTTATACCAATGGGACACCGTAGATCTTTTCGTATTGAATCAAAACAGTTTGATATTGCATTGGAAGGTGGAGGGTCGTTTCAAATCAAAATCACCGAACGGGACAAACGCCATACGGTCTCAATTCTATTGGGGCGGGATGGGGCTAGGTGGTTAGCCAAATGTGTCGATGAAAACGTAATGAGAGTAGAAGATCCATCATTCATCCGCACGTACCGAGAAAGTGAACAAGGTTTTGTTATTACCCGCCATGGCAACGATAATGGACGATACTTGGAAGTGGTAGTGTATGGCAAAGGAGGACTTAAAGGAAGATTGGTTATTCCTGAAGGCAGAGACCAAGGTGGCTGGAGGGGATTTGGGGCAGAGCTTCGTATACTGTTGGACTCAGAACAACAGCCCAATCGGAGCAATGCCATAAAACCGAAGATGGGGATGGACAAAAATGCCAGAAAAGGTACGCAGATCGGGGGAGAGACGGTGGAGAATGTTAATCGGAGCATTGACAACGGCAGCCGTCATAATTGGCGTCAAGTATTATTTCCATGTGGGGAAAATAATGATATGCAGAAACGGCAGGAGCGTGATACACGCAAGGAAGCTGGCACGGAACAATCACTGGGATTTGGTGCTAAAATCTCGGATGTTGTTAATGTGGGGAAGGAACTATTTTTAAATTTGAAAATAAGACTCACGTGCGGGCCTGATGGTCAATGGCATGCAACATGGGCTGGACTTGCTGGAACAGCTCCAGAAATAGAACAAGAGAAGCCACGTGCCCCACAAACCCAACAACCAAAGTCCAATAAGCCCAAGCAAATATGGCAACCGCGTGGGCCTCGATCCACAAGTGAAACTCAAAACACTAATGGGCCTCCCAAAATACATCACGATAGGCACCCAAGACCCATATTCAACCGTGACCCACCCCACACTTCCTTTGAGCTCGGTGAAAGTTCTGGAACCTGCGAGCCCCACAACGCAGAAAGTGTGATCGAGGCGGCGCCGTTGAAGCCAACTACAACCACGACGGAGGTTCAGCCATCGATTGTCTCGACGGCACCGGCAAAGAACCCACATGCTCTCTCTCCCTCGGTAACCCCTGTTAAGGGTGCTCTTGATTTGGCGGAGGCCGAGAGCACTCGACCATCGGAGGGGGAGACTTTCTCCGTCAGGTTCGGCGATTTTGAAGGGGGTAATGTTGGGAATGTGGCTCATGCTTGGGGTACGTCATCGGAGTGGTATATAGAGCTCCGGGATGGACAACGT
The DNA here is from genome assembly GCA_907173295.1 of Fagus sylvatica. NCBI lineage: Eukaryota > Viridiplantae > Streptophyta > Magnoliopsida > Fagales > Fagaceae > Fagus > Fagus sylvatica. The sequence continues at coordinate 37,670,824 of OU015761.1, read as the reverse complement.
CTCCGTCTCCCGATGGAACTTGTTCCACCGGCTGCTCCAAATGCGATGGAACATCAGGACACTGATGATGACATCCTAAGTCTACTCGATTGGTACGATTCTGGGGAGTTATATGCTGGGGGGGTCCAGGATGACGATGGAATCTTATCCATTGCGAATTCTGCACACCAGGATGATGATGATGTGGGGTCCATGAGGGCTCACTGCTTGCCACAGGAGGGAGAGATGGAGCCATTATCAGTAAGCCCTTTAGCCATAGCCCCGCCACAAGCTGATGAGGTTCACAAGATAGAGGGCCATGGGTCGACGATTGGGTTATCTCAGTGGGTGGACGAGAACCTCAAGGCTTTTGGGGAATTGGTGGGTACATCATTTGAAGGCTATGAGGAGGAAGTCATTGCGTTATTGGTCTCTATTGAAGCTCGTAGAAATCAACATCAACCGCCTACTTGTGATAACCGAAGTGCAAGGAAAAAGGGAACCAAGGGCAGCAGGGAATTGAAGGGCTTAATCAGTTCCATCAACTATGACTCTCGAGCTATCAAAGTTGCTGGTACCACTAGGGACGGGGCCAAGTTGTTGACTCGATGAATTTAAATATATTGACTTGGAATGTGAGGGGGTTACATGAACAAGAGAAGAGACTCCGCATCCGAAATCTTCTTAAGGTTTGGAAAGCGGACATTGTTTGTCTACAAGAAACAAAATTGGAGCTGATAACCCGTCCAATTGTAAAAAGCTTGTGGAGTTGTCACCATGTGGACTGGCTGTTCCTTGGTTCTGTGGGTGCCTCAGGAGGTATTCTCCTTATGTGGGATAGAAGGGTTGTGGAGAAGCTGGATGAGGCAGTAGGCCACTTCTCTGTGTCTTGCAAGTTCCGCAATGTCACAAATCAGCAAGAATGGGCTTTTTCGGGGGTGTATGGCCCGAATGCAGATAATGAAAGAAGACTTATGTGGGATGAGCTGTCGGGAATCAATCACTGGTGGGAGGTGCCCTGGTGCGTAGGTGGGGATTTCAATGTGATTCGGTTTCCCTCAGAAAGATTGGGGGCTACAGGTTATTCTTCTGCAATGTTTGATTTTTCTGATTTCATTTCAATGCATGGTTTAGTTGATATGCCCTTGGAAGGGGGTGCCTTTTCTTGGTCAAATAACAGGTCAAATGCTTCCATGTCTCGGATTGATCGTTTCCTTTTCAATACTGAGTGGGAGGGACATTACTCCAAGATAGAGCAGAAGAGGCTGTGCAGGCTCTTATCTGATCATTTTCCAATTATGTTGACGTGTGGGCATCTTACTCAGGGTCGTCGACCTTTCCGCTTTGAGAATATGTGGATGAAAGCTCAGGATTTCATGGATAATATGGAGAGGTGGTGGGGTTCATATCAATTCTCTGGTACTCCAAGTTTCATTTTAGCTAAGAAGTTGCAGGCTCTTAAGACTGATCTGAAAAAGTGGAACGAAGAGGAATTTGGCAATGTAACGGTTAAGAAGCTCAGATTGTTACAAGAGCTACATGATTTGGATTCTATTGCTGAACATCACCCATGGACAGATGCTGAAAAAATTAAATTGGACCAGCTTCGCTCTGATCTTGAGCAGAACACTTTGCTGGATGAAATAAGCTGGCGACAGAAGTCTAGAGTCCTTTGGTTGAAGGAGGGCGATAAGAATTCTAAGTTCTTTCACCATATGGCTAATTCTCATCGGCGTGCTAATAGGATTGGCTCTCTCTATGTTAACAATGAATCGACCTCGGATCAAGTTATCATCCAAGACCATATAGTGGACTTTTACACAAAATTATTCCGGGAGACCGAATCACACAGGCCCTTCCTAGGCGGGCTTCACTTTGATTCATTAGATGTGGAGGATGCTGCTGGATTAGAAAAACCTTTTGATGAGGAAGAGGTTACAAATGTGGTGAAAGGTTTTAACGGGGAGAAGGCTCCGGGCCCTGACGGATTTCCTTTGTCTTTCTTCCAGCATTGCTGGAATATTCTCAAGGATGACATTATGGCTGTATTCCATGAATTTCATAGGCATGGCCAATTTGAGAAGAGTCTGAATGCCACATTCATCGCTTTGATCCCAAAGAAACATGATGCCATGGAAATCAAAGATTACAGGCCCATTAGCCTTGTGGGTAGTGTGTACAAAATTATTGCCAAGGTCTTGGCAAATCGTATGAGACTGGTCCTAGGGAAGGTCATCTCGGATTCCCAGAATGCTTTTGTGAAGGGTCGTCAAATTCTGGACTCCGTGCTTATTGCCAATGAATGTCTTGACAGTAGACTGAAGTCCGGTACCCCAGGTATTCTTTGCAAACTTGATTTGGAGAAGGCTTATGACCATGTGAATTGGGGTTTTTTACTCTACGTGCTTCGAAGGTGTGGCTTTTCAAATAAATGGAGAAACTGGATTTACTATTGCATCTCTACTGTTAGATTTTCTGTATTGGTCAATGGGAGCTCTTGTGGTTTTTTTGGAAGCTCTAGAGGGGTGCGCCAAGGTGATCCTCTATCTCCCTTACTTTTTGTTCTTATCATGGAGGCCATGAGTAGAATGATGGACAAGGCGATTATTGGAAGTCTTCTCTCGGGTTTTACTGTGGGCACAGAGGAGTCGAGTACCCTTCAGGTATCACATCTTCTCTTTGCTGATGACACATTGATCTTTTGTGCTGCTGAACCAAATCAGATTCTTAATTTGAGATACCTTCTAACTTGGTTTGAGGCTATTTCCGGCCTAAAAGTGAACCTGGCCAAGTCTGAGTTAGTTCCTGTGGGTGATGTTCCTCACATTGAGGATTTGGCAGCTATATTGGAGTGTCGCAATGCTAGTCTCCCCCTGAAATATTTGGGGCTTCCTTTGGGTGCTAAGTTTAAGGCGCAGACTATATGGGATGGAGTGTTGGAAATAATGGAGAGAAGATTGGCTGGATGGAAGAGAATGTATTTGTCCAAGGGGGGTCGCCTCACTTTGATAAAGAGCACTCTATCAAACTTACCCACATACTTCTTGTCTTTATTCCCCATCCCTGTTTCAGTGGCACAACGTATGGAGAAGCTTCAAAGAGACTTTTTATGGGGTGGCTTGGGGGATGAGTTTAAGTTCCACTTGGTGAAATGGGATCAAATTTGTCAACCAATTCAGAATGGGGGCTTGGCTGTAAGAAACTTAACTATGTTCAATGCCGCATTATTGGGAAAATGGTTATGGAGATATGGGTGTGAGAGAGACGTTTTGTGGAGGAGGGTGATTGAGATGAAGTATGGTTCCGAGGCGGGGGGCTGGTGCACGGCTCATTCTAGGGCACCTTATGGGGTAAGCCTGTGGAAGCATATCAGCAAGGGTTGGGATAAATTCTCGAAATATATCAGATTTGAGGTTGGAGAGGGTCGACAACTTCGATTCTGGCATGATCTTTGGTGTGGGGAAACTATTCTTCGTGAGGCCTATCCTGATCTCTACCGTATAGCTCGCAATAAGGATGCATTGGTTGCTAATCACTTGCAGGTTTGTAATGCTACAACCCTCTGGAATTTGGATTTTATTCGAGAGTCGCAGGATTGGGAGATAGATTCTATATCTTCGCTCTTGAACCTCCTTTATTCCACTAAGGTGAAAGGTAGTGGAGTGGATACCATCTGCTGGATGCCTAAAACGCAAAAAGGGTTTCAAGTGAGCTCCTATTATCGAGTTCTAACCAGAAGAGGAGTTTGTTGTTTCCCCTGGAGAAGCATTTGGAAGTCTAAAGCTCCATCCAGAGTTTGTTTTTTCGTTTGGGTAGCCTCCCTTGGCAAAATTTTAACTGCAGATAATTTGCAGCGTCGGAATATTATTATGGTGAGCTGGTGCTGTTTATGCAAAATTAATGGGGAAACAGCTGACCACGTGCTCTTACACTGCCCTTATGCAAAGGAGGTTTGGGATATGGTCTTTGGTATGTTTGGCGTTCATTGGGTGATGCCACGGAAGACCATTGATCTGCTGGCCAGATCAATGGCCTGCTGGCAAGGCAGCTTTGGGCGACACCAGCATTTTGAGATTTGGAAATGTATTCCTCACTGCTTGATGTGGTGTCTTTGGAGAGAGCGTAATAGTCGAAGCTTCGAAGGAATTGAGAAGAATGTGGCTGACCTGAAACTTCTAGTGCTTAGAACATTATTTGAGTGGGTGTCAGCTTCATGCCATTTTCCCTGTACCACTTTTCTAGAATTCCTTGACCTATGCTCTTTTCAGGTGTAACCAGGGATGTACATCTTGTATATCCATTTGTATTTATTTTTCATTGATCTTCAATAAACTTCTTATTACTTATCAAAAAAACTTATCAAAGAAAAAGAGTCAACCGTTATATCGACAGAATCAGGGTAACACCTTGACAAATTATATTATTGAACCTTTTTTTTTCTTTTTCTTTTTTATAATAAACCTTTATAACAGACAATAACTATCTTTATAGGATAAAACCTTTTTTTTTTCCTTTTTGCTTGCTGAATATCTAACCATAAAGTTCGATCTTCACTAGCAATTCATTAAGCAGTAGGAATAACTTAGCTCTAGTATACGTGATTTTTTTGATAAGTAGCTCTAGTATATGTGATTGAATCTAGCAAAAAGATGCACCATTCAAACCAACTGAATGCAGTAAGAATAATTTCCAACAATAAAATAGAAAATCAAAGCAACCAGGAAAATAAGATTGAAGTTGCCATATCGTTGTATTCTAATATTATCTTTGATAGAGGAGTGGAGTAGACACCAGATGCAGGGCCCTAATCACATGGCTGGATGATGGAGGCCCGCTGCCTTTGGGCCTAATTGATATTTATTAGATCTTATTTAATTTCTAGATTTTATTTTACTTGCCTTTATATAATTGGTTAGGAATTATTTCCTTTCCTACTTGGTTTATAATTTATTTCCATTTCTTACTTGGTCATAAAGTTATTTCCTTTTCTTAAAAGAAGTAGCTTAGGAAGCTTGTTTAAAGGCCCCAATCTCTAGTACTTTTATGGTATACTTGATTAATAAAATTAATGTAGGAATTTTTCCTAACCACACCTGGGCTTAAACCCCAAAAGTACTAGTCAAGTTACAATTAGGGCTTCTTGCAATTGTTAATAGAACCCAGTTTGACCCAATATTTGCCCGATGTGGGACTCAGCACACACACACACTTATCAAAATTTTGGGCATCACAATCTCCCCTACTTAAATCCCTAATGTCCTCGTTAGGGCACATTATGTCCGAGCCCACACGAAATTAGTGGGTTCGCTCTAATACTATTTGTAACAACCCAAGGAAAGCGCTAGCCACATCTACGCTTATAGCCGAAAAGAACTAGTCAAGTTACAATTGGCGCTCCTTAGAATTATTTATAAAACCCAGTTCGACCCAATATTTGTCCGATGTGGAACTCAATACACACACTTATCAGAATTTGGGACATCACAAAGCAACCCCCCTAGGTGTTGATTCATTCGTTAATCCCCTTTTTTTCATGTTCTATTTGTTTTCTGCAATTTCAGTTTTGTGGTGCATCAACTTTGGTATCAAAGAAAAATTCGATATTGTTTCAACAATCACTGTGAACTACAACTGGCACTTCCTCCCCTTATAAGTTCTAAGTGAAGGGTGAGGTCATGGGTTTAAGACTCCTTTGGTGCGTGTGTAACTTACCAATCAAAAATAACACTGTGAACTACAACTTTAAACCACCCAATTCGTCAAACCCAGCCAAAGGAATCTCAAGCTGAAACCCCAATCATTGATCATGCGTCCTAATACAATTGTCGACTACTAGCGACTCCCATCACTACTCTCGAGTCCTCTTTACATCAATGATCTCAATTTCTCTGTGTGATGCGTCGCCACTAGGACGCCACCGACATTGTTGCTTCTTAACAACCCAACATTCTATACCACATACAGTATTTTTCATTCAACTTGTTCAATATTCTCCGGTCACATAGAACTCTCGATGCACATCTCTTCTTCATCCACCCTACTCATATAATGAGTCACATCCTTCTCAATCTCTTCACCCTCATAAAATATTGATTAAGAGATTGAATGTCACAACACTTTGGCATCTCCTAACAATCAAGTGTTAATATCCCTCTTATCTTTAATACTATTAACTAAATTTGTACTCCAACCTATTTAGCCAAAAACCTTTACAAATAAAGTATCTGTCCATACTTCCAACTTAGAGTTAGTTCCATTGCAGTGTCAAAGACTAATACAATATTATTCGCAGAAAGCATACATCATGGAACCTCATCCTAGATGGTCATGCAAGCTAATCCATAACCAATGCACAAAGAGATAAGGAGTTATTGTTGATGCATGATATGACTATTGCTATAGTCAGAGCTCATCCACTAACTTTTATTGCAACAACCCAATTTGTTCAAAGACATCACATAATTGATGACAACAAAAACCCTACACAATGTTTATGTCTCAGGTAAGAAGAGTTAACCTCTTTCAAAAATAACAACAACAATTTATTAAACATGATCTCTAAGATAGGAAAAATATTCAAAAGATATAAATTTCACATGAAACAATTTATTACTATAAGTTTCATTAATTGAAAAGGTCTTCTTAAGATTAAGATTCATAGAGAAGAGTTGCTTACGCATAGGTCTTTACATTAGGTTGCAAACGCTTGTGGTCTTCAACCATCATGCCGAGTAACTCAGCAACATCTTGCACCCTGCATGTTATATTGAAACCACAAGATAATGAAAGTGATACAATATATTAACTTGACATTCTAAACTACAAACTTGTAAAACTATTCAAGTTCCAGGCATTTAGTTCAAAAAATTCTAACTTAAGCAAGCCAAAAAAGACAACTTTCAAGATAAAATGCTCCTGAATCGTGCGTTTTGCATGCAAAACCATAGCATAGACATCATTAATTGTCAATTAGATAATAATACAAAATTATATAATTTGCAGGGAGTTTCTCTCTTTTCTTCCCTTGTATGTAAAAAGATTGTTGAGATCTTTGCTTAAGAATTTTCATTCTTCAATAAAAATTATTGCCTTGTAATTTTGGTTTCTTATTCTGTATTGGCAGTAAGAGTAGTGCTCCAGAGGCCTTGTAATTTCGACTAGCAGCAGCTATCAACAAGCATCATTGCAACAGGATCATCAATCAACATTATTGGTGTGGATATTATCAGGTTCCTTTTCCTAATGGAAGGATATTCTTAAGGCAATTACACTTTACAACATTTATACTGGTCACATAATGAAATTGTATGATGGCTTCTCTTAAATACTCAGTTGCTGTGATGGAGATTCTTCATTACCATTACAGATGTACAACAGAAGAAAACTAGTTTTGCCTTGACATGGAAATGAAATGGGACCCACCTGAGAGTTTGATTTGTCTTAGTGTTCACTTTTTGACAATTATATTTACTTTACTTGTATTCATATCCATTCACCCAAACCAAGCATTCTCTCTTCATAGACATGACTGTTGTGCCCGTCTATGACCTCCCGCAAAATTGCTGCGGTAAAGGATTATGCAGTAAGGGATTGTGCAATGCCAAATGCTGTGTCTATCTATGAACATTCGCCCAATCTGGTTACAAAATCAGGAACCGTATTAGACAACCCCACATCGCTCAGCACTAGTAGAACTTATTGCTTATGAGTAAATTCATACATGCAGCAAATCACTAACTCTCCCCCTTTAAATTCAAATATTATCTAAGAAAGAACAAACAACATTTGCAACCAAGTGGTAATTCTCCCCTTTATTGGAAGGGGTTTAAGGTCAAACTGGAAGGTCGGAGGATTCTGGGATGACAGAAGTATTTGTTCGATTCATAATCAGAAAATGAGAAGAAGAAAAAATGTTTAATGTGAGAAATTACCCGACGTTCAGCTGATTTACCTTTGTTTAAGAATATTCAATTTGAAAAATCCTAGAGAAGAATTAGCAATTGTTAAATGAATAGAATGAACACAACCTACATGGAATAAATTGGCATTGTAAAACAATCAGTATATAACAGTAAGTCTGGAGGAAACTCCAAAACACTTGTTGATCCCACATAAACAAGGGACCAGAAAACTTGATCATGACAATAAGTGGTTAATTGGCACATTGGTAGGAGTTCCATAATCTTGGGAACTTAACCCCAAATATAGGGTTCAATAACAATTTTGAGCTGTCCAATATTCATTTCTTGGTTTAATCAAATAATTAGGGCTGTCAAAGCACACGACTAGGGACTTGGCCCTAGTAGGCTCTGTAGATTCAAAAAACGTCACTCATAAAGAAACCCAATCCCATCTTACTGATATGCTACTGAATTACCTGTCATAAGTTTCAGCTCTTGTATATGCTTGGATCACCCAATTATAAGTCTCGGTATCAGGTTTCATAAAATCTGTTATACAAAAAAAATTGTAAGTACTTAACACCCAGGGGAAAAAAATAATGATAATCAAGTATAAACCATGAACAGTTATAAACAGGCTTGAGAGTTCATTCAACTAAATTAAACCTACATAAAATATTGCAAGTATTTAACACCCAAGGAAAAAAAAGAGCATAAACCTTGAACAGTTGAAAACAGGGTTGAGAGTTCATTCAACTAAATTAAAGCTATTTAATGTAATTATGGAGTCTATTTCAACATTTGAATCAACGAAAGTTAGCATTATGGAGATTAATAGAGGATTACATATTATTCTGTTAAACTACTTGGTTTCTAAAATCTAAATATGAGCTAGTTCATGCATAGATTTTATGTAGCTCTAACCTCCCCTCTCTATATGAGATTTATTCCTGACTTCAGCGCTCCACTCTTTCCAATTCTGACACTCTTCTTGGTGAGCGTTCTGCCCTTGTCGCCTCTCGTGACAGTTCTAATGGATCACGTGGGGGTCATAATAATTGTGGTGGCCAAAGTGCGCAAGGTGGACGCCATCCCAAGGTTGGTGGATGCTCTGGCTCTTAGGAACTAAAGAAGTGCACAGATTGTGGGCGCCACAACCACAATGCTGATTAATGTTGGGACCTCCATATAAAACCCTCTGGGTCTGCCAATCAGGCGTTCTCCAAATATGAGCCCATGATGGCGCAGCCATGGCACCGTTAGAGAAATAATATCCTCTTTGGAAGGCTAAGATTAAGGCAAAGCCTAAGCATAAGTGTCCATGGTAGTTATTTAGGTTTTTATATTTTATTTGGTCATTCTAGAGTCAAGGGAATTTTAGTAATTCTACATTGTTGGGTTTGGGCCATACTTATGGGTGTTGGGTTTTTTTTATTAATAAGTGAGTCTTATTTGTTTTACCGGTCTTTATGTGTGAGCTTTGATCCAATTTAATTAGGGTTTGGTTTACTAGTTTAAGTAAAAGTTCTAGTTCTACTAGGAAACGTTAAGAGTAGGGTCTATATAAGTCTTTTATTGTACTCAAACAAGAGGGAGTTCATAAATAATGTATTGAGTATTTTTATTATTGAGGCACGTTGGCCTTTTGTGTTCTTCCTCAGACTCTTTTCTTTCTTGAGGTACTGTTCACGGATCACTCTGTTTCTTTATTTTCTTCTCTTTTCACCCATAAAAATTAGATCTTTTCTTAGCCTAAACCCACCACAACTACACGTACGTCAATTTGGTATCAAAGCAAAAGAATCCTACCACAAGTTCTTTATTGGAATCCACAAAATTTCTCATCCAAGATAATGGTGACTAACGCAGAATTAGAGTCCCAATTTAAGGCCTTTTCGACTATGAAGGGACAAAGAAGACTTGGATTGAGAAGGTGAATTCGATAGAAACAAGGCTTGAAGAACTATCCGCTATGAAAGGAACTTTGGATAAGCTGTCAGCTGCCGTTCTTGGAAAAATTCTTGTTGAAACCACCAATTGTCAAAGACCCCTAATCCTTAAAATCAGGTCAGGGTTCAGCTCCTATGTTTCCCTCAAGTTCAATACCTTTTTCTCCCATAAATTCTTATGGAATGAGCACTAGTCAAATGCTACCACAACAAACACAATCCAATATTTTGTAAACACATCAAGGCGCTGGTTTTATGGAAGGAAATCAGTTTTATCATCCATCATTGGTTTGGTCTCAGGGAGAGCCTAGATTGATTGACGCATATAGAGGTGTTAAACTAGAAGTTAATAATTTAATGGGGAGGGCAATCCATAGGTGTTCTTTGATTGGCTGAATAGTATAGAAAGCTTTTTCAGGTGGTATAGCTTAAGTGAAGAGCAAAAAGTTTTTTTTGCAGAATTTGGTGGGAAAAGTATCAACAAACTCATTATGTAGCCATTCGATCATGGGAGGACATGCGAAGTGCTATGACTCGTTACTTAGTACCACCTAATTACAAGCAACGAGCTCACTAGCAATTTACACAGTTGGTGCAAGGGAGTTATTCAATTGAATAGTACACCAACAAGTTCTATAGCTTCTCTATGAGAACTAGTTTTCCATGGAATGAAGATGTGATGATCTCTATGTATCGCCAAGGATTGAATCCTAATATTTCTTCGGGTTTGGCTGCAAGTAGGCTTTATATGATGGACAATGCAATTCAAGTTGCATACGAAATGGAGAAGTCTAAGAAGAAAGCCTTACTAAGAGCTTCACTGGCAAGCAGTATTTGAAGTGAGAGAACGATTGTGGATGCTAATGGGGAGAAGTCTATTGATAAGTCTCAACGTAATTCCTTTCCTCCAAACAAGAATGTTCGTTCTAATATTTCTTCATCACAAGGAAGTAGTAGTTTTAATTCTAGAATAAAGTGTCACACTTGTCATGGTTTTGGCCATATGTCTTTTCAATGTCCTTCAAAAACCCTATCCATGCTTGAAAAGGATAGTCCTAAAAGAAGTCAAGAGGTAATCAAGGAATCCGCACAAGCTGAAGTTGAAGAAGATATTTGTGAACCCCTCGAGTGAGATAGCCTCTGCCTTGTGGTATTTTGTTTTTCAAAACTTCGGGATTCATTGGGTGATTCCAGCCACGGTGATTGATTTGCTCTTTGGCTGGCATAACTGGTTTGGTAAACAGTATTCTGGATTCTGGAATCTTGTTCCGCTTTGTTTGATGTGGTCATCATGGCAAGAGCGAAACCATCGTATCTTTGAGGATTTAGAGAAATCATTAACTCATCTCAAAGAACAATTCTTGGGCCTGTTGTATGACTGTTCCAGGACTTGGGGCCTCACGACAGCAACTTCTCTTCCTGATTTCATTGCTTCTCTCAATACTGTTTAATGTGTTCGGTGTTTTTTTGTAATTTTTTCTTTGCTTCATTGTTTCCTCTGTCTTTCCTTTGTTTGTAACCTTTTCCTCCTGTTAATGCATATTTTATGCACTTGGGAGTTTTTTTCAGATTTTTAATGAAGTTCTTATTACCTATCAAAAAAAAAAAATAGTGACCTCCTTGAAGAAGTCTATATGGAACAACCACCGGGGTTTGTTGCTCAAAGTGAGTATCGAGGAGTATCGAGGCAATGTTTGCAAATTAAAAAAGACACTATATGGTCTCAAGCAATCACCAAGAGCCTGGTTTGGAAAGTTCTCCAAGGTAGTCATGAGTCCCTACTTCCTGAGAATTAGGGTGGCGCGATCCAAGCAAGGCATCAATTTATCTTAAGAGGAAGTATGTATTTGATATCCTTAAGGAGACTAAATTGTTGGGCTCCCACCGTGTTGATACCCCTACGAATCCAAATTAGAAACTCTTGAGAGACAATGGAAAAATGTTTTCAAACCTGAACAAATATCGTCACCTAGTTGAGAAACTCAATTATCTCACCATCATAAGGCCAGATATCACATTTGCAGTTAAAGCGGTAAGTCAGATCTTAGAAGCCCAGAGCGTCCCACCTAAGGATGTTGCTATTCAGATAGTTCAATACCTGAAGAAAGCCCCTGGTCGGGGCATATTATTTAAAAAAAACGATCATCTTAAGGTAGAAGTTTACACTGATGCAAACAGACAAGATCAACTTCAAATAGAAGATCTACCATGGGGTACTGCACCTTTTGGGAGGAAATCTTGTGACATGGAAAAGTAAGAAACAAAATGTAGCCGCTCGATCAAGTGTAGAAGTAAAATACAATGCAGTGGCACACACTGCTAATGAGGTAACATGGTTACAACACTTTCTTCAGGAGTTAGACTTCACAATAACTACTCCTATTCCACTATCTTGTGATAATCAAGCCGTTATACACATAGTATCCGAATTCTATATTCCACTAGAGGACCAAACACATTGAATTAGATTGCCATTTTATTCGAGACAAGATTCTAAGTGAAAATGTTACTACACCATTTGTGAAGTCCGATCCAACTTACTAATATCTTTACCAAGGCATTATATAGGAGTCGTATAGAGTCTATATGCTCCAAGCTTGGCTTATATGACACATATGCTCCAGCTTAAGGGGGAGTGTCAGAGAAACATAAATATATTATAATGAGTTGTACTCTTGTGTTGTATGGGTGGTACCCTTCTAGTAGGGATGGAAGTTTCTAGTGGTAATGTGTCCCTACAAGCTGTCCCATTCCAGAATATTCCTTTGTAACCACCCTATCCTATATAAGAAATGAATAGTAAGACTGGCTATGAATTAAGAATTTCCAGCTCCTCTCTTTTGTGCAATATCATCCTTTATTTCCTTATTTTAAGGGTTTCAAATTATTTATATATAAAGTTTCAGAGTCAAACATTTTCCAACTTCCAAGGGAAATAACATAGATAGAATCTGATACTAGGAAGCACCCAAGGAAAGAAAAACAAAGAGAAGAAGCAAAAGTCAACCAAGAGAAAGAGAGAGAGCTTAAAACCCTTCGGGAAACCACAAAATAAGAGTCGAATTTAATTTATATTGTCAATTAACAAGTGTCAACTATGTAGCAAACAGTTTAAATCGAACAATGACCCTTGACCAATTAGAGAATGTAGCAATACATGCCCAATTAATGAGATTAAAAAATGGACTAATATGAGACAACATTGCAACTGATGGCGCAGCCATGGCGTGGTTGGAGAAACAATATCCTCCTTGGAAGTCTAAGATTAAAGCAAAGCCCAAGAAGAAGTGTCCATGGTAGTTATTTAGGTTTTATATTTTATTTGGTAATTCTAGAGTCAAGGGGTTTTTAGTAATTCTACAATTGTTGCGTTTGGGCCATGGTTATGGGCCTTGGGATTTCTTTTATTAATAAGTTAGTCTTATTTTGTTTTATGGGTCTTTATGTGTGGGCTTTGGTCCAATTCAATTAGGGTTTGGTTTACTAGTCTAAGTAGAAGTTCTAGTTCTACTAGTAGAAGTTAAGATAGGGTCTATATAAGTGTTTTATTGTATTCAAACAGGTTAGAGTCGATTAATAGAATTATTTATAAAAATAAAAAAATAAATAGAATTATTGAGTGTTTTATTATTGAGCCACGTTGATCTTGGTGTTCTTCTCTCTCCTTCTCTCTTCTTTTCTTTCTTGCGGGTACTGTTCATACAGCCCCTGAACACTCTAAATTTCTCTCTTTTCCTTTATTCTTACAACCCCTCCACGAATCCACTTAAACATTAACCCACCACAACTGCACGTAGACAAATGCCCGTCAGCAACTCTCAAAAACAAGAGCATTCACTAAATCCTCACAAGGCCAATGCAGAAGGTATACCTCCTAGCAAAAGGAGAAGGCATTGGTAAAAAAAAATTTAACTAGTGACAATGGCTTGCCTTGAAATAGGTTTTGTTTCCCTTTCCACTTTCTTTCCTCTTCAATTGTATTGTTTAGGAATCTCCTGACTCTTTTTTCCTTTCCTTCAAAATTGTTGTTCCTTACCATAAGGGAAAAATGGAAAAGAACAACTAGAGAATTACTAATTTAAATATATTGTGAAATAACCAAAGTGCATCTCTGGTTCAACACAAATACTAAAGTGGTCACACCTGGTCCCACGGCCCAAATCTTATCAGTCAGTTAGCGATTGGACATACCATTAATGACCGTGCATCCTCACTTCACTCAAGACTGAAAAAGGCTTAAGCTTCCCAAACATTCATGAAACAAAGTAATTGCCCGGCAACTAATTCTGAATGCAAAATATCTTCACGTAAATGCACAAACAAAGGAAAAGAGATTGCGAACCTTCTCCATATTCCATGTTCTCAAACGTTGCAAAGGCAATTTCGGGTATGCCACAAGTAGCCTAAATAATAGAAACAGAAGTAATCAGTCTGTTAGAAAATCTGTAACTAAAACCGACTAGGCCAATTTTGTTTCTTAATAGTTATGTTTACACATGCACCAAATTAGTTTTTAACCCAAAACCTCATCCTCCAGTCACTCTTGTGGGGAGGAGGATATGTCATTTGAGCAAAATCTCATTCACAAACAAATAGGTCAAGTTTGAACAAACTCGAATAGTTTAATAGAGAATTAAAAAATCAGCTGATATTAATTTAACCACCATATTTAAGTAATTCAGAAACATCAATTTTAAAGAATAAATAAATAAAGAAGGTAAATTACACTAACACTGCCAAGGTATAGTGAAATTTTTTTTTTTTTTGATAAGTAAGAATTTCATTAAAAAGAGAGAAAAACTCCATGTACACTAGGGGTGAACAGGAGGAATTACAAAGAAAATCAAAAAGAACATAATAAAAGCATTTCAGTAATAGAAACAGAGGTGATTAAGCTAGCAGCCTTTAACCACTCAATCAGAAAGAACATAATAAAAGCATTTCAGTAATTAGACTTGGTATACCCGATTTTTCCAAAAATAACATTGTCTCTCCAAATTCTCAAAGCAACTAACACTCTGTCTCTATGAGCTCCATCCAAGTTAAACGAGGTTAAAGCTTGACATGGAATATTTCTATATCTTTAAAAATTCTCTAATACTCTTTACTCTTTGTTTCATCCTTCTTAAGGAAATCCTTACAAATTAATTTTCAACTAATACATCATTTTTTTCTTAAACAAGTTTCGAGCTATCAATCATGTTTGTAATTTGCTTTATTTTGAGTTCTAAAATCTTGTAAAAATAGTTTTTCTAATGATGATGATGAAACAATGATACAGTTGTGATCGTCTTCTACTGGTTCTTCATGTACCGGAGCATAGATTTTGTCGTTGGTCGTCCAATTCCAATCAATTCAAACTTTTTTATTTTTTTTATTTAAATTTCAAAAAAAAAAAAATTATAACGTAGGGAACCTTTCTAAAGAAAAGCCATTTGGACTCACGACTCGCCTCTAAATAGAAAAACCTACAGACAACTGACCCCACCCAATAGAACCATTTCAAAGATTTTCAATGTTAATTCGCCCAATCTTGTTTTCCTAGGAGTTTTTTAAATGGATTTTTGTGGGGAGTTAATAACAAATGCCTTAGGCATAGATTGTGAATGGAAAAAAAAAAAAAAAAAAAAAGTTTGTTTGGCTGCATTAAATAGGATGGTTGAGTGTTTGGTTACATAAAAGAATGTATTTCGGATGTTTGACTTTTTTTTTTTGGGAATATTCAGTGTCAAGTTTTAACACCGTTTAACTTGGAAGGAGGTCAAGGGGGCGAAGTGTCAATTATATTGAAATTTTGGGGGGACTGTTATTTTCATAAAATTGGGTATACCAAATCTAATTTCACCATACCTTGGAGGTGTTAGTGTAATTTACCCAAAAAAAAATCATAAGTAAACCAAGAATTGATGGTCGTATATGGTAAATGGGTGTTTTGGCTAAAGATACAGGAAACAAAGTAAACAGAGTCATGGCCTGGTGCATGTGGAATTCATATTTCACCCCTATCAGCTGCATCTCAATCATGTATACAATTGAAAAAAAAAAAGTAGTTTCAAATTTGAGACACATAGGCAAGTGTTCAAACCAGTTGTTTCTGCAAAGATGTTTCACAGCACAGGAAACAGCAACTATATATTATCATAGTTGTTTCAATGAGGATGATGAAATGGAATTCCAATAAACATCTAAATCATAATAAAGTTTTCAACAAAAAAGTTAGTTTTCCTTGTATATAGGATTTAAATGAAAAAAATAAATAAAAATGATCAATTGGAATGGCCACAAGCCATGCCATGCTGCAACCAAAACTTTGTAGTCAACTATTTCTAATTATTATCATTTTATTTTGTATTCACATAAGCTGTTTCAAATAATGTAAAATTAAATGGTTGAAACTGTTTTTTACGCTAATAATGAATTTAACTAAAAAGTCCAAAAGGGCAGTACCCTAGTACATGATACGTATAGGTTAAACCTTTCCCTAATCTTAAAGTTGAAATGTGGGTATATCTTTTATCTCAAGAAAGATTTTGACTGCCACTTTTACATCTTTACACCTGTCATGGTAAATCATATAGTGCCTTAAGTTTTGACCTTTTTTTTTCTTTTTGATAGGTAATAAAAATTTTATTGCATCAAAAAAGGAGCAAAGAAACAAGTACACAGGCAGTATACTGGGAAAAAAGCTCAAAATTACACAATACAATAATCTAAAAACTCAAGAATAGAAAAGAAAGATAAGCCTGAAGCATTAGACCAATCCATCAAGGTGTGAATGAGGAACCACTTAAGCTCCATCACACATCTTTCCTTGCCCTCAAAAGATCTTGAATTACGCTCCCACCATAATACCCAGAAAATGCCATGTGGGATTGAGTTCCATAGATCCTGGACCTTAGATTTGCCACTGCCTTCCCACCAACATGCTAGAAGCTCCATAACTGCTTTTGGCATAACCCACTAAATACCAAAAAGACTGAATATGAAATTCCAAAGATCACTAGCAACGGGACAGTGTAAAAGAAGATGAGCCGTGGATTCGCCACTTGCTTTACACATATAACACCAATCGATCACCATCACATGACGTCTTCTAAGGTTATCCATAGTCAGAATTCTGTCCATAGCTACTGTCCACACAAAAAACTCACCCGAGGGGGTACTTTCGGCTTCCAGATGCTCTTCCAAGGAACAGATAGACCAATATGAGGTATTAAAGCTTTGTAGAACAGCTTTACTTGGAAACCTTTTCCAAGAGACCCTTGCCAACACACCTTATCCAAACCACATCCCTTCACACCACTCTTGTAGAGCAAATCCATAAACGAAGATATCGACTCCAACTCCCTTACCTGAGCTAGACGAATAAAGTTTAACGACCACGCCACAGATTCATTTTGATAGCGAAGATGGTCCGCAACCCATGCCTCTTTATCACAAGTAATATAATACAACTCAGGATATGCCTCCTTAAGAGGGCCTATCCCACATCAAATATCAGTCCAAAACTTGATTTGAGTT
Organism: Fagus sylvatica; assembly: GCA_907173295.1. NCBI lineage: Eukaryota > Viridiplantae > Streptophyta > Magnoliopsida > Fagales > Fagaceae > Fagus > Fagus sylvatica. The sequence goes on along the minus strand of OU015761.1, from coordinate 37,653,474 downwards.
CCATCCCCCAATTCAAATCTCAGGAAGCAGGAGAAACGGACCCAATCCTTCCTGATGTTTTTCCAAAGGCCAACACCATAAGGTCCTAGAATTGTGCCTGATGTTCAAACTCCCAGCAAACTCCCATATTTAGAAAGGATAACCTGTCTGCAAAGAGCCTCCCGTTCATTTCCGAAACGCCATAACCACTTCCCCAACAAAGCTCTAGTGAATAATCTCAAATTGTGAATCCCCGGACCACCTAAATTTAAAGGCTAACAAACCTAACTCCAATTCATCAGATGAAACTTCTTCCCCTCCCCCATTCCTCCCCATAAAAAAATTCTCTGAATTGTATCAATCCGAGAAGCCACTGACACCGGAATAGGGAAAAGAGACAAATAATATGTAGGAAGGCTCGACAAAGTACTCTTAATTAGGGTAACTCTACCCCCTTTAGAAAGATACATACACTGCCACCCAGCTAATTTCTGTTCCATCTTCTCCAGTATGGGGTCCCAAATTAGTTTAGACTTAAACTTTGCATCTGGAGGAAGGCCTAAGTAACTCATAGGTAAATGAGTAATATTACAACCCATAATATCAACCAATAACTCAACATCTGGCACCTGACCCACTGGAACCATCTCTGATTTGGACAAATTAATCTTCAATCCTGAAATTGCTTCAAACCAGGTGAATAAAAGCCGAAGATGGAGAATATGATCAAGATTGGCATCAGAAAAAATTAATGTATCGTCAGCAAATAATAAATGAGAGATGCACAACGAGTCATTGCCCAACACACCAACCTGGAAACCCGATAATAATCCTTCCTCAACTGCTTTATTCATCATCCTGCTAAGAGCCTCCATAATTATCACAAAGAGGAGCGGAGATAAGGGATCACCTTGCCGAATCCCACGAGTACTCCCAAAGAAACCTTCCAGGGCTTCCATTAATAAGAATAGGAAAGTGAATAGTAGAAATACAAAAATAAATCCAATGACGCCATTTTCCCGGGAAACCACACCTATCCAGTAAATAAAGAAGAAAATGCCAATTAACATAGTCATAAGCCTTTTCTATATCCAATTTGCAAATTACCCTTGGCAGCTTGTCTTTAAAACGGCTATCCAAGATTTCATTTGCGATTAGAACCGAATCCGTAATTTCTCCCCTTCACAAAAGCGTTTTGAGGAGATGAAACAAAATTCCCCAACACCATACTTGATATGTTAGCTAGAACTTTAGCCACAATTTTATAAACACTTCCTAGCAAGCTAATAGGCCGAAAATCTCTTACCTCAGTGGCATTTGCTTTCTCTGGAATGAGAGTAAGGAAAGTAGCATTCAGGCTACGTTCAAGAGATCCTGTAGCATATAACTCAGCAAAGACAGCCATCAAATCATTCTTAAGCACATGCCAACAAGCATGAAAGAAAGACAGAGGAAGCCATCAGGGCCAGGGGATTTATCTCCATTCATGCTTCGAACTACCATTGTAACCTCATCCTCCTCAAAATGACATTCCAGCCAGGAAGCATCTTCTCCTTGAAGAACATTAAAAGTAAGACCATCCAACATAGGTCTACAATGAAACTCTTCAATATATAGATTTCGGTAGAAAGTACATATGTGAACCTTAATAGCATCTTGGTTTGAGGAGAGCTCTCCATCAATGGAAATCTGGCGGATAGAATTATTCCTGCTTTGCAAATTGGCAACACTATGAGAATACTTAATATTTTTATCTCCCTCCTTTAACCAAGTTACTCGGGATTTTTGTCTCCAGCTAATTTCCTCCAACAAGGAATTCTTTTCCCATTCAATACTCAAGTTCAACTTCTCTACTTTTTCCTCCTCAGTTAATACCCTACTTTCTGCCATAACTTCTAGCCCCTGAATGGCTTGCAACACACCCTACTAACTGACGCTTGCGTTTTGAGGCGTGCCCTGTATTACCCTTCTAAATATTCCAAGCCTCAATATTCTGAAGCATCTCCATCACCACCTCCTCATTCCCATCATAAGAAGCACCCAGTAATTTACCAATCTTTTTCAGTTGGCCCATGACCCATTTTGAAGGTTGTTGTTGATCATTCTCCAAGCTGACCGATCGTGGTGTGTTAATACTCACCTTCTCAACCATGGAAAAATCCATGGCCAATGGTTCAATAAACAAAGGCTCCGTTTGTTTCGACGTAAAATATTCTCCACCGTAAAATGTTTGCAAATGTAAATGATTTCAGAGAAAATGATTGTTTTTCCAGTGTTTGTTTGCACTTAGGAAAATAATCCAACAGATATTTTACAGTGTTTGGAGCCACGTAAAACAAAACAAAAAAAACCACCGGAAATGAGAACCATCACTGCCAACCCACCACAAACTCCACCAGCCACGACAATCCGCCGCCCACAACAACCCACCGCCGACCACAAATCCTCAAGCAAACCACAACAACAAACCCACAGATCCATCCTTCAACCAAATCCAACCATAACCCACAAAACAAAAAACAAATCAACAAAATCCACCTACCATATCTGGTCGGCGTTCAAGCTCCACCGCGACCCCACGCCACCGCAACCACCGTGACCCACTGCGACCACCACGAGCATCAAATACCCAGAACACAAAAAACCCCAAAACTTAAAAAACTCTCCGGTGGCGAGATCTCCACTCGAGAACCCAAAGACCTCTTCGATGGCGAGATCTCCACCACCTATGGGGGTCTGTGTTTGCGCAAGGGAGAAAAGAGGGGGGGCTGTTTTGTGGGATCGGTGCGAGGGGCGATCGGTGAGACGGTGGACGACGGGGTGCTGGGGGTGGCTCGGGATGGCTGGGGGTGGCTGGGGGTGGCTCGGTGGCTCGGGATAGTGAGGAGAAGAGAGCAGACAGTGAGAAAGAGAGAGAGCAGAGACTCGAGAGAGATGAGAAGCGTATTTTGGAAAATGGTTTACGGAAAAATTTTCCGTAAACCGTTTTCCTCAATTTACATAACGATTTTCCGGTCAAATTACAAATATTTTCCGTTGACCTTGGTTTTACAGCGAAACAAACGTCCGAAAATGATGAAAACGTTTTACGGAAAACGCTTTACGTCCAAACAAACGGAGCCAAAGCATCAGAAGAGGCTTCCAAGAACATCACTAACAACTCTGGGTTCACCTCAAGCAACCTCCCCAAGACATCCTCGCCCATCGTCGGAATAGTATACTGAGGTCCGATCTTCACCGAAGGCCACCATGGCCATTCGCCGTGAGAACTTCACACAAAGTCCCACGGTGAATGTGAGAGACCCAAAATCTCCACCCGTCCCCCATCCCTTAATTGCAAAAACCAATTTTTCCCAAAAAACATATCGGGGTAGCTGGAATTTTCTCGATTCTTCTCACTCAAAACATTTGCCTCGTTTGCTGGAGCAAGGTAAAAATCAGATTTATCCTTATCAGGTCCTGTGATAGATCCAAGATTACATGGTCTGTGGATTGGGCCCATTGAAAAATCTCAGGCCCAACAGTCCAGCTTTTAGATTATTCTCCCATCTTGAAATTGGGCCTAGCACTTAAGCCCACTGGAAACTCCAAAGTTTTCTCAAAAGACTCTGACCCCTCTTCACTTCTAACCTTCAAAATAAAACACGGGCTTTTCTTGCTGTTTAGTGAGATGTGGGCCGTGGCATCGAGTCCATTAGGAAATTTCCTCCTTTTTGTAAGCCCAATCCCATGCTTATCAAGCTGTAAAGCCTTCTGACGTGGTACCCACTCATGTCCCTTATTTGTAAGCCCAACCCCAAGCTTTGTAGGCTGTAAAGCCTCCATGCGTGGCACCCCCTATTTATTGGAGGAAACATTTTCATAATTGCATCTTGAAACAGATCGTTGACTTGCCACATTCAATGTGATAGTTAAACCTTTCCCAAAAGCCCTATGATCATGCACCGACTCTACATTTGGAGAAAATCGTAACGGTGATCGTTTCTTAATTTGCGGCACAATTTGTGGGGTCTCACAGGATATTCCACCATTAGGCTGCTTCCCTTTCACGTCCGATTGCACGGTGGAATGCACAACGGAGTGCACGACTGGTGTCGCTATCAGCCCTATGAATTTGTTTCTCTTCTTTCCCTGCTGGTTGCCTCGGGCCACCCTCGAGGACTGTGGCAACGTAAGAATTCTCTCCTCGTTTGCCTTAGGTATTTTCTAGATTCACCACCTTGATCATAGGTGGTTTGTCTTTTTGCTCAGGATCCAACAACAGTTGGAGGTCCTTCAAGAAACCTCGCCATCCACTCTGTTTCTGTCCCTCTAGTATCACAATTCGACCCCTACGTCCGCCCCTGCCACACTCTGTCACTTTGATGAATCTCCCATAGCTATTACTATCTCTACGGTTCACATATGTTTTCCCGTTTTCTAGGAAAGTATGCACAAAAGCTTTTTCCCCTTCTCTAGTAATGTTTTCCGCAAGACATCGCCCCAACCACCGTGCTCCCTCCTTTCCCATAAGGACTATGCATTGATGGTACTTACCCCTTTCAGAAAACTTGACTTGGTATGGACCTCGCACCTCCAATTCTATGTCAAACCGATTAGACTCGAAACGGAAACTACATTTGTTGCCTACCTCCCTCCTAACCACTGCCATGGCTGGCAGTTCACACTCGTGCTTCACTCGCTCTGCTTCATTAGAAAAGATTTTAACTCCATTTAACAAGAACTTTTTTGGTAAATCAAAAATCGAAACCACCAAAAAACTTTAATAGTTAACCTCTAAATTGAAGCAAAAGACCAAAAAATCTGAGAATGTGGGATTTTTACAATGCAAAATTGAACTTGCATGAAACTCAATATTGAAGAATTAAGAAATAAGAGATTTGTCCAGTTTACAGCTCATGTTCAATCTTCTTTCTTTTTTTTTTTTTTTTTTTTTTTTTTTTTTTGTAGCATTATCATGTAAAAGTTAATATCATATAAGAACAATCCTATCCTAGCATTTTACCAAATTGCTGTATCCTAAAGTGCTTACCAAAAAATATGCATGAGCAATGTGAAAAAATACATGCCTCATCCAAACTACATTCAATACCAACACATTACAAGCCAAATCCATATAGCCTAAAGCATTTACAAACAGGCACATCATTTCCAAGTTTAATCATAATCACAGGCGGGGCTACATACTCATGAGTGACCCCACTGAAATTAAAAATAAAAATAAAAAATAACAATAATACTTAGGTACATATATTAAAAAATTTTGGGATTTTTAGAAGTTGACCCCACTAAAAAATAAGAAAAATACTAAAGATGGGATCAATATCACTAAGATTATTATTAGATCGTTTTTAGTCCCTTCTAAAAAATAAGAAAAACCCAAGTATTAAAAAAATAAGCATCAACAAAAATTAGCCCAAAATAACAAAAACAACAACAAAAATCAGCCCAAATTGCATACACAAATTACTACTGGTCTTGAATCACCCCACTAGAAAAAATAAATAAATAAATTCTGGCTCCACCACTGGTCATGATGAAAATCCGGCATGCCATAAATTTGAGGTTTGTTTTAAAAAATAAAATAAAATAAAAAATAGCTAAACAAGAGCACAGAAAGCAATGCCATTACCAACATTCAGAGAAGCTCACCTGCACACTAAGCAAACAATTGAAATGAAAAGTGGTTGCCATCCGCCCAGCTGCCTCCATTTCATATGCAATTTCCAAGGCATTTGAATGATCCCCAACTTTACAATCTTCCTCAATTAAAAGATCATAAATTTCATCAGTAGCCCTCATCCCACCTTTGGCTCCCCTCAAAAACACTTTATTTGCATCTTCCAAATACTTGTTCCTAACAAGCTTCTCTGCTCACAAGAAGAAGCGCACACCAACTTAGATAATAACTCAAAATTCAAATCCAACCAAAAATATCAACATTGTATTTTTATACCAATAAGAACTAGCCACGCCTGGCGAATGTCGTAGTTTAACTTCTCCATCGCTGCAAGAATTTCTAACCCTCTAGTGGCATGACCTTTAGAACCAAACAACCGAATCAACGCCATAAACGTTTCATGCAGCGGACGAATACCCGCACTCAACTCCCTCCTCAACGATTGCATCTGCAATCATGGAACAACAATATTGAATAGTGCTTAATTTTCTCATTGAGAATAATTACTTTACACTACATAATTTTATAGAGAACTCCTAAGCTATACAAGAAGACACTAGAAGCATCTGGAAGCTTCAAATGGAGAAGAAAACTAACCAATTTCCAAACTATGTGCTAACAGCTCTAACTACCTGCTGACTAGACTAATTGATTTGGTACTTCTCTCTAACATAACAATTTGGGAAAATTACATTTTAAATCCTATAGTTTAGGGGTATAACAAATTAAGCCAATAGTTTCAAAAAGTAACAAATTAAACCATATAATGTTAAAAGTAACAATTTAAACCCTAAGTTTTCAAAAGTAACAAATTAAACCTTACAGTGTTAAAAGTAACGATTAGACCCTATATTTTCAAAAGTAACAAATTAAACCTGAAGTTTCAAAAAGTAACAAATTAAACCTTATAATTTAGGGGTGTAACAAATTAAACCCCGTAGTTTCAAAAGGTAACAAATTAAACCTTATAGTGTTAAAAGTAACAAATTGAACCCTTGTTATACTTGCATAGGTTGAGGTTTAATTTGTTACTTTTTGAAACTTTGGGGTTTAATTCGTAAACACCCCTAAACTGTATAGGTTTTAAAACGTAATTTACCCTAACAATTTCTTAACTAACTTCTAAACCAATCACAATCTGACATGTAGCTGCTAAACTGCAGGCAGTACTGGGACTTATACGACAGAAAACTCAACGAAGCCTTGTTGTCGTTTTGGTGTAAGCACCTTGATAATGTAAGAAACTTTTAACAAACAATGATAATGATAATGTAGTAGTAAACTCACGGCGGCTTCGTGATCGGAATTGAGAGCGTAGGAGACAATCAAGGCATGGAAGGAGCGGGGGCCGGGAGTGAGGCCAGCGGCAATCATGTCGTAAATGACTCCAGAGACGGCCAGAGAGTCGCGGTTCCTGGCGTTTTCCATGAGCTCTTCCATGAAGATGAAGCGGAGGCTCTTCTCAGCTGCCGATGCCGAAGCCAATGCCGATGAGGAATCATCGTCTTTTGAGGGATGGTTTTGGTGTTGTTTTCGCTTTCGGGGTTTCTTTCGCTTCTCCGGAGATGAGACTGCGGAGGAGCGAACGATGAGGAGAGGGCGTAGGACAAGAGGAGGGGAAATGAAGGGAGAGGGTTTGAAGGGGAGAGAGGTGTGGGTTAATGAGAAATGGATGGACATTTTGAGATGGGTTTGAGGATTCAGAGAGAGAAAAAAGACGGGGTTTTAGAGTGAGATTTTGTGGGTGGGATTGGGGGGTTTTTTGAATTTTGGGACGAAGATGATAAGGGAACAAGATTCGCACGTGCGGTATTGTTTTCGTATCTGAAGTTTGTATAAATTTTGTTTTTCATCTTTAAATTATATAAAATTCGTTTTGAGTCTCTCAACTTTTTAAAGAATATTTTTTAATAATTTATCAATAAAAATAGGAATGAAAAACGAACTTTTTTTAATAGTTTATGATGAAAAAATATACTTTTATAGTTTATATACAGAAAATGTAACACTTTCAATAATTAAGAATAGAAAACGAATTTTTAAATTTTAAAAACTAAAAACGAAATTCATACAAACTTTAGGAAAGAAAACAATATTTTAGCCATTTTCTTTTGGGGGGGGTAGATCAGTGATTAATGTTTTATAGAGTTTTAAGTATTTTTTTTAAATTTAGGCTAACATATTTTGTTGTTCCCTAAATGTTAACTCATACTTCTTAAAATGTTTAAAAGTAATTAATTTTAGTCTCTAACAATAAACAAATTAGAATTAAACTTTGATATTAAATATAGAGTAGATTAATTAAAATTACCTAATATTTTAGTATTTATGATCCACTCGGCAGTAGCCTATTGGTATCCCCTTTCATCACTTGATCCCCATCCATTTTTGAGGATGTGGTTTCGAAATCCCTTACACACACTTAAATTATACTAGTTAGGAATTTCTATCTCCATTACAATAACCTCGAAAAAAAATTTTATATTTACTAAGTTTTGATTTACATTATTTTATTATTTTAGCTTGATGGCATTTTTCTTAACTTAGAAGTAACCCCACTTCTATTAAAGAATGCCCTTGTGTAGAGAATCAATCTTGAAAGTGTTATTGGATGGCAAAAAACTTCATTAATTAAGTCAACTAATACTCACAAGCACGTGCTTGTCACATGTAGCTTTTCTAATGATGTTAAGAATTCATAACATATTTTTATAAATATTTATTTATTAAGTTTTGAATTATTTGTCAACATGTCCACTAAATTAACCCTTTTTAATTTAGTTTAGTTTTAATCATAATGAAAGTTTTAAATGGAAATAATTTACCTCCAACCCACTACGTGGCAATTATCCATTTGTATTTTTAGTCACATGACATTTTTAATGAGTAATGTGACTTTTTGAATAATACATGTGGATAGTCTATTTAATTGACACGTAGTTGGTTGAAGGAGAATTCTCCAAACTGAGTTGAAGGTAAACTATATCCATTTTAAATACATCATCATAATTTATAATTGTTATTGTATATCTTTAAAATTATTAACGTTTATTTCGTTCAATTTTACCCTTAAGAGTGAATGTTATTGTGTTATTGATAGACTAGTCTCATTGCACGAGCTATCTGAAGCTTCGTCTTGTTTTTTTTCCCTATCAATACCATACCATTGTCGAAATTTGTGAAATTTATTCACTTTGATTATCTTAGTTCAACAACTTTCTATTCAAATTTAAGCATAACGTGTGTTGGACCATCCCAAAATTTGTCAGATTTTGATGGTGGGTGACCTTCACAACTTTCAAAGTCCCAATTGTGCATTGAAGACTGAAGTGCAATGAACCAAGGTTAACATCATACTTAAAATGAGTAACCACAAGATAGTAGGATCGTACAAAATCGCAATCCTACACGACTCTCTATCACACACACTTCAATTGAGTTTTTTTTTTTTTTTTTTGGTCCTTTAATTTGAGCTCAAAATGAAAGGAATCTACTGTTTGGTCCAAAGTTAGCCTCCAATCAGCCCAAAGTCCATAAAATGACCCCAAAATTTTCTGCAAAGTATTTTGCCTCAAGTATAGAAGCTTAGAAAGCAAAGCGTACGTAAGTTGAGATTGGCAATCCTGCTTTGGTTTATAAATTTATTGTCAATCCTCATTACTTGCTATTTTTTTCTCTCTTAAATAATTCTTAAACTTGTTTTTTCTCTTTCCCATGGATGATATGGGTACTAGCAATGACATGGGTGAGAATGTTGTGTATGATGATGAAATCCCCTTGAGAAAAACATTCAACAAAGTAATAAAGAGACTTGGTTTGTCTGATTGAATATTCATCTTTATGTATGCTTGTATTGTTACCATAGTGGAAATGGTTGGAAAACATTGTTTTGTACATTGTGTTATTAATTTGGAACGTTAGGTTATTTGTAGTGTTGGAATTTATAACTTTGAAATTTGGCGTTTGTCATTTGTTGGTGTATTGGTAATTTGGTACTTAGTAGTTACTATTTTTATAAATAATTTATGTCAAATTCACTCTCTCTTTTTACAATGATTTTTTAAATATATATATCATCAATATTGGTGATTTTTCACTTTTTTCTTTTACAAAAAGTATAATCTTACAATCCAATGAATTCAATATGCTACGATCCAATCCATAAGACCCTCTCACTGATTTTGTATAGGATCCTTATCCTAACAACCATGGATCTAAGCAATATGTGGAGAAATGTTCTTTTTTTCTTTTCTTCTTCTTTTTTTTCGAAGGACCAATATAGATAGCATTATATTTTACCACTAGGTTAAGACTTAAGAAGGTTCTTTTTTATTTTTTTTTTTTTTTTTTTTTTTTTTTTTTTTTATAAGGGTGCACAAGAATATAATTTTTCATTATGGAATTAAACTTTAAATTAAAATACCTTGTATTATAAAATTTCTCATAACAAAGAAGAAGAAAAGCTTCATTCTCATAGATAAGTTTACTTATTTTTTGATAATTCGGTCGTGAGAGGATTTGAACCCTGCTTATCTTAATCAAAGAGACTAATTGCCAATTGAGTTATATGACTATTTGTCACTAATTCGGTCGTAGATAAATTTACTAAACACGAAAAGTATGTCACTAATATTTGTTTTGCTTTATTTTCATTTATTTTTTTGTTATTAATACTGATAGAATATTGGTTGCATAATCTAAGGTAACTCTTGCATAATTATAAAGAAATAAAAACATATATTTTATTTGTAAGTTGTAACAATAGCTATATAGGATTTTAAATGTTCAATATTTCTACTAGCATAAAGCAACTAACGTAATAACATAGTTTTGATAAATTCATTACATAAAAACAAAGGATTTCCAGGTCCTCGGCTATCTCCATTAGTATATTAGTTATTCTTGTTTAGCTTCTTGAGTAGAAACTTGATCTTTTCAATGGTTAATGGTTTCCCATAACACTCATTTAGACCAGCTGCAATAAAAACATTTTTTTTAGAGTCTAAATCACGTGTAGTGACTCCCACGATCATGCTATTGACGCCCATAGCTCGTCACTCCTTTGTTGCCTATCATAAAACAAGGATTAAGGGCACACAATTTTTATTTTTTATTTTTTATTTTAGAGATAATGGCACATAATTATGAGACAGTGTACTTATGTTTTGAACTTCTTATACTTATATCAAGTTTGCTAGTAGAAAAATATTATATACAAGAATAATTGAGAAAATATGCTTCTATAAAAAAAATAGAGAGAAAACATGCTTATGAATAGTTGTGTAATATCCATTGGGCAGTAGTCCAGTGGTATCCCCTTGCCCTTACTTGATCCCTACCCTTTTTGAGGGTGTGGGTTCGAGCCCTTATACACACACCTAGACTAAACTAGTTAAGAATTTCTGTAGAAAAAACCCATAACAACTATCATTATAAATAATAACAAATGCACTATTATGCCATTCTTATATTTTATATATAATTTTTTTTTCTATATAAAAGATTATATGTAGGAGGGGTATTTAAGAAAAGCTAGAGGGAGCTAAACCCCCCTCCCTCCATCCCGGTATGTATATATGAATATGCTTATATGTCCTTACCCTTTGAAAATTATTGTATTGTAAGTTGTTTACTTTAACATCATATATGTTCTTATTAAGAATGTAAGTTTCTACTTTTTTTTGATAAGTATGTAAGTTTCTACTTTAAGAAACATACCTCAAGCCCATTCATGATTGGCATATCCATGTCCATAAGAACAAGATCAAACAAAGCCCCAGAACGGTAACGATCAACTGCTTCTTTTCCATTTTCGGCCACTTGAATTTCTGTCGTAAATTTGCTTAGGAGGACCCTATGGATTTTTCTAATGATGGGGTCATCATCCACAATGAGCACAGAAAATTTCATTTCATTTAAAGTTTCGATGATTTCCATACTCTTTGAGCTTGTTGCTCCCTTTCCAAACATCATCTTTCGTCGTTTCAATATTCTGTGGGCAAAAATAATCAAAAATATATTCTATGGGCAATTAAACTTTAATTTCTTGTTCTTGATAATTTGACAATTTACAATAATAAGGGAGGTAGGATGTGAACTCTAATTCTCTATATAAATTAAGGAGACCAGTTAATACTACTAAACTGCAACGCTCTTGGTTAATTAATTTAATTTCTCTTAGCAGTATTAGACTATTAGTAAGTAGTTATAATTATAACTTAATATGATATAAATATAAAGGAAACAAGTTGTTAATAATGTCGATATTTAATTTCCTATATTTCTCGAGTAAATATGCCAATATATTTTCCTATGGAGCAAAATAGTTTTATGAAACAATCATTTCATCTTTGTATAGTATATATATAAATAAAGTGTACAATATAAGTAAAAACATAATTAACTTAAACATATTGACATTAAATAACTCATATTTTATATAATAGAATAAATTTGTTCGATACAATTAGCACACATTAAAAGGATACACAATGATCTGCAATTTAAATACCTGTACTATACGAAGATTAGAGCAAAGACCTCCAATATTCCATGTCAATGCTTACACCTAAAGCTTAGTTGCTATAAGCAATGGATAGAACTTCTCTCATCCTGCATTTAAGAAAGAATGCTTTAGTAAGGGATAAAAACTTCTAGAAAGATGACCACTTTGTCAGCTTCCTTTAAGTTTTAGCTGGAAAAGTAAGAAGGATGTCAATAATGTAATCTAGTAATTTGGATTGTTTCCACCTTTAGTAATATATTGAGATTTAAGAAAATCTGAAAAAAAAATCTTACTTTTTAAAATGTATTCAGCATGTTATTAATCCATCATTAGATAGGATACAAAATAATGGTCTCATATATTTTTACCAATATGCTATCTAATATGTGGATTGGCCTACTGGGCGTAAAATCCGTACAAACATCTAGCTCACAGAGGCCCAAGAGGCATACATGTTTGGGCCGAGTGACCGATGCAAAGGGTGTTGAGATTTATGCCCTAAAATCCAATTTGTGTAACAACTTTATATAATAAAAGAGTTTTATTTTAAGAGAATAAATATATAAATATTTGACATTATGTTAAGTCTATGAGATTCAATGAATGTGATTGAGGTATGTAGATATGATTTGCATATACAAGATTTAAATCACAAATCCTTATAAATTCATAAATCTATATTTGTAGCATTTGATGAAATTGAGTGTTTCGTCTGTTTAGACTATAACATATTAATTATGATGATTTATCTTGATCATAAAAGTGGTGACTTCTAATTAATATATTGATGTATTTGAAATACATTGAATTGGACCACCGTGAGTAATTATTTCACAAATTACTGTCAATTAAATTAATTAACTCATAAACTGTTTAAGTCATTAACTCATAATCCTTTGGGACTCAAGGAATAAGATGTAGTGACATTAAAGTAACAGTTTTTATTTATTGACTTTTTTATCACTATGTATGATTTAATGGGGGGTTTTAAATGCAATTAAAATAGGTTAAAGATGTCTTTTGTAATTAAATAAATTTCTAGAGTACAATTATATTTTTTAGTGGAATAAAATATAATTAATGGTAACCTATGCGCTAGTTATGAGATAACAAGAAGTCGTAGGCCTATTGGAGTTAGGGCTTTATTTTCCTTTGGGTCCCACTATATAAGAAAAACCCCTAGGGCTGGTCATAAGCTAATACATTAGACATACGTGAGATACAAAGAGATAAAAAAAATTCAGCCAACACAATAGAAAGAGAGAAAAACAGTTTTCTCTCTACGTTGTTGAAAATCTCAAATTGTATTCTCTACAAGTAAAAGCCCACACTCTTGGCCATTAATATAGTTATTAGAGTGAAGACACTCAAGGATTCAAGGAGATTCAAGTGTTGTTCAAGAAATCTAAGTCCCACATTGACAAAAATAAAATGATATTAACAATGACTTTACTTATAAATGTACGAGTCACTATTTCTCCTTAAATTTAATTATTGATGAATAAAAGTCTCATATTAAAAAAAAAAAAAAAAAAAAAACTTTTTTTATATACTTTCTTATTGTTCTAGGCTTCTTAATATGCAATAATAATAGTTTCTTATGTCAAAAACCTACTAATATTGTAATTGAATAAAAAATTGTTATACTTTCTTATTGTCTTAGGGTTATTACTTTTAATTTTCTAAATATAAGATGTGAAAACTCACATAAAATGTTTTAAAATTTGTTATATATATATTTTTAATTAAATATTAATATTAAAATTATTAATAAATTATTTATGATGTCACTAGTTCAACCACCGGTTAAACCATATAATCGTTAACCACTGATTTTTCCGGTTCTTTGACCGGTCCGGATTTTAAAACCATGGTTGTTGTGGCGATGGTGTTTGTGCTTGTAGTTTTTGTTGTTGTTTTTCTAGTGATGAGGTTGGGCATGTCCACTCCTTCATATGTTTGTAAATAATTTCTTCTTTTTGTAATTATTTTTCTTTTGTTTTTGTTCTTTTTCCATCGTGGAGGTGGCCTAATGGTATGAAGTTGATGTACCCATCACACTTGCGAGTTTTGGAGTTACAGGTTCAAGTGACAAGCTCCATTATCACCCACATGTGCCTCACATCATGCGTTAGTAGGCTTCAAGCGGGCATGGACAATGACCACACCTAGGAGTTCCTTTGTTCTGATTAGCCGTACAAAAGGACGAGATCCTACAAGAAATTTAGGGAAGTTTTGTGAATCTCCTACTATACTTACTACGAGCATTACTACAGGTATATCTCAATGCCTTCTCCAAACATCTGTTATCCTCTATGCGATTTAAGTCCAATGTGAAATCACACTGAAACATATTAATGAGAAAAACAATGGTCAAACATTTTTAAAGACAATGTAGTAATTCATTTAACCTCAAACAAGACAACTCATTGTCAAACAATTCTTTAACATGTGTTTGTAATCTTTTGGGACTTTAGTACAAGAAATATGGTGGAACTCGGCGTATCTCGAATTATGTACCCCACCCTCGTAGTAATTGTAGAAGCATTTTTATCTCTTTGGAATGATGGTTATAGGGATAATCCCAATTGCCCTTTTCCGTTGAAACTCTTTGCATTTATTTCTACCTTTTTTTGGTTTGTTTGATGTAGTAGCTGTAAAACAAAATAAAATAACATAATCAGTAACAAATTGATAAAGTAACATGTTCACAATGTATACAATAAAATATATTACTACACATAAACTATAATTTCACTCACAAGATGCACCAGGGGCTCCCTGCGAAAATGAATGAGGCGTTGAGTCAACAACCATCTCATGTAGCTGTCCAATAGGTGGAGAAGGCATTTTCGAGCCTAACTCGGTTTCTTTTTCTTGACCAGTGAAATGCAATGGCATTTCTTACCCTAAATGATCTTTTCCTTATCATTGTCCTCGTCCTTGTCCTTGTCCCCGTCTTTGTCCCCTACTTATTGTACAATATGACTATTTTCCACAATAACAACTGAGTAAAAATACATGAATCTTAATAACTACAAGAACTGGAATGAAGACATAAAATAATACTCGAAATATCAACAACTTAACGATGTAAGCAAATGATAAGTAAACATTTAATGATATCAAAAGCAAGATAACTTAATATAAAAAAATTCATAAAATATTTTTAACGATGTAAACAAATGTAAACAAGAATATTAGATCTACACTAATTAGATACATTACATATCATCATCAAACAGGTCCAAACTCATCGTTGCTAGGTGACTACTCTTCTTTATTTGTGTTTGTCTCATCGTTGTTAGGTGACTCTTCTTCTTTATTTGACTCTACCTCATCGTTGCTAAATATGTCTTCTTCATGATCGGAGTTTGTATCCCATTCCTTAGTAGTCAAGTCATCGTTGAGGAACATGTTTCCATCAAGTTTTACATATACTTCATCAACATCTATTGAATTGATCCGCCTCCAATTCTACTGCAGGAACATCATCTCTATGTAACGAAATTGAGTCTTCATTAATTTCTTGTTGAACATGTGCATTCTCCCAAACACTATTGTCTTCGGCATCTTCTTCATTCTTTCCCTCTAATACTATTGGAATATCATATATGTTTTTATGACTCATATTTTGTACCACTTTCCAACTACTACCTAATTTGGTATCATTCAATTAAAATACCTGTGAAACTTGGCATGTTATTGCTAAGATAAATGGGTCAGATTCATGCCATGTATGAGACGTATTCACACTTGTAAAATGCTTATCCATTTGTATTCTCATTATATTCTCAATATCCCACCAATCGCACTCAAATAGATACACATGTTTTCTGTCTATATAACGTAACTTTAAAATGTTTCTCAACTCACCATAATAGTTAATAGTCATTGATTCATATTCACCTGGAACAGTAATACCATTGTTTTGGGTATGATGAGTTCGATTGCGATATTTTGTGTGGAACCTAACATCATTCATAATACAACCCTTAAAAAATGAAATTTGAGAGTTAGGTCCACATGCGACACTATATAATTCTTGGGACACATTCACTGCTGTAACGCTCCGAACCCAAAGCATGAGTTCGACACATGACAACGGCCGCGCACCCATAAGGCGTGCCTTACAAGTGTGCCAGGCCTTACTAACAAATTCTAAAAAGAATAATATCTTGATATAAAATCTCCAAATAAACATCATAACCAGTAAGCTCAAATGAATTAAAATCCATACATTGCTGTCTCAAATCTTAATAAGCAAAAGTCTATTACATAAGGTTCCTAAACAACATATGAGAAATACTAATATTATGCCTAGAAGTCCTTCTCACACAACTCCCCCGTAATGTCCGAGCTAGCTAATCCTCAGAATCTGAAATGGGAAAGAAAAAAGAGTGAGCTGGGAGGCTCAGTAAATAACTATAGTTGAAAATGGTGGATCAAGCAGCATTTATTCAAATAAAATATATAAATGTTCATAGACTTTAGAAATATAACACAATGTAGCGGAAAACTATGTATAAATTACAATTAGTTCAAAACATCAAAAGTCTCAATTTACTTAAAATAACGCAATCAATTAGATTTCAAATGTTTAAGTAAAACAATATGACTATGGTCACGCTATATCCCCATGACTAGGCCCAGAACCACACATAGGCCGGTGGTAAGCCCCAGAAGAAACTAGTTTCTGTGCCAACGTTTACCCCCATTGGCGGGGTCCAAAGCATAGTCAAATGGTTCAGATTCTTTTCAGATTCAATTTTATTTCAGTCAATGTCAAAAGATCATATTCAATAAAATCACAGTTCAACAATGTTTGGTTCTTTTCACAAAATTCAAAAAGTGCTTGATCCCAATTGAAGACACAAAACTTTCTAAACAATCAACTAATTAAATCAAATACATTATAATATTCCAAAAAGATAAAACTCTAATTCTTTCTTTAAACCAATGTATCTAAAATAATTAAAATAATAATCTGTACTGAAATACAATGAATATTTAATAAATAAAATAGGGAAGTTTTAGCAAAATATAGCTAGTTAAGAAAATGTTACTTACCTCTACCAAGCAACAGAATTCTCTCTACCCCTTCGTTTCAAAGTTCACAATTAATGTATCAGGATACATTAATTGATATAAGAAATTTACTATTTAGTTAGTGACTAATTTATTTACTAAATTAAGCATCTATTGGTGTTCACTAATTGATAAACACTCTCCAAATAGTCTTTCATGCCTCACAATATTCCTCCATGTATCACCTTAAAGTCTGACAGGTCTCTTCCTTTTCCTACTTTTTTTTTTTCCCTCACAGATTGCTACGGCTATGCAGCAGGGCTAACATTGATTTTTTGTTTCTTCTCTCAAGGACTATACAGCATATACAGAAGCCTAGGATTTCTAGGATTTGTACTTTGCACTCAACACGTCAATATGCTAATAGTGTTACATATCTTTTTCTTTCTTTCACTATCAGATTATATGTGCAAAGCCTATCCATTCATCATGATCTTTAGCCGGCCTAGTTTTCTTCTTTCAATGACCACCTGAAACCTAAATATTAAACTTTTAAAAAAACTCCTCATCACATGAATTCCAATTGTCAAAGAGATTAGACCACCTGACAAGTATAGTACCTAAAACTAAAACAATAGAACTAAATCAAGCTATATGTACCAATTTCACACCAACGTATATGATCTTTTATGCTACCGGGACAAAATCGTTCAACCAATGGCCAGAAATCATCACAAATCAAATCGGTTTACTTTATTTGTTGGCCGGATTTCTTTACAAACAATATAATCAATAAAATAGAATAAGATTATATGCTCTTACCTCAAGAATTCTCCAATTATCTTTTCTTGAAATCCTTCAAATTCTTGCTGTCAAAGAGTGTCTGTTGGTATTACAATAAGGTTTAGAACTCTATTTATACCCTAATATTACTAGGATTACAACCCATTTATTTTTATTTCTAAAAACTCCTAAAATAAATGATTTATTGTATTTTTACCCTACACTTAAAATTTACTAAATTACCCACCTAAACAAAAATTATTTTCTTTCCTAATGTGGGTTACGGGTATTACAACTGCATTACGCCAACATATACGATTTCAGAACCAATTTTCAAATTCAACTTCATGCTTATGATCGATGTCAATGGTGCCTTCTCTTTGGATCTCCACATGATGTTCACTACATAATAAATATATATAAGTACCCTTCTTCATTATCAAGTAATATGCAAGTAAAGTTAAAAAAAAATAATTTAATGATACATTCACCATATGTATGAATCAATTTCTGGGCAATTGTTAAGCACATACCATCAAATCTCTGTAAGACGTTTATTATCAAGTCTCATAGATTTTCTTGCTCCTAAATGACGAACTTGTTGTGAGAACACAGACAAACCTACACCCCTTTCCTCCTGCCACCCATCATTATTCCTCTCCTCAGGACTCTATCTTGTTTGAATCCCACGAAGATACATAGAGCAAAATGTCAAACTCAACGGATAAATATCCCTCGGTAATTGAACCTTCCGGATGTGCTCTATTCCTCACAAACAACTTCAATTTACTCATAAACCCTTTCAATTGGATGCATCCAATAGATTTGAACCGGTCTTGCAAGCTTAACCTCTCAAGATAAATGAACAGCTAGATGTACCATTATATCAAAAAAACCAGTCAGGAAAATCATTTCGAATTTGCATAGGATCACAACAATGTCATACTTCATTTGATTCAAGACATCTAATTTAAACGTTCGTGAACACAATTCTTAAAATAAGTAACACAACTTAATCAATAGAGTACGTATTTGAGTTAAAAAAAAACCCGACTTGCAATAGGAAGTAAGCACTGTAAAAGGAAATGACAATCATGGGTTTTCATTCCTGAAATCTTATCCTTTTTGGTGTTCACACATCGATTAATGTCAGATGCATACCCATCAAGAAACTTCACACATTTCAACCAATCAAAGAATCTTGTTTTCTCAGCTTTTGATAAGGTATACTTCGCATGTGTCATTGATGTAGATGAACCATTTGTCTGTAAGTGCAATTCTTTACATATACTCATATCACATAAATCCTTTCGAGCTTTGACACTGTCCTTTGTTTTTCCATCAATATTCAACAGTGTACCTAAGATATTATTACATATGTTCTTTTCAGTATGCATGACATCTAAGTTGTGTCTTAGTTTCAATGTCGACTAGTAAGTCAACTAAAAAAAAATACTTTTCATTGTCCAATTCAACTCATTTTGTGTGCGCTTTCTCTTTCTTGTAGTTTTGTCTTTTCCAAATTGCAAATATGTAACATTTATCAGTTACTATAACAGTTGATCTCCTGATAATTCAATAGGCACCATGCTATGCTCTTCAGTTCCGTTAAACAATATTTTTTTTACGCCATATATGCCCCTAAGGTAAGAACTGGTGATGCCCTATGTGACACATCTTTTTGCTAGATTTCAACCATCTGAATACTGTATCCTTGTTACATATAGGGCACGCAAGTTTTCCCTTGGTAGACCATTGAGATAAATTTCTATACTCTGGGAAATCATTTATAGTCCATAATAATGATGCATGCAACTTAAATGTTAGTTGTGTTAACGCGTTGTATATAATCAGACATTGAATCCATAATTCTAGCAGATCTTCCACCAACGGCCGCAAGTATACATCAATTTTGTTTTTAGGTGCCTTAGTTTCAGGAATAAGTAAGGATAACAACATATATGGATCCTTCATACATTTCCATTGAGGTAAATTATATGGCATAAGTACTACTGACCACATTCTATATGACATACTCATATTATCAAATGGGTTAAAGCCATCACTAGTTGAACCAAGTCGCACATTGGGGGATTTCCCAGCAAACAAGCATGTTCTTTATCAAACTCTTTCCACACTATTGAATTAGCTGGATGTTTTAGATAATCCCCATCATCTAGTCGTCCCATATTTGTGTCACTTCATGTCGTTGGTTATTTCTTTAAACATAAACAACCGTTGTAATCTCGGTTTTATTGGGAAATATTGTAAGACTTTCTGAGGAATTTTCGTACCTGTACCTACGACATATATCTTGAAGTTTTGCATTTTGGGCATTTTTCTTAATCTGCATACTGCTTTCAGAAAAACACACAATCATTCTCGCATGTATGTATCAACTCATAACTAAAACCCAAGTCTTTCTTAAACTGTTTTGCTTCATAATACAATCTTGGTAATGACTCTCCATTTGGAAGAACCTTCTTTATCAAGTCAATCACCATGTCAAACGATTTATCACTCCAATTACAAATTGTTTTTATATGAAGTAGTTTCACGCTGAAAGAGAGTTTAGAGAACTTTTTACAGCGTGGATAAAGTTCACGTTGGATATCTTCCCATAACTTGTTAAAGGGTCTTACATAGTAATCATTGTTTGTTGGATCTAGCATAATGGAGGATTCACCCATATTAACATCCGGAAATGTCCCCATATAAATGTCATCTAACATTTCTTCAACGTCATTAGTATCCTCTACATTTGCATTCTCATTATTATGCTTAGTGTCCACATTTTGCAAAAACAAATATTTTCCATGAAATATCCATTGGGTATAATTCAAATCAATTCCTTTTAAGAATAAATCATCATCCACATCATTTATATGCTTATAATATCGATTCATGCAACTACGACATGGACACTCAATACTATTTCGTCCATCTAGGTGATTGAGTGCATGCTAATAAACTCCTTAACACCTTCAGCATATCGATTACCAAGCCTATTAGTTTCATGCATCCAACTCTTATCCATCTTAATATCCCTATCACAAAATCAACAAACACATTTTAACTTTAGATGAAATGAGTCGGTGAAGTTACAAACATCATTAGTTTCCTTCATCCAACTCTCATCACCAAAAAGAGATGTTTTGTTCTAGGAAAATCTTTTTTTTTTTTTTTTTCCTAATGATGAATACTAATATTACTAAGGAAATGATAATAGTCGTCTTAGTAGTTAGTAAAAATAATATGCATAATATCTACCTAAACCACCTTGTACACCATGCAAGCCACATGCTTGCTCAAACTCAACAACCACCACACAACTAAGTATCATCAATTTTAATATAGAATTATATAAGTATTTAAGCATAAAATACTTACTATATTAAATTCAAGTTCACGTCGATTTAAAGGAAGTTCATAGTTTCAACAAATAAATTTTGTAAAGTCTGCAAAGCACATTTAATAAGGACTTAAGAAATTAGAAAAATATGAGAGGCTTAACTTGACATAAAGGTATTCTTCAAAATGAGAGGTTTTCACAAAGCAAAATACCAAAATGAGAGTTTTCACAAAGTAATATACCAAAATCTGCAAAAATGTCATCAAATGGATAGATGTTAATACGCGCGGCCATGGATTAATATCCAAAAATTGAAAAATTTTATTTTATTGAGTTAAAAATCATTTTAACGTAGATGTTTAAAATTTTTTAACATAAAAATAATATGGAAAAGAATAAACATAAAATCATAGAAATAACCTCAAGTGTTTCTTCTGGTAAAGCCCAATACTTCCAAAGACAATGCCCAAGAGCACGTAATTTAGAAAAGACTGTAAACTCTTTGCATTAATCCTATAAAACATAATAAAAAAGTGATAATAAACCAATATTTATTTTTATCTTATATACTTTAATAATGAGGGATTTTCTACATTCTTTTTCAACCTTTTGTACCCTCATGTTCAACAATTAAAGTTAAGACATGTTGCAAATGTGACATAATAGACTAAAGAGTTGACAAGGTTGAGTATTAGTTGGAACCATTTTATCTGAAAAAAGAAGTTAAAAGTAAGAACCTAAATAATCCAACTGACTTCATGGCTAATGTAAGTATAAAAAAATATGGGTTACATACAACTAACAACCACTAAAATAATTAGATAAAAGTAATTATATTATAGAGATACTCTTTGTTATGTAATATGGGTTACATACAGTAGGGTTCGAGGCTTTGTTACGTAATCACGTTGGATCCTTTTTCACTTGTCCATTTCGGTCGAGTGGATGCTTTCCTTTGTTTTGATTTTCAGTAAAGTTTGTATTATTCATAAAAAAAGAATAGAAATATATGATACAAGTTCAAATACACAGACCACCCTTCTCTCATGTAGATATAATATATTAGACATAATATTTGTCAATCCAATTTTGTTTGGTACATGAAACTAGTTTAGATATAATATACATGAAGTGATGAAACTAATTTAGATATGATATACGTTCATAAGAAAAAAAAAAAAAATTAGATATAACATACCGTAGTACTTATGCCTTTGGCCCATAGCTGGATAGCTTTCACACGTTCCAATAAAAAAAACAATGAATATTAGATCCATGTATCAACTACTTTAGATATAATATAAATGAAGTGATGCAACTACCTTTAATCCTCTAGCTTCTACAAAAACAAACCAGGTCCACTGAGAAAAAAACCTAATATAGAAGACTTATGTACTAGGGCCAGTGAGAAAGAAAGATAAAGAGAGAAAAATTGGAGAAAAGAGATAAGTTAGGCTCTGTTTGGATGGAGGGGAATGAGGGGGGAGTAGAGGGAAGGGGAGGGGAGAGGATCAATAACTTTATTTGGGAGATTTTTTAAGTGGGAGGAGGAAGGATTTGAAGGGATTTGAAGGGGTGAAATACCCCTCCAAACCCTCCATTTTCAATTCCCCCAAATTGGAGTCATTTGGAGGGAGAAGAGACTAGCTGAATTTAAACAAAACTAAATTGTCAATTTTACCCCTTAAAAATACTTAAAATTACTAAGTATACCAAGCTCAAAATACAATCAATTTTTTCATTTTTTTCTTCACGTCAGGTCTCTCTATGTGCTTAGTTTGTTTGCCGAGAAAACAAAGGAAAATACCAAAAGGAAAAAAAGTTGAATAGATCAGGAAAAAAAATGAGGCCAAGGTTTTCTCTCTCGCCCTTCACAATTCTTTCTCGCTCTTCAAGGTTTTCTCTCTCACCTTTCACAGTTCTCCTTTTTCTGGCTTTGAACTCTAGCTCGGGTAAGTTTATTTCCATATCTGTTTTAGGCATTCAGTATGGATTGGTGTTGAATGATGTAGTTGTTTTTTTTTATTGTGGTGTTGAATGGGTGTGAGTAGTTTCAGTGGACAAGTATTTGTTGCTAGTGTATGGGATTGGCAAGTTGTTTATAACTATGCCCTGTACATGTTTGTGAAAATGCCTGTGTGAAGCAGTTTAGGATTTAGAGGAGTACAACACAAAACATGTTTCATAATTAGGTACAACACCATAGTATATGAAATTATGAATATAAGGTGTAAGTGAATCAGTTTTTGATAATTGAATACAAGTCTTAGTTGAGAGCTATTCCATTCCAAGAGTTGAAACACCCATAGCCTACTTTAAGCAAATGCCAAGTATTGTATCCTTGGTAAGTATGCGTTGAGGTGGAGTCTTTCAATGTGATTGAGAGAGATTACCCAATATATTATTACTGCTTAAACAAGTGGCAATATTTATACGTTTCAAAGTTAATGTTGCTGATTTGAATGTTTGACTTGCTTTTACAAAGATACTTCCTCACATATTTGAGTTTTTTATTTTTATTTTTAGCTTTCTATGATATTTGGATTGATAGCACTTAAAAGAGTGAATTGGAGTGACTTATACATATAATGGGGCATGATTTAGGTTTATTTATGTATATTGTGGTTGTTGCAGGATTTCAGTTTATGTTGGATTTACATGTATGTAGTTTGACAAAATTCCAGAAGGCATAAATGTTGAGGGAGTGAGTAAGGCCTTGGATATAGCACCTGATTGGCAGTGGTGAGAAAGTCTTTCTCTGTTATAACAATTGGCATCTAGAGGGTCCCTTCTTACCAAGTTTGGGAATAGAGTGGTTTATGAAGCTGCAAGCAAACGAAACGCCAAGTTCTCTAGCTTTATTTAACAGGAATCATGGTTTTGTCCTGCTAGATCAAAGGAAATGGTTAGAATACAAGTGGGTTTATCACAGTTATCCTTTTTCCAAGACGATTCTGTGGTATGGCAAGTCTCAAAGAATGGTAAATTTTCATGCTCTTCAATATGGAATCAAATACGGGTGAAGTATGATAAGGTGGACTGGCTGAATTTGGTATGGCATCCACATGCAATCCTTTCATCTGTGGGCTGGCTGTCAAGGACAAATTAGCTACGTTTGCTAGAATAAGTAAATGGGGTTATGTTGAAAATGTGAATTGTGTGTTTTGCAGAAGCAGGTTAGAGGATAGGGATCATTGTTCTTTTAATGTTCCTTATTCTCATAGAATCTGGTAAAAAATTATGCAATTATGTGCAGTAGATGAGCTACGAAGTAGCTGGGATAATATTATGTAGTAAGTGGGGAATGATAGTATTGTAGAAGAAGAGCCTTGAGTCCTTGATTTGCAAGTTGGCCTGGGCTGCTTGAGTTTACTATATTTGGTGCCAGAGGAATGCAAGAATCAATAAGGGGAAAAGTTTATCTAAGGATGTAATCTATGAAGCACGGGTACGTTTTCGGGTACGGGTACGAGTACGGTACGACGGTACGACAATTCCTAAAAAAAGAGGGTATGGGTACGACGGAGTATTTTTTTTATTATTTATTTTTATATATTATTATGCATATATTTTTAAATATATGTGAACTTAAAAACAAATATGGATAATAAGATACATCTATTGCCATTGAATTGTTTTTATATTACAAACCCATATTAATAAAAATACCACAAACCCATATCATATTAAAAAAAATACCACAAACTCATTGCATATTAACAAAAATTATACCACAATCAGAGCAATCAGATCCACAATGAGAAAATAAATCAGAAAATACCACAATCAGATCCACAATGAGGGAAGTCCTCGGGTTGCCGGCTTGCCGCAAGTCCTCAGATCTACAATCGCCCCTTCCGTTCCGTCGCCGGTAGAGTGAGGAAGTGAGAGAGAGAGAACTGAGTGCATCGGCGGTGGAGTGAGGAAGTGAGAGACAGAGAGAATCGAGAAATCGAGTGAGGAAATGATGAGCAGAGAAGAGAGAGAATCAGGTGGCTAAGAATCGGGTGGAGAAGAAATAGGGTTTGACCCTATTGTACCCAACCCGTACCGGAATCGACTCGACCCGTATCGAAATTTTTTATTTTGGGAAAAACGGGTACGCCGGGGTACGCATGCAGCGGTACCCCGACAGTATCCGTACCTATGAGGTACCCGGTACGGGTACAGTGACCTTTTTGCCGTTTGCGACATTTTGGGGTTTCGGGGGTATTCTGGTCATTTGGGACATTTTGGGTGTATATTGGTATTTTTTAGGTTTTAGGAGTATTTTGGTCATTTGGGACAATTTTGGAGTATATTGATCATTTTGTTTTTTAGGTTTTAAGGGTATTATGGTTATTTTTGGACATCTTGGGAGTGTATTGGTCATTTTAGAGGTTTTGTTTATATTTTGATAATTCATGAGGTTTTAAGGGTATTTTGGTCATTATTTAATGACAATTTTCAAATTACAACTTATAGTTTGTTTTTTTTTTTTTTATAAAAAAAAAAAAAATTGTCACACTCCCATGAGAGTGGAATGTAAGATTCCTTTAGGGGGCGTTTGGTACAGGGGAATCCACATTACCCTTTGGCATCCAAATTACTAGGAATGTGATGGTTAGAAATATGGATGTCTAGTAATGTAACTATTTCCATGTTTGGTTTAATTAGTAATCTACTAGGATTCCTAAAAATATGATATTCTCATGTTTGGTTAATTCTTAGGAATCTTTTAGGAATAAAGTATTCTTCCCAAAATGTCTTTAGGTTTATAAACACAATATTAGTGTTTCTCACCACTTTTTGGTATCTTCTAAATAATAAAATAGTAAATAAACTACAAATCAAGTCAAATTTATTAAAACCATAATATGACATTTCCGAATGAAATTTATCAGTAATACAAAAATAATTATTTATAATTCTTATTCTTCATGGCATATCAAGACCTTGTATCTTGTTAATAAAAATAATTTATTTTTCTGCCCCTTCAATATATAATAATAATAATAATAATAATAATATTATGTTATTTAGTTTTATCCCTATTTGGTTAAAGGTTGGGATAATGTGGATGATAAAGAGATAAATACTTTTTTTTCTTTTTCTTTTTTTGGTTTTATCTCCTTTGGTTAAATGATAGGGAGAACGAGAGATTAAAATTGTTAGTTTATATAAAATATAACTTTCCTCATATATGAGAAGGTAGATACCCACCTATTTTAAAAGGGAATCCATATTTCTACAAAACTGGGAATGTAGCTATCTTAGACATCTTGATTCCCTTGAGTGATTTGCAACCAAACATAGGAATGTTATGAATTTTGATAACATTCCTAGGGACCTTAAAAAATTATGCCATACCAAACGCTTAATGTAATAATGTAATCACATCACACCAATTTAGTGTGATTTGAATACACTTGTAATCTTACATTATAGACATATAAATGAACTAAACACTGTAATGTTTCACATCACACTAATGTCATTACGATCACGGGTTCATCACGGTAAACCAAATGCCCCCTTAGCATTGTTGTGAAACTGTTGTGTCTATAGCACTGCTTGTAAGTAAACAAGGTACCCATGACTAAATGGGTTGGGCGGATAATGAATGATAATATTTTATTTAAACGAGTAATAAATGGGTAAATGGATAATTATATACTTGACTTATTTATGACTCAATTCAAAACTCATCCAACCCGTTATATTAGAAATTTAAGGGTATTTTAGTCCCATTTGCCACCTGCCCATTTTCCACCCCTATATTGTTATATTAGAAATTTAAGGGTATTTCAGTCATTTAAATGTCATTTAAATGGTTAGAAATGAAATTTAAATGTATTTTTGAACATTTTTTAAGCTTTTTGATGTATTTAGAAATCATATAAATTATATTTATTTTTGTCACACATCAGCGACGACACACACTATCGTCGCTACTAATTGCTTATCAGCAACGACCCACAACATCGTTGCTCTAGGGTTCCTATTAACGATGACAATTATCGTCGCTAATATAAAATCATATATGTTATTATTATTTTAGCCACATATCAGCGACCACATACAATATTGTCGCTACAAAGTGATTATAAGCGACCGCCAACATTGTCGTCGCTCCACGGTTCCTATTTGCAACGATAAGTATCGTTGCTAATATAAAATCATATATGTTATTATTATTTTTTTGGCCAAATATCAGCAACGACATTTGTATCGTCGCTAAAAAGGAACTATTAGCGACCCTAATAGTCGTCGCATAATATAAAAACAGGTTTTGCAACGCCAAGGTCGTCGCAAAAGAGTGAAGTCTCGTCGCAAATATGTTTCAGGGAGCTTCCCGCCTTTTAAAAGTTTTCCCTCCATTATATTAGCGACGTACTTATCAGCGACGACACCAAAGTCATTGTTGGTGTTAGTTTGTTTTGGGAAATTAGTAACGACAATGAGTTTGTCGTTGCTAATGCTGATGCTGACTTATTAGCAATGAATTTAGGGTCGTCGCTAAAATTTTGGTTGCTAAAAGCCAAATTTCTTGTAGTGAGATTGGTTTTGGACAAAATGTCTCATTTCTCTATCATTTTTGTATTATCTTCGTATATTTTGTATATTTTGCATTCATCAATAAATTGCTAATTTTTTATCCAAAAAAACAAAAGCTGCATGCAAGAATTGCCCGATACGAAGACAACAATTGGTGGAAATACAAGGACTCATGGCATACATGCAGGGTCAATTAGAGGATTTTCAAAGAAGACAACAATTGGTGGAAATACAAGGACTCATGGCATGCATGCAGGGTCAATTAGAGGATTTTCAAAGAGAAACACAACGTCAGTAAGAAGTTTAAAGAGAAACGCATCATCAATGTGAGGAGAATAAAAAAAACACACACACATCATCAATTAGAGGAAAAGAAAAAAGAACCTCAACGTCAGAATAAACTTCTAATGGCTAGTTTACGATGATATTTTAAGTAATTCATAGAAAATTGCTGCACGTAGACACATATTTCTTTTGGAAAATGAGTTTTCTAGCAGATTAAGTTTGGTTTTATATAACTTGTTGATACAAATTTTATATAGGAAAATATAAAGGTTAAAATTTTACTTGGATGATGAAGTTATTTAGTAACTCTTAGCTTCATCTATTTTAGTAAGCTTTTACATTGATTTATTATTTTGACTTGGGAGAAACATGTTCATGTCATGGGCTACAAATGATGCCGATGGGAGATCCATCTCATTGTAACAAGTTTGAGCTTTATTAGAGGTTGTATATGCTTATGAGGAAGTTGTTATTATTTTGGGGAGACAATATGTTGTAATGTGATTGCGAATAAAGTGGAATTAAACTATTTATTTGATAGAGCTAGTGTTGATGAGACAATATGTTGAAGTTATTATTTTTCCTTTATGCTCATACGAGTGTTTGTTTATTGAATAGTTGTCATGCACTTAGGAGTATTTGCGATAGAATAGTTGTATAATGATGTAGGATTGCAATTTTTTATTCATGCACTTGATCAAATTCAATCCAAAGTGGAGATTCATTAACGTGGTTTGAATTGGGTATATTTGAGGTTTTTTTTTATTTTTTTTTTAATCTCTATAATTCCATATTGAAATTTTTTGTTGTTGCTTTTTTTTTGTTTTTGAGAAAACTGCTTATATATGGACATAAGCTGAAAGGCAAATTACATAAATCTTTTTGTCTTCCTTTGTGATTGTTTTATTCTATTTTTTTTATGATTTATTTCACATAAACCCATTATAAGTACCTAGACTTACAACCAAGAGGTATCAATTATTCAAGAAGAATTTGCCATTGATTTCTTATCAAACAATACAATTAAGTACCTCAGACCCCATATTCCATTACATCTAAACAAACATCCCATATTCCATTATATCTAAACAAACATTCACCATTTAAATAATGATATTGAAGAAATAAATTATTTCCCAGAAAAAAGTGACTCTCAGTTAATGGAGTCCAAGGCCAAGATAGTGCTGAGATTCATGGGGTTCATGTGGTCAGTAGAGCCAGACATGATCTGCTGAACAATAATTTTGTTTGCCTTTTCAGATGGATGGAATGCATCCCAAAATGCATACAAGTCTCGGTTGGGGCACAAGTTGGAGAGTGGTGTGCAGAGTCCAATGCCATTGAAAGGTCCTTGTCCACAACAAGCTATCCTTGATGTAGTAAACCCTGCCCAACCACAACAAGCACATGTTATGTATTGTTTTAGAAAAAAATAATCCTGCAATATCCATTGTGTTGCAAATTTCTTTTAGAGGAAAATATTCTACCATCCAAAGCTCTAAAATAATAATGATATAAAAATTTTAATTTATAAGGTTTACAAATTGAAGTGCAATAAATTTCATTGGTGGATTTCAAAATATAATAAATAAATATCTGAATTACTTTTTTGTGATTGACGACACATCCATTTATAAAAATTATGTAGTAAAATTTGTAGTATATATTCCTAACATCAGCCATTTACATTTGGTCAACATGTCCGAATTTAATTGAAGTTTCTATATAAAGATTTAAGATTTCATACCCTTGTGTAGTTATGTTTAAAGCATTGCAAGTAAACAGTTAGAAGTGGAACCTAACATACCAAATGCTTGAGGGTCAGTAATGAAATTCCTGCTCATTTCTTGTGTATTAGCAGCAATGAAGACATCTCTGCCAATTTCGTTGTTCAGATTTCTTATCATTTCAACGAGCTGTGGGTTGTACAAGGCAGCAGCTCTTTGCAGTTCAGCTGAGCATCCACCATTTGTACCTCGCTGGGCCAATTCTGCAGGAACACAACCCAATGCACCGGTACCTGTCACAAGAACCCTTCGAGCTCCAAGCTCATATAGCTTCTGCAATGATACCAAAAGCATTGAAGGAAGCACAAATCATTTGGCAAGTGAATTTGATATATATTTTTTTGGAAGAATGAAAGTGTTGTTGTTATTTACGTTAAAAGCACAATTTTTTTTTTTTTTCATGCTTTAATTAAATTGTATCATAATAAAAGTACGTTTCGTTAAGTGAAACTCTATCGAAAAAGTTTAAGAAGTTTAAAAATACTACGTAGTCTGATTAAAATTCTATTACAAAAAATTACAAGAAATTTAAAGAGTTTTATTATTTATTTTAATAATTTATTATAACTGTTGGTTTAATAAAAACTCAGTCTTATATAATGTGCTTTTGTTCTTTAGGTTTAAATAATTTATTTTTAGTTTACACGTTATTGTTTATTAATGCATACATCACATAGTACTCATCATACTAAATATAAGTGTATGACAACATTAATTTGCTCGTGCAAATTAATGTATCACCTCAATGTGTATTTGATCATGCGAAAAAAAGGACTAGCTAGTGGTGGTGCATTGCATGCAGAGTAAGCCAAAAAAGCTGCAAACATAATGGTATAAATTAATGGATTACCTGTAAAAGTTTTTGGTACTCTGAAATGAGATACTTGACATAATCGGGTAGTGCGAATTGGCGAGACCTTACAGAATTAGGCACCAAGTAGTAGTTGTTTACAAAATCATTGCCACCACAAGTGATGAGGACCAGCGCTTCGTTCACTAGTCTCACAGTTTCCTGGCTTCCAATAATGTCAAGTACCCTTTGCTGGTATTCTTGGAAGTATTCCAATTGTCTATACATTCTTATTATGTTTAGCTGCAAAAATTGGATTATATATAGGCCATTGCTTAATTAGATTAACATTTTCATAGTGCTTTCAAGTTTTCAAAAGGAAAAAAAAAAAAAAAAAATTGTAAAAGGGTGTTATAATTGACGTGGAATTCCAAAATAATTAAATACAAGTCACTTAATACAAAAATATGACATATAACTTTTTTATTAAATGATTTGTTTTTATTGGTTTAAAGTACTCGTTAACGGATAATTCTACAGTACTTATGTGGATACCGTACCTCTAATAGATAAAATCTCACATATTATGGTACCTACTTCACATATGATGGTACCTACCATTTTTATTTATTATTTAAATTAATATATATAAAAAATCAGATAGTACCAATATCACATTGGATAATACCAACATCACATATAATGGTACTTATATCACATTTGATGGTACCAATTAAGAGGGTATCATACCCACAAAAAGAGTGTGGGTATTATAGAATGAACCCACTCGTCAACTATACTTGAACTACCTAATAATTACTGATCATAATACACTAAATGGGAATGACTCATGACATGGAGAAGAAAGGAAGGTGGTTAATATTGATGACTTACAAACTGAACTCCAGTGTCATTGAGGATTCCAATGCCTGCTGAGGCAAAGTTGGCACCAACAAGCAGCTTTTGTCCCGTGAGCTGAGGACTCAAGTATGGCAATGTGGACTCGGTGCCAAGCTGCTGGCCTGTAATAATGCAAATGATTCACTAAATACATTTAACATACTAAAGATGAAGTATCCAATCCAAAACCAATTGGTAAGGGATAGAGAGACCTAAGATTTTATATGTAAAAATGTAAGATTATAAATGTCAAATATGAGATTTTTAATTTTCAACACGTTAATAATGTGTACATATTTACATATATATGACAGGCATGCATGCACAAAAGTAGAGCTAACTGAAAAAATAAAATAAATAATTGATTGAATCATTAAAGAAAATGCAAATTGAAACCGAACTGATAAGGTCAGGGATGTTAAGGCCGTTGGAGAAACGGCCTGTCGCACGGTGAGTTGGATAATCAATGCCATAAGGAGGTGAGTCGGCCCGGGCAGTCGTTGCCAAAAAGTTGTTGTTGCCATTATCAACAAGTGAATCTCCAAAGACAAAGAAAGCCCTGGCATCTGCTGGGTCAACAATGTTTCCTATTGCTAATACAAGACCCAAAATCATCCAACAACTGAAAGTTGCTGAGGTTGCCATTGTGTTTTGGTTATAAGAAACTGTTTGAACTGCTTTTTGTTTGAAATAAGATTTCCTTGATGTTGATGTAAGAATGGTGGATGATGGGGTTTCTTATAGCTTGTGGATTCTACCGACATTGCATGAATTGGACCACAAACTAAAGACAGTGAGCACGGTGGTAATTGTGTTAATTAGCTAGGGAACCAGCTTGTGCCAGCTTTGAAGTTAATCAATGCTTGAAACTACATTTTCAAGCATTTTTAGGAATTAACAATTCTTGAGTGGAAATTTTGTTTAGAGTACACAGTCCAATTAAAAGTGACCCATAAGGCCATAATTTAGCCCAGATATTGGCATGTTTGCGAGAAAACATTTTGGTCGTTCCTGATGTCGTAATTAATTAGTCCTAATTAAAATTTCTTACTCTTTCAACATCATACCATCATCACAGAAAGAACCAAAATTCAGCATGTGAGAATGTTCATGGACCATGGTAACATCAACAAATATATCAAAATTGAACCAAAATTGAGTATGAATTAAGTTCGCTGTGTATTATAATAAACCGGAATCACTATTTCTTCCCTTTTATGTAACATTTTTATTTTTGGGTCAAGTTTTGTGAAATATGAAATGCCAGAAGATTTCTAACTGGATAAGATTTTTAGAGGCATTTTCTTTTTGGTCTAGTACCTAACTTTTTCATTGATATAATGTAGGGTCAACAAGACAATTATTAGGAAGCTTTCAATCCTTTGATATCTAGCTACTAGAAACCCCATGAGTCAACTTTTAGGTTTCCTCTCAATTATTAAAACTTATTCATGAAATGAAGGAAGTTACAAGGCCGGCCTTTTGTCTTAAGAGCCACGTGATATACATAAATGGGATTGGGTTGGATGAAGCTGCACTCCATACTTCATAGGGTACTACTGTACCACTCCTCAAACCCTACTTCAATTAGAATGGTGACTTATTGAACAAAAAATGGCTTAATTTTTTTTTTTTTTTTGTCTTATTTTTATAGTGCTTTAACAAATTTTAAAACATTTTTCATAATTATTAAAATATAACTTACGATTGGTGTATAATAAAAATTGTGTAAATGTTGATACAAACTATCAGTATTTTAACTGGTTATAAAATTTGTTATACTTGTTAATTTTTAAAAAAAAATAAAATGCGTTAAAACAAGAAAATGCTCAGTAGTATTAGCTGGTGATGGCGTCTGGGAAGAAATGAATGCTGGAACTAAGTTTGCGGCTTGACCTGTAACACCATAATGCCAAAACTGATATGCTCAGAACTAATAATTGGGCTGGTATTTATTATTCTTCTATGATTAGTTTGCCACTGGATTTGGCTTTTGTTGTTCTAAAGACTTCTTCTATAGATTTTAGGGTTAAATGCAAAGGGATCATGTGGCATGGGTTATTATCAAACACGTCTCGCCTTACTACAAAATTGACCTTTTAAATGTTTGTAGTATTTTAAAATTGGTTTGCAAGTAAAATTTGTCCTTAAAATAATACAATTGATCCTTTTGTTAGAATTCCATGATACATCATTTTTTTTTTTTTTTTTTTTTTGGTAAATGGAAATATTTGTTAGGCGAGAATTGGCATGTGCATGTGTTTTGGCTCATGTAAGTGGTGGAGTCGGGAATTGACCTCAGGGAATAAAATTTATATATATATATATGTGCATAAGAAATTATGAATTAGAAATTAAGTACAATTTACATAAATTTTACCTTATTATGTAATTATTCCAAAATTTTATTCCTATTACACAAATTCTTATGAATGGGAACAAATTTTTAGATAAAGAATTTGAGGTCATATATATTATCTTTAATATATATATCAATTTTAAAAGTTAACAATTATTTATGTTTTCCCTTTTGTTGAAACTCTAGCTTTGCTATTTTTTCCTACCTTCAAAGACATTGATAAGATAGTAATTATTCCTTTTTTTTTTTTTTTGAATGAATTTTGACGTATAAAAGAGATAATAGTGTATTGATTATAAGTATGATTAAAAAAAATTAAATATAAATAAGAAATATGTAAAAGAAATTCACCAAAAAGATAATTATAATTTTTTTTGGAGGGTGAGGGCCGGGCAATGGACCCCTTTGGCTTACGTGATGCCTTATGTCTTACGGAAGTTTAACAAAAGGGTTAATTACGTTATTTTAATTATCACACAGGTTTAAAAAGTCAATTTTCAATTTTGTAACATATGGATGTGTTTGATAATGACTCATATACCACAAGAAACTTCTTTGCATTTAACTCTGGATTTAATAAAAGGCAGCATAATTCCCTGAAAATTTGAAATTATAGAGTGTGCGTTTGGGAGCTTTTTGCTTATTTTGCATTTAACCACAAAGAGTCAAGCTAATTTCTCACCTCATTTACCATTTTGCCTTTTGTTACATTACTTATTCTTGCTACAGTACTTTCAGCAAAAAAAAAAAGTCATGAACTTATCTTATTTTTAGTTAATTTTTTTCTACAGTATGTACCTTCAGCAAAAGCCAAATAAGCTTTCTATCCGCTTTGATTTCATTCTCTCTCTTCTATTTTTTTTCCCCTGTATAAGTTAAAGAAATAATTACAAGGGAGACCTATTCTCACTAACTTAAATTAGCTAGGGAAAGTGGAAAAATAATGGCATTTATTGGAATTAACTAAAAAAAAGGGAAAAAAAC
Organism: Fagus sylvatica; assembly: GCA_907173295.1. Classification (NCBI taxonomy): domain Eukaryota; kingdom Viridiplantae; phylum Streptophyta; class Magnoliopsida; order Fagales; family Fagaceae; genus Fagus; species Fagus sylvatica. The sequence continues at coordinate 37,618,505 of OU015761.1, read as the reverse complement.
TTGGTTCTTGATTTAGCAAGTTGGTATGTTCAGAAAGTTGTCAGGAACAACCAATGTCACAAACTAGTACATATGAATGAAGCTTAACGTAGCAGGAGAAACAGTTCAGCAAACACATAATCCCCCCACTCTAGGTCCTTGTTTCTATTTTTGCCGACCTCTTCTTTTAAATGCAAATATTTTTTTATGAATTAAATATAAATTTTATGAAACTTGAATTTTCAGGCTTTTAAACTTACAACTCTATATCATTACTTCATCACAGAAAGTACAAGGGGTCTCGTTTCTGTCTGGTGGACAAGTAAATGCTCACATGAAACTTGCTAAGTAAAACTGGTGTCAAGTTTCAAATTATATTAAAAGGAATGACTTGAAAGAGCAACCATTCATTTTCATTTTGTACTTGAGGTACAGACGCTAGCTAGCTCATTGTTTAATTTGTACAGTTCCAACAGCATTTTGCAATGCATATCAAATGCCATTAAAAACTACTACCACATGCACTGTCCAAATGTTAAAGACAGTTAAAAACGGGAAATTTAATCACCAAAGCTCATCAGGAAATTTAATTGTAACGTTGATTGTCACAAAAATTAGAGCGAGCTGTTAGAAACTGTTGAATTAACATTATTCCAATACTTCTCCATATATGTAGGCTCCAATTTTTTATTTTTTATTTTTATCCCATGTGTCAGCCTAGCTAGCATATAAATTCCTACTCCCAAAATGCCAATATTCCAAATAGGAAGGTTGGAGGCTAGGTAAACAAAAATTCCACAATTTTTTTTTTTTTTTTTAATGGGATAAGTTGATTGGAATAATATTAATTATTTTACATAGATTTATGACACTATGTTTATTAGTTAGGAATCACAACATATGATATATTAATAATTGTGAAAAAAAAATTGTCAATATTTTTGTGTTATTAAATTCATTCAGTTTGTCTAGGAAGTGGTGATCTTATTTATTTAACAATTAATTATAGTGACTCGACACCTCCTCAATTTACAAACAAGTCTAGATATATAACATATTAATAATTTTGTTTCACAATTGCTTTGGTAGTAGATTGAGATTGGTGTATAATAAAAATAATATTAATGGTGGTCTCATGTAAAAATGATGTTACCTAATTACTATTTAGCATGAGATTAGCACAAATTTGATTGTTACTAGAACCCAATATTAAACTCTTGTGGTTTTACTAGAACCACACTTGTAGACGCACACCCAATTTAAATAGTAGGGAAAAAAACAATGCCACCTTGAGTGGAGGCAAAAATTTGACTCTGAAAATTCTAAAAAAAAACAATGGTCAAATTTTATTGTTGGTCCCTAACATTTACATAGGTAGTGGTACGTTTGATTCCTAATGTTTCAAATGCGCACAATTGATCTTTAACGTGTCAAAATCGTACACCATGATCATTCTGTTACTGTTTTTTTGTGTACATGACTAATGGATTGATAGTGGGATCCGGCTCCCCTCCCATTAAAAGCCTCCTATTCTTCTCTTCTATTTTTATCTAGATGAAGGACACGTGTCAAATAAAACATCCAACGCTAGAGAACAAGCCACGTCAAAACATCATTATTTCTCAGTCAACCAAACCTTTTAGCAACAAAACTCATCGCCCAGATCTCCCAACACCGACGCCGTCCACTGCCAAAACCTCCGCTAGCTTCTCCAACACCGTGTCAGCCACCTTATCTTATTTTTTCCCTTCGCTCGGCACCCACCAAATCCTCTTTGTTCTGTCGTTCATCTCTCCACTTCTCTCTTCTTACAGCCATACACGGTGTGCGTTTAACAGCATGAAGCCACGATGGTGAAAACCCAATTCATCGGTGTGAAGCCACTGATGGCAGAAAGGACACATTGGCCTGTTCCTGATAATTTCTTTGCGGGTTTGATTTGATTTTGGTTTTTCATTTGGGGTTGGTTGTGTGGAAAGTGGGAGTTTTACTTGTATGACTTGTAAATCTAGGTTTGAGGTGGTTCAGTTTTTCATTTCTAAAGCATAATTTGTAGCTCTATGTTTTCTATTGAATGATTTTCTCATTACTTTTGGGGTGGGTTTGTTGTTTTGGAGATGTACCAGTAAAGTATTTTTTTGTTTGCCTAGGATAATTTTCTATTCAAATGTGAAAAAGTTTTTGTCAATAACATACTAAAAAATAGAAAAATGATTAGCAAATTGGGAATCTAAGTCTTTGTTTTTAGTGCGTCAATGGCTAGTGTCATAACCTTATTTTTACCCCCGGGATTTTCTCGGGTGTCGACATGCAAAACGAGGCAGTCTGGATTGAGTCGAGTTTGACCCGAAAGAGGTCCAATTGCACTTAAAGGTTCTCAAAACATGGCTGAGAGCACATTTCTCGAGGTTTGGAAAGTTTTGAAAAATGTTGACCAAGTTTGACTAGAGTTGACCAGAGTTGACCACGTTTGACCAAGACCAAGACCGGGCCAAAAGCAAGATTTGATTAACTACTCTCTGACCATTGAATAGAGGCATATCAAGAGCTTCGATTTGATACTTTACGGGTTGAAAATGGACAAGAAATAAAGAAGTTATGAGTAAAACTGTAAAAATTGGTCTGACACTTATCAAAATTTTGCTGAGTATTATTGACCAAAACAGACCCATTTTGGGGCAATGTTCGTGCATAGAGTCTTTCCCGACTCACGATGAGTTGGTCTGCAAGTTTGAAACTTTAAGGAGGAGGGTAACTTTAGTTACAACGTGTAACTCTCGGATTGCCAAGAGTTTCCCTGGTTTGGTCGGAATCTCGATCGGAAAATGACCATTCGTCATGGAAAAATACTCCAGCAGCCTTTATTCGTGGGGTGATATCTCACAGGCCTAAGCTTGAGTTCTCACGAGATTTGTGACACTCTAAAGAAGACATCGTAAGCTTTCCAAGGATACCAAGATCATCGAAAACCGACATCGGGAGTTACGTCAAGCGGATGTGGGAAAATCGATGAAAGTAAGGAAATTGTGCTGGAAATTCAGCACGTTTTTTCCTCCCGGGGGATCACCTTCGTGTGCAGAGTCTTCTCAGCTCCCTACGAGTTGATCCGCAAATTCGGAACTTTAAGAAAGAAAACACGTTCAGATACAACGTGCAACTCTTCGGATTTTGAAGATCTTCCCCAGTCAAGCCAGAACCTCTGTCGGAAAATGACCCTCCGTCATGGAAAAACACTCCGGTAGCCTCTGTTCGCGAGGTCATATCTCATAGGCCTAAGCTCGACTTCTCATGAGATTTGTGACACTCCGAAGAAGATATTGCAAGCTTTCTAGGGATACCAAGATAATCGAAAACCGACACCGGGAGCTACGTCAACCGGCTGCGGGAAAATTGACGAAAGTAAGGAAATTGTGCTGGAAATCCTGCACATTTTTCCTCCCAGGAGACCATCTTCGCGCAAAGAGTCTTCCCAACTCGCTGCGAGTTGATTCTACAAGTTTGGAACTTTAAGAAGGAGGGCAACTTCAGCTACGATGAGCAACTCTCGGTTCGCCGGTATCATCTCCGACTTGGCCGGAATCTTCGCCGGAAAAACGTAAAAAAACTACTCAAACACCTCTGCTTCCGGGAGCCATAACTTTTTTGTTTGAGCTCCAATTTGTGCAAACTTGATATTGTTGGAAAGTAGACTTCTCAAGATTTCCAAAGGTACCATGTATGACCCATTTTGAGCACCAAAAGACCTCGAAAATTTGCCTAAAAAAAGATGGTAAAAAGCTGTCAAAATTTTTGAGCCGAAGAGATAAGATCGAGGAGGAGCTGTGCTGGCGAATATGGATTGAGGCCTCGCGTAGCATGATGCTGCAGTAGGCAGCATGAAGCTGCGTGAAGCCTAAAAATCCCCTCTATAAATAAAGGGAGCCCCCCCTACCATCATACACACCCAATTCGAGAGAAAAGAGGTAGAAACTCGGGAAATGGTCTATTCTCTCTAGTTTTTAGGCCATTTTGGGTAGAATCAAAGGGATTTTACTTACGTAATCCCTCTCTCTACCTCTCAAAGTTCTTCTCCTCCCATCCCTCTTCACTCATACACTCTCCCATACCCATTTTTCATTTTATGATGGAGATGATTAGTGATGATCCTACAATGGAAAAGGATTCACAATGATCCATATTTGTTGTTTCATTAAGTCATTTATTTCTTTCACTATGTGTTTATAGTTTTCATTTATTGCTTTCACTATGTGTTTATAGCTTTCATTTATTGCTTTTACTATGTGTTTATAGTTTTCGTTTATTGCTTTCACTATGTGTTTATAGCTTTCATTTACAAGCTTTCATTATGTGTTTATAGCTTTCATTACTTGCCTTTTCCTATTATGTCATTTACATTAACTATGTGGTTGTGTGAATGAAAATGATTAGTGAAGATCCTACAATGGGAAATGACTCACAATGACCCATTATTTAAAAGCTTTCACTGTGTGTTTATTGCTTTTACTATGTGGTTTATTTGCTCTTTCCTTTTATGTCATTTACATTAACTACATTATTGTGATTATCCCCTTTCCCTTTCAATTTGGGTATGAAAATCCTAATTGGTCTCGGAGGTTCATGTAAGACTTTCAATAGCATTAACTTCCATGTAATCCCATAAGGCATTGGACCCTTGATAATCCCCTTTGCTTTAATCTCATTATTATGTTCTCTTTATTGTGATTATCCCCTTTCCCTTTTCAATTTGGGTATGAAAATCGTAATTGGTCTTAGAGGCTTATGTAAGACTTTCAATAGCATTAACCTTCATGTAATCTCATAAGGTATTGGACCTTTGATAATCTCCACTTACTTTAATTTCACTATTATCTCTATATTATTGTGATTATCCCCTTTCCCCTTTCAATTTGGGCATATAAATCCTAATTGGTCTTGGAGGTTTATGTAAGACTTTCAATAGCATTAATCTCCATGTAATCCCATAAGGTATTAGACCCTTGATAATCCCCCCTTGCTTTAATTTCACTATTATCTCTATATTATTGTGATTATCCCATTTCCCCTTTGATTTGGGTATGAAAATTCCAATTGGTCTTGGAGGTTTATGTAAGACTTTCAATAGTATTAACCTCCATGTAATCCCATAAGGTATTGGACCCTTGATAATCCCCCATTTGCTTTAATTTCACTATTATCTATTGTTATTGTGATTATCCCCTTTTCTCATTTGATTTGGGTATGAAAATCCTAATTGGTCTTGGAGGTTTATGTAAGACTTTCAATAGCATTAACATCCATGTAATCCCATAAGGTATTGGACCCTTGCTAATCCCCCCTTACTTTAATTTCACTATTATCTCTATATTATTGTGATTATCTCCCTTCGCCTTTTCAATTTGGACATATAAATCCTAATTGGTTTTGGAGGTTTATGTAAAAGTTTCAATAACATTAGCCTCCATGTAATCCCATAAGGCATTGGACCCTCAAGATTCCCAATTGTTATTTAATTGATTTTTCCCTTTGATTAATCTTGAATATTTGCTTGTTCACATAAGTCCTATTTGGTCTTAGAGGATTAGGTAAGTCTTTCAATAGCACTAATCCTCCATGTAATCTCATAAGGTATTGAACTCTTCTTTACATTGATTTATTTTATTTATGTAAACCCTAAGGTGGTATTGAAAATTATGTAAGTCTTTCAATAACATTAAATTCCAATCCCATGAGGTATTGACCATTTTCCTAATTCATCTCATATTGTCATCCCATCTCTATTCCATACTTGTCATTTTTGATTAAGTACTTTAATTACGTTATAAATTTTACCTTGTCATTTTTATTAAGCGTTATATTTATGTCGTAATCATCCTACACTTGTCATCCCGATGATTTCCATTATGTCATAATCATCCATACTTGTCATTTTGATTAAGTAATGTAATTATGTCATATTCATCCCATACTTGTTCATGTGATTAAAGTGCCGCAAACATGCTATGATCACTTGCTTGAATATTTATTTGCTTTGATATAAATGTGGTTTAAATATGTACATTTGCCATGAAAACTTTAAAAAGAGTAAACATGGTAATGTGGGCGTTAGAAACGAAGTTGGTGCAATCCCAAGGGCTACGGCTCGCCCTGGCTTTGGGACACCATGGTATGAGTCCTTTACACGGGGGCGTGGCTGGTACGTGCTTTCGTGTAAGGGATTCTACACGTTCTAACTCCCATAGGATCATGGTCTAAAATTCCCCAAAGTGTGAATTAATCATCCAAAACCCCGCCATTTGACGGACCGCTTTACTCTTGGAAATCAAGGGTAAAGAGATCCCGAATATGGCACCAAAAACATTAATTGTTTGTCCCGGCACTAGGTGTTAGGATTTCAAGTACATCCTACCACCGAAATGCCCGGAACCATTTAAAAAATACAAAGATAAAGGGAAAGGTGAAATAAAGAGTCTAATCAAAACCAAATGAAGTCACATTGCACGTTTGCCATTCTTGGTATATTGCTTGACGGAAATTTGGGACATTTGTACATAATTAAAACCAACAAACCTAGGCTTAGCAAATAAAAGAACACTAGAAGGGAGGTAACCGTTTTCTTAAACGGATGTCGTGGGGTGCTTAACATCTTCCCCACGCATAATCTAACCCCCGAACCCATCTCTGGTTCAAGACCATTTTTGATATGTCTAAATAAGATATAATCTATTAGACATAGATGCCCAATCACACCGCTAGAAGATGGTTCCTGTTGCATCTTCTCCAATATTTCTTGCTCCAATGAACATGGCATACCATAATTCAGCATCTTTCTATCTAGGTTTCTCCTTCATTGTTGCTTCAAGGTTTCGCCCAAACTTGGTGGAGGTGGTGGCCGACACCGTGTTGGAGAAGGTGGTGGAGGTCTTGGCAGTGGACGGCGTCAGTGTTGGGAGATTTGGGCGGTGGGTTTTGTTGCTAAAAGGTTTGGTTGACGAGAAGTAATGGTGTTTTGACATGGCTTGTTCTCTAGCGTTGGATGTTTTATTTGACACGTGTCATTCATCTAGATAAAAATGGGAGAGAATAGGAGGGGAGCCGGACCCTTGATAATGCACCATTTGACCCAAGTCCCTTACCCATAACCCAATTATCCATGATCTGATTACCCATAGCCCAATTACCCACCCCAAATCCCTTTCTTATATTTTTTTGTGCTACTTTTTTTTAATTTAATTTTCAGTTTTTCTCTTGCTCATTTTCCCTATGATACACCTCAACAAAATCAGATAAAAAATTGTTCACCTCCTTGAATCTCATCCTCAAAACTTCTAACAACCACTACAAAAAAAAAATCACAATTTTGTAGCATTTTTCTTTGCAGCGTTTATAATAAACCTTGTTGGAGACTTGATATTGCAATGTTTATTATCATTTGTTATTGTGTGAATAGTATTGCAATGGTCAGTTATTGAAGGCTGCAACATTGTTATCTTTTTGTAGAGTTGGGCTAAAACCACCTTAATACAATTAAAAAACAAAACAAAACATTTTTTTTTTTAAATAAATAAAAATTCTTTTGGTCTAATATTGCATTGGTATAATATCTCTGCAGCATTAACCTAGCTAATAGTTGCAAACAATCCACCAGATTAAAAATAAAAAATAAAATATAAACCCTGATATGGTGTCGTTTGTTATGTCCGAAAAAGATTAAACTAAAATTTTTCATCCCCTCTCATTCACTAAAAGACTTTAAGTTTTCCCTAATTTCCCATTCCCTCTGATTGTGAACGAGGTATTATTTAGACATTGTTAAAAGCATGTTTTTCATCAAATGTTGCAATATATATAACCTTGTAATAATTTTCAAGAACCCAACAATATAATATTGCAATGTATATATTTCCATTATTGCATCGTTTGTATAGATGATGTAATATTTTAGCATTATTGCAGCGTTTGTAAAAACGTTGCAATACTTTGATATTACTGTAGTGGTTATAAACGCTGCAATACGTTGATAATATTGTAGCGTTTACTGAAAAAACGTTGCAATATTTTCGACGTATTGCAGCGTTATAAACCGCTACAATAATGTCAAAGTATTGTAGCGTTCATTAAAACATGCTTCAAGATATATTATATTGCAGCGTTTTATAGGGATTTTTTAAAAAAAAATCATACTTAAATGACATATGGGTTCTTGCAATGCTTTTTAAACGCTACAATAAAAACCGCTTTTTAAATGCAACCAGGCCGGCCCAACCCTTAGGTGAGTTAAGCCGCCGCTTTAGGCCCTCAACAGACAAAAAAAACCCCTTATAAATGAAGGCCCCAATATTATAAAAAAAGAAAGCACACAGAGCCCTCATAGACAAAGCTACATTAAGCTAGACTAAGCCCCTGCCAACATCAGAAGGAAAAAAAAATGTTCTCTTTCTCTCTTGCAGATGGCAGACAGCATAGAAGAAAACAATAAATAGAAATAGAATAAATAGAGGAAAAACAAGAAGAAGAAAGAGGAGAAAAAATAAAAAACAGTGTTGATTTCTCTTTCTGTTCTTCTTCTTCTTCTCCTTCTTCGTCTTCTTCTACTTTCTTCATCTTCTTTACTTTCTCTTTCTCTCTCATTTTTTAATTTCAAGGTATGATTGATTTTTGTGTGGCTTGTAACTTCTCTTTTTACTTTTGATTTTTTGAGTGGCTGGCAGCCTTTCACTTGGCCATAGTTAAGTTTTTGTTTTTTTACTTTTCAATTCTTATGATATTTACGGTCAATGTTGGGTTGTGGATGGGTGACCTTTCTTTTCTTTTCTTTTTTATTTTTTCAAATTTTTATATTATTAAACGGGTTGGACGTGGGCAATCATGGTTGGGAAATAGATTTCATTTTTAACAAAGATTTTAAGTCATAATTAAATATATAAAAGTTTATACTTATCAATAATTGTTGATTATATTAGTTTAATAGGACAAAATTATCTGCCAGCAGACCCATCACTACTCCCTCCCTTTTATTTTTTCTAGAGCCCCCACTCCATGTGATGTTATTGTACTTGACAACTTGTCAGTTAATTTGTTCTTTTTTTAATTTTTTTAATTTTTTTTTTTTTTAACTTGAATCATGATGTAGATTTTTGCTTTTTGTCTTTTACTTGAATTATGATGTAGATTTTTGTTAGACTTGAGTCTCTTATAAATATATATTTGTATTGGGTTTGAAGTAATATAATAGATTAGTGACTCACATATTGTTTGCTATAAGTTTAGCATTTTAATTGGGTTGCCTTGTTGTGCAATGTGTATTAATGCGTAACACTACTTTGTTTTATTTAACAAGAAGAATGAATTGATTAAAACCTTAGATTCATACTATAATCACGATGATTCAAGAAAACCTCGAACGCTCAAGAAATCCGTTGGACAGGCGACAACTGGATAAGACCCAATACCTAGAGCTAACATCGTATAACACGATAATTTTTGTATATGAATGGAGGAAAGAAAGATGTGAAAAACGTTGTTCTAGGAGGGATGATACCCGTCGGTACGGGATTAAAATGATTAGTTTCAATAAATATTTTTTAAAAAACATTAATATAATTTAGCATTGAATGATTAAGGCCCCAATTTAAAATTTTGCTTGAGGCCCCCAAAATAATTGGGCCGGCCTTGAACGCAACCGCTGCAAAACTACACTTTGCAACACATTTACTGCAACGGTTTGGTGCAGTAGTGGAAAAGCATTGTAAAAACGAATTGCAGCCGTTGGAGAAGTGTATGCTAAACCAACATATATATATATATATATATACTTTTTTTCTTTTTTTTCTTTTTCTGCAGTGAACAAAAATCCATTGCCATTTTTAAGTTGGGAAAACATTATTACTTAAGGTGCTTGCGACTGTTGGAGAAGTGTATGCGAAACCAACATAGTAAACATTAAGATAGATGGTAATGAAAACTAAAAAATCTTTTTATCATAGTGAATGAAAGTGAAGGTTGATCTTTATTGCATTGTAAGATCAAAACAAATAAATTATTTATTTCTCAAATCCTCTGGCAACTTGTGGGTCAGTACGCGCATTAAGCAAAACAAGTCTTCGCTTGAGGCCTCAGCCAAAAAAATCCCTATAAAGAAAAGGTCCCACACTTGAAAAAATAAAATAAAATTAAAAGGCCCCAAACTTCTCATCTCATCTCTCTCTCTCTCTAAAAAAGGCTTTACAACTCATTTTTTTATGAGAAGACCTATGTTAAATTCAAGTCCCACATTGCTTAGATGATGGAGTTATTTTCTTACTTTTTTATATAAATAAGAGTTTATGTTAGAGTCTCACTTTGCTTAGGAGTAGAACTTTGCCTCCTACCTTCATGTAGAAAGTTTGAAAATCTACAAATGTATATATGCTTCCTAAGTTTTTTATTTTAACAACATGCTATGTATAAATAGATATATCCTTCAATTAAATCTACAAAGTAGAAGTATAGAAAATATTCAAATTTCACTTGAATGATCACTAAATTAAAATGAATCTTTAAGCGCGCATGTGTTATGTATGATGATCATATTATTATACTTCGTTCAATTAACTCTATTAAGCATGAGTATAGACAAATTTCATATTCCCTTGAATTACTACAGTTTAATTATTTATATCTTTACACGAGCATGTGTGTGTTATGTATGATAATTGTATTATCTATAGATTGTTCAATTAAATATATAAAAGCATGAGTATAGAATTTTTTTTTTTTTTTTCAAATTTAATTGGAATTACTAATTTAGAATGATTTATATCTTTATGCAGGGCCGGCCGGGATAAGTCCAGCAAGACTTTGGGCTTGGGCAACCCCCACCCATGGGGCAACCACAAAAAAAAAAGAAAAAAAAAAAAAAAGTATTTTCTCTCTTGCAGATGGCAGGCAGTACAAAAAGAAAATGATGAAAGAAATAGGGAAAAACAAGCAAAAGAAAGAGGATAGAATAAAAAATAGCGTATTTTTTGTCTGTCTTGTTTTTCTTTTCTTCTCTTCTTCTTCATCTTTTCAGTTTCTTTTTCTCTTTGTTTTTTAATATCAGGTATGATTAAAATGTGACTTGCAACTACTATTTTTACTTTTTTTTTTTTTTTTTTTTTTTGTTTTTTAGTGGTTGGCAACCACTTTCACCCACCAGATGTGATTATTTTAATTTATTTTTTTCAATTCTTTTGACTTTTACAATCAAGATTGGGTTGTGCATGGTTCACCTATTATTATTATTTTTTTTCAAATGGATTTGACGTGCGCTTAATCATGTTTGAGAAATGGCTTTCATTTTTAACAAACTTAAGATTTTAAGTCATAATTAAATATACAAAAAATATATAAAAGTTTATACTCACAAATAATTGTTGATTATATTAGTTTAATAGGACTAATTGTATAAAAGTAGTAGTTTTATTTTAATAATTATATTGTAATTCTTAGATTTTTTTTTTTTGTGTGATTATACAAATATCATTTCTTAATTATTTTTAGGTACATAAAAAACAGTTAATTGATTATAAAAATATCATTTTCTATTGATTTTATATGATTTTTTTTTCTTTTGTTAGTTTCTTTTATTGATGGTGAATGAACTGTGATTTAAAATGAGATTATAATATCATATAGGTTATGAGTACTATGACGAAGAATGATAATAAAAAGAACCGACTAAGATCTTAAATACAAAAACTCCGGATCTTATAATAGAAAAGTCAAGTAAAGAGAAGTTTTTTTTTTTAAATTTGATCGTGTTAATTATAAAGTACTATAATCAAGGTTACATTATTTATTTATTTATGTAATTCAAGCTAAAAGCACAATCTAACCTTGATTTTGCATAATTTTGCTATATATATTTTTAATATTTAATAATAAGTGGGCAATCAAAATTAAACCGGGCTTGGGCAACCCAAAACCCGGGGCCGACCCTGTCTTTATGTGCGTACATGTATGTGTATTATGAATAATAATTATATTATTTATAGATATAAATTAACTCTATAAAGATGAATATAGACACACACAGACATGAAAGAGGATACCCTTGCAAGTTGCAAATTCTTCATGGTGAACGAGTCGGGTAAGGAATTGGGTATGACTCGGTCGGATTGGGTTAAACAAGTATAGGTCTAAAACGAGTTACTATTCTTAAGACCCATGCTTGGTTTTTTCCATATAGGATGAGCCGCATTTTTTGCTCATAAAAAAAGAAAAAAAAAAAAAAGGTTCACTAGCCAATAATCTATAAAAGAAAAAAAGAAAAAAAAAATCATAGTCTAAAGTAAAAATACTTTTCAATCCATAGACCAAATAGTTAATAAGCCTCATGTGCATCTCTCATATAACATATTGTAGATACAAACTAATCAAAGGAACATCATGTTTTTCCTGTCTAAACATTTTACACAAGGAATATATCATATGGCTACACAATGGCTCATATATACTATTACTATTTAGAAAAATTAGGAACAATTATATTTTAAACCCTAAAATTTGGGATATAACAAACTGAATTCTATAGTTTCAAAAGTAATAAATTAAACCCTAATTAGGTTTTAAAAGTAATAATTTAACCTCAAAGTTTTAAATGAAACAAAATGAATCATAAGGTTTCAACAAGTAACAAAATAAACACTCGTTCTACTTAAATGGATTTAAATTGTTACATTTTAAGATTTAATAATTATTTTTGAAACTATAGAGTTTAATTTGTTATATCTCTCAAATTAAAGGGTTTAAAATGTATTTAACCCAAAAAATTATGTAGACTTGATATTACATGCATGTTGCAATAAGACCAAACAGGGCGATACCGCCACCGCCGTACAACGGTGCATGAAAAGGGAGAGGTGATGCTCTGTGCTAGGGCTCTCGGAAGGCCACAGCTTTTGCTTCTGAGTTATAACAATTTTAATTGAGATTTGGAAGCCATAAGTATATATACTTAATAATTTTTAAACATTTTGGGACCATCTATATATCCATAAATAAAATTACTATTTGAGATTATGCATTTTATAAGAATATCTAAGGCTTCTTATATTCTTTAATAAAAACACAATCATATTAGTGATGAGTTGTATATATCAATTACTTAAATTAATTGGACATCAAAAAACTATATTGAAATACATAGTTATCCTAACAATTATTTTAAAAATTAAAGGGAAAACAAAGAAAAAGACTTTTTCTCTCCTTCCTTGTAAAAATGATAGTTGATTAAATATATTAAATGCTTTTGTCAATCTTAAATCTAGTTTGTTGGAATTTAATACTTTTTTTCACACTTTATAAAATATTAATTTGTAGTATATATTTCTTATATACTATTATACATAACAAGAATATAAGATATAAAAGAAAAAAAAATACTTAATTATCAAATTTTTTAGGCCAAACTTTATAATTGGTCCTTAACGTTTATATAGGTTGCATGTTTGGTTCAAATGTTTAAAACGCATGCAATTAGTTCCTAATATTTCAAAATAGTGCACTGGTCCTTCTGTTAGCTTCATAAACTGATATTTTGTATATAAAAAATACTAAAAAAAAAAATACTTGAAATTTAAATATATATTAAATAAGATAGTTATTGATCTTGGATTAACTTGGAATTTTGCAAGCATGAAGGGTAAAAGGAGAAAATGTAATTCGATGATGGATTTGTCAAATACACTTTCAATATAAGATTATTGAGTGATGTAATCCAATTCATACGCACACATGTTGTTTAGTTTCATAAATAAAAAAAAATTAAAAAAAAAAAAAAACTATTCCATTCTTAATTGAAAATTTCTTGTCCAGTATTGAACACCAAACAAATTGATATAAAATTGTAAATCAAAAGAATAAAAATAAATTTTAAAGTATAGAATTAAAAAACTAATTTATCAAATGCACTATTGCATGTTTACTTATAAATAGAATCACATAATAACCTCAACATTCACAAATGAAGATGGATTCACTTAAAATCAAATAAATACTAGATTTTTTTCACCACAAATTTATATCAAGTATAATATATAAAAGATAAAACAAACTTATTTACGTGACTCTTGAGATTTTTGTTTTGTTTTGAGAAACGAATCTTGAGATTAAATATAGGGGTAAAAGAGAAAAAAAAAGGGGTTTAATTGTAATTAATTTTCATGAGAGAGAGAGAGAGAGAGAGAGAGAGAGAGAGAGAGAGAGAGAGAGAGAGTTTTCTTCAATTTTTAAATAGATATAATCTACTTTTCCCCCCTAAAAAAAGTTGAATGATTACAAGGTATAATTTTTAGGTTAAAATATTGTTTTTATTCCTAAACTATACATGAGTTTCGTTTTTCATCCCTGAACTTTGAAAAGTTCAATTTTACACATGAATTTCGACATTTTATAAAAAAGTTTAGAGACGAAATTCATGTGTAAAAATGAACTTTTTCAAAGTTGAGGGATGAAAAACGAACTTTTGAAAGTTCAGGGACAAAAAACGAAACTCATGTATCGTTGAGGGACGAAAACAATAGTTTAACTTTAATTTTATTATGTGATTCTCTCGCATTCTAGATCATATTGTAATTTTTTGGGAATTTTCTGGATTTAAATTGAATTTGCATGTAAAAGGAGGCCGGACAAATACGGTATCAACAACGCTATCTCAAGCCTTTTCATATATGGATTGGGCTAGGTGTGGAGATGATCGAAGTTCTACCAGTGGCTTTGTTGTCTTTCTTGGCTATAATCTTATCTCTTGGTTCTCTCGAGAAGCAAAGGACAGTGGCTCGTTCCTCTAGTGAATACGAGTACAAAGCCCTTAGCGATGCTGCTGCATAACTCTTTTGGATTCAATGTCTATATATATATATATATATATATATATATATATATATATATATATATATTTTAACTTAGTATCTCATTTCCCATTGACCAAAGGCCTCTCCTCTAGTCGTTTTATTTTTCTCCAGAAAGAAGTTGAAACTTTCCTCTTGGGAACTTCAACTTGAGGGAGTGTATTAAATGTACATATTTGAATTCAAGTTTGTACTTTAGGGTTGTTTTTTTGTATACCTTGTCATTGATCTATATCTATAAATGCAATAGCTCTCTCATTCTTAGATTCAGGAGAGAGGATTACATCAAATTATTTTTGCGTTCTAAACTAGTTGAACTTTTATCCCCACTCATCAAAAATTGCTCGAGTGAAAATTCCACCAATTAACCCACACTTTGGAGATGCTATTGTTGGAAAAGGATCCTCGGCTTCACCGTGAAGTAAAACCAGGGTCGGTCCCGAGTTTTGGGTTGCCCAAGCCCGGTTTAATTTTGGTTGCCCACTTATTATTAAATATTAAAAATATATATAGCAAAATTATGCAAAATCAAGGTTAGATTGTGCTTTTAGCTTGAATTACATAAATAAATAAATAATGTAACATTGATTATAGTACTTTATAATTAACACGATCAAATTTAAAGAAAACAACTTCTCTTTACTTGACTTTTCTATTATAAGATCCGGAGTTTTTGTATTTAAGATCTTAGTCGGTTCTTTTTATTACCATTCTTCGTCATAGTACTCATAACCTATATGATATTATAATCTCATTTTAAATCACAGTTCATTCACCATCAATAAAAGAAACTAATAAAAGAAAAAAAAATCATATAAAATCAATAGAAAATGATATTTTTATAATCAATTAACTGTTTTTTATGTACCTAAAAATAATTAAGAAATGATATTTGTATAATCACACACAAAAAAAAAAAATCTAAGAATTACAATATAATTATTAAAATAAAACTACTACTTTTATACAATTAGTCCTATTAAACTAATATAATCAACCATTATTTGTGAGTATAAACTTTTATATATTTTTTGTATATTTAATTATGACTTAAAATCTTAAGTTTGTTAAAAATGAAAGCCATTTCTCAAACATGATTAAGCCCACGTCAAATCCATTTGAAAAAAAAAATAGGTGAACCATGCACAACCCAATCTTGACCGTAAAAGTCAAAAGAATTGAAAAAAAAAAAAAAAAAAATTAAAATAATCACATCTGGTGGGTGAAAGTGGTTGCCAACCACTAAAAAAGAAAAAAAAGAAAAAAAAGTAAAAATAGTAGTTGACAAGTCACATATGAATCAATCATACCTGGATATTAAAAAATGAGAGAGAAAAAGAAACTGAAAAAGATGAAGAAAGAAGAAGAAGATGAAGAAGGAGAAGAAAAGAAGAACAACGAAGATGGAACAAAAAATACGCTATTTTTTATTCTATCATCTTTTTTTTGCTTGTTTTTCCCCTATTTCTTTCATCATTTTCTTTTTTGTACTGCCTGCCATCTGCAAGAGAGAACAATTCGCTCTTTTTTTTTTGGTTCCCCATGGGTGGACCCGGGGGTTGCCCAAGCCCAAAGTCTTGCTGGGCTTACCCCGAGGTTGGCCCTGAGTAAAACTCTTTCTAGCTATTTCAAACCAAATAAAGATGAATTTTTAGATCAATATGTTACTACAACTTTGAGTCTTTGACCATCTTTTTAAGTTCCGATTCCCATCCAAAAAAGTTTATGTGCAAGACTTCAAAATAAACGTTTTATTAGTGTACACTGTACCCATTCTCAGCCATGCTAAATGCAATAACTTCATTGGAGGTGAACTATGAATACTATACCAATAACAAATTATTGCAGCTGCACTGTCAATTCAGCCACTTTCATTGGTTTGGCAAATAACACCAGTGTTTGCACGACAGAGGACAGAGGTTCAAGGGTCATGACTATAAAGTCTATGCCTTCTCTAGAAATTAAATAGCCTGAAAAGTAGGATGAGAAATGAGAGTTGAATGAATATGGAGATCCGCGGAAAAAAATTGATATTTGAACCGTTTTCTCCGGCAAAATTATGCTATATCAAGGATATTGGTGCAGAGTAGTTGGTATTATAAAATCTCATACAGCTCATTCATGCTTTACTTTTATCACATACTACTTCATATAAATGCTGGTCCACAAGTTCTTACGATAGCTTTTATGGGCCCCAACCCAAGCTTGGTTTAATATTCAACATATATTATTCTTTCATAATATCACAATTCTGAGAAAAACAATAACATATACTAGCAAAATTCTAAATGTCTTTATAAGGTACCCATCAAAACAGTAATGCTGTGAAAGTTGTTGGCCTAACTATTCTTGCAAATTACAATTTTATTTTACACTATATTTATTTACTTTTTGATTAGTTCTAGTTAACTCAATTTCTTATCCTGGAATAAAGGACTTGGGTTAAAATCTCGTCTATCCAAAAAGAAACTCATTGGCGTGTTAGTTTACAAAAAAGAGCAGTCATCATGAAACCTACGTAACAGGTTAAAATTTTATGATATATATAAAAACTATATATATTTATTTTGTATTTAAGGATGATGCCATTTTTGCATGCATACCCATTTATGTTGATTACATGCATGGCACTACTCTTTAAATTGTCCTTTAATAATAATTTCCCAATAGAATAAGTGGGAGGGTAAAAAATGTTGGGAGGATAGAAAAAAAAAATTAAAAAAAATTGTATTTTCCATCATATATGTTTGGTTGAGGGATGGAAAAGTGAAATGATAGAAATTGTAACTTATAACTTTATATGTACATATTACGAAAAGAAAGAAAAGAAGTCATGTAAAAAGACTAAGAGCAAAAAAGTTTTTTGACTTCAATGTCCACACCCCCACTTTTTCTCTCCAACTTGGAGAGAAAAAAATTGGTGGGCCCAAGTGGAAAATGCCCACCCAATTTTCTTTCCCCTCAACAAAATAATGGAAAACATCTAATTTTGTCTCATTTCCTTTATTTCTTCCAATGTTTTCTATCCAACCAAACGGATCCTAAATGATATTTCCTCGGTGCATTTAAAAGGAAAAGGTTGAAGGAGTCATTTTCCTTCAATAATTTATTTATTTATTTTAACCTACTCATGAATGTGATATATTAAAATCTGAAATTTAATTACTCAATTACAGAATTAATTAGCGTAGTGGACTAGTTGTAGAATCTGAATAAACCTAATCATAATGGTTTCTGATATGTCAATTTTTAACAAAAATTTTCGTGTCTTTAAATTTTATGTTGTATTGTAAGTTGTAACAAGTATTCATTTCCGACAAGTTTTGTTTTGGCTGTATATAGAGTTGGGCTTATTAAAATTTCATATCCATGAATACATAAATGATCGGTGTTCGTTAATTTAAATAAGGAATTGATGCTTCTCACGCTAGTGATGCTTACTGATATTTACGCCTATAATTAGCTTCCAACGGTCTTGAATATAGAATAATTGCTACCAACATATATAAATAGTTGGTGAGTGTCACAAAGAATTAAAGCCTTGATGAAAAAGTGAAAAAGTCATTTTATTCAGGCAGGATAGATATGTATATATTAAATTCTCCTACTTTTGTAAGCAAGGCCCGGGAAGTTTGATGCAAGACCCAACCTGCCTCATTCAAATGTTTGGGTCAGACTCAGATCTACAAAAATTTCTCTATCACTAACTACTTTCATGTGGTTGTTAGGGCTATAATTGCATCTCGATAAATATTAAAACCTTACTTTATCTTTTTAGTTGCATAAATGTCAAAGGGTTGCACGGTTATATACCGGCTAAAATTTGTTTCTTTAAGTTCTTCAATCAGGTGAAGTCAACACTAGGGATAGTTAACTAGCAATGTCATGTAGCTCTAATTTTAGATTTACGACAAAACTTAAGTAAAGTTTCTTAGATGTTGTAACTTAATTTTCCCCAATTGAATTAAATACATGTGGTTGTATTGGCCAATGAATTATATAGTTGAATTTAATTGTCGGAGAAAATAACATCTTTTGTTTATTCATTGATCAATGCAGTTATATAGTTAAATTTAATTAGAGAATCAAAGATCCAATACTTAAAGAAATGTACCTATGTTTTGTCCTAAAATTTAAATAAGAAATAATGTTATAAATGAATACTGGTTATTGCCTTATTGGTTCCATCTTAGTGTAATTTTGGGAGAGGAAATGGTTCGGCTGGAATCTTATTCTTGAGCATTTTTTTACATGATTATTTTCAAGACTTGAAGTTGCTTAACAGCCTATCAAAAGCCTTGTCATTCAATGATATTGATTGTTCTCTTTTATGATGAAAACCATGGTTCAAATCTCATTCCTTTCATTATTATAACTTCGAATTAAAAGAAAAAGAA
This sequence comes from Fagus sylvatica, assembly GCA_907173295.1. Taxonomy (NCBI): domain Eukaryota; kingdom Viridiplantae; phylum Streptophyta; class Magnoliopsida; order Fagales; family Fagaceae; genus Fagus; species Fagus sylvatica. Next base: position 37,599,259 of record OU015761.1, on the reverse strand, counting down.
AAAAGAGTTGCTTAGCAACCCAAGACTTGATTGATTTCATATTGCACCAACCATTAATGACCCAAGCTTGGTGGGGATATTATGGATATTCCTTTTTCCACATGACTTGTGCCTATTTATCGGGTAATTATACAATACTCATATAATACATTAATGCCGTACTTCCTTCTCTCCTACTAAATAAATTCATGGTGGAATTTACCATTTATTTAAGAGGAGAAAATACGACATTAGTACTCTGCTAGTATTGTATAATTACCCCGGTTATTGATTAATTTTGAAACAAATATAATAAGTGGATGTCATATTAATGTTATAAAAAAATAAGAGGACGATGCAAATAACACTATCCTCAAATTCTTACAACCTGAACCATATAATCTTGGGCCTTGTTACAAACTTATCTCAAAGTAAAACCTGCAAAATGAATGCAATTAATCAGCTTATAAAACTATTATAATATCGTATAGACCTCATCAGGACCTGGTCAGAATAGGTACAATAGGTTAAACGTGACTAGGGATGAGTTATGAATACCTAGAAAGGTCCATGGTGGACTACTAAGGGTAGCCTTAGGGCCGGTGTTAACTACTCATAATGATAGGATCAATGTTTGGTTGAGTCACCATTTCCTAAACCTATTATGCATGCATATTATTAGCATCCTGAAATAATAATATAGAACACTTTAATTTTGTGTTAGGTAGCTTAATTTGAGTGAATTTGACCTATCGAAAGTGCTCAAACACAAATCATTGTTACAAATTAAGCTTGGATTAAAGAAACCCCATAAGATATTCTGGTTTTAACATCATTGGTGGTCAGTGATGACCTCATACTGCATTGCCATGCACAACTACCTGTACAACCTTGCTTCTGTATTAGTGGGCCTCATTTTTCTCTAATCGACAAGAACCCCTACCTATATAAAGCTTCCTCCTATTCTTGAATTCATATACCAAAGAGCTGCTCTTTAAGCTATCTTATATTTCTAGGCTATCTTATATTATCAATATGGCTAGCTCATTGGTTTTTAGTTCATGGATCATTTTGATGGTCATGGCATTGGGAACTTTCAGTACTCAAACTGAGGCTGCTCGGGCTTTCTTTGTGTTTGGAGATTCTTTGGTTGATAATGGCAACAATAACTACTTGGCTACCACTGCCCGAGCTGACTCTCCACCTTATGGCGTTGATTTCCCAACTCATCGACCTACAGGCCGATTCTCTAACGGCCTAAACATTCCTGATTTTATCAGTTGGGTTAATTCTTTTACTCATCATTTTTCATGCTTAAACTTCCAACTTTCTGTGCATTAATGTTTATGAGTCTTGCAAGATTGATTAACACGAAAATGTACATCCAGGTCAGCAACTTGGCACGGATCTATTGTTGCCATACTTGAGCCCGCAGCTCACTGGACAAAGACTACTTGTTGGTGCAAACTTTGCTTCTGCTGGAATTGGAATTCTCAATGACACTGGAGTTCAGTTTGTAAGTCCAACTTCTTTCTCAATATACATATAAATTACCACTTAAGATAAATTGCCATTTATCCTTAATAAATTAGCAATTGTTCAAAAAATTTAAATTATTAGAATATGATAAATTTGAACATTTAATCATTATTTTAACACTCAGACTCCTACTTAATTAATGGGGCCTAGCACGTGAAATTTTTTAATTTTTTAAGTTAGGCAATGTTCGAACTCAAAACCACGTGATATAAATCATGATAAATGATCGATTGTCTCAAAAATTTAAATTATTAAAAAATTATGATTTTAATTGTAAAATTATTATTCTAATAGTTTACATGCTCCGTTTCACCATCAGATGGAGAAAAGGAAAGGGAAGTTGGGTCTCTTTTCTTTCCTCCATTGTATAAGAGACAATGCATGTGGCTTAAATTAATATATGTTACTTCTTGCAGATAAACATAATCAGAATGTTCAGCCAACTTGATAACTTTGAACAATACCAGCGAAGATTAACTGCTCTAGTTGGAGCTCAGCGGGCTAAGCAACTCGTTAATCAAGCACTCGTCCTCATCACTGTTGGTGGCAATGACTTTGTTAACAACTACTACTTAGTACCTTTCTCTGCTAGATCTCGCCAATTCTCTCTCCCCAATTATGTCAAGTATCTCATTTTCGAGTACGAAAAGCTTCTACAGGTAGATATGATTATATGTTACCTTGGCTACCTTTTCTGGTTTTACATGCACACAATGTACTACATGGTTTTATTTTTTTTATTTAAAAAAAAAAAAAAAAGGTGCGGAGTACAATGCCAATATATATTTATATATAAACCCTACAAAAAATTCTAAAATTATTGGTGTGATTAATGCCACAGTAACTACAAAATTGACCCAATTATTGTACTTCTTATTAGGCTAAATGGCTTAAATTTTGAGGAGTGAAAAATGGGAAAATGATTCGATATTCTAAAAATATAATCGATAGCAACATAGTGCACATAGTGCACCTTACCTGAATAGTGGATCTGACCATGAATCTAAGAACAGAGTTCAGTTACAAACCAGTTTGTAACAATTTTGCTACAACCAACTACGTAGCAACTCATAAGACTATCCATATGTATTATTTAAACAAATCATATGACTCATTAAATATGTCATGTGACTAAAAGTATATGCGGATAGTCTTATAAGTTGCTATGTAATTGGTTGTAGCAAGAAAGTTATAAGTTAGTTTGTAACCAAACTGTGTCCTGAATTTAATTATCTAAACTCCCTATGATGTAAAAGTAGAGAATAACACATCGTTGTACTCCTGAAATATTGAATTATTTGTCAATCAAATTCCAACCTATTTGTGGTCCAGAATTTATTAACTACACATGCCACATATGAGTTATTTTTTATCTTATGTCTAAAATTAATTAATGATTTCAGAGGCTATATGATCTTGGAGCGCGTAGGATCCTCGTGACAGGGACTGGACCAATGGGCTGCGTTCCAGCAGAGATGGCAATGCGAAGCACAAATGGGCAATGCTCAGCTGAGCTAAACCGAGCTGCTGCCTTGTACAACCCACAACTCGTTCAAATGATACAAAGTCTCAACAGCAAGCTCGGTTCCGATATTTTTATTGCTGCCAATACCCAGATGATGCACAATGATTTCGTCAAAAATCCTCAAGCATTTGGTATATATCTTCTTTTCATAGTATATGCTTTTTAATACTTTGCATAGTTTTAAGTCCTATAAAATAAAATAAAAAAAGTGAGGCAGAAATGCAACTACTTGTAGCCGTTTTAATGGGACATGATTCTGTGACAAGCAAATGGATTCTAATACACGACGTGGTGGTTGGATTATTAATTTATTCATTCAAAACACGCACGCAAAAAAAATGATAGATTTGCGTTTATTAAGCCTGTGTTTGGATCCTCTACTAAAAAGTGATTTCACGGATTTTTATGCATAGAATACATTCTGTAAAAAATCTGAGGTGTTTGGTTGGGATTTTAGAAAATGCAAAATGCATTCTACCTAGAATGCATTTTGTAAATTCTCATTTCTAGAGTAGAAGTCAGAAGCTTCTACTTTTAATTTTTGCTAAAGTAAATGAGACCCACTTACAACAGTTTATTACTCGAATGACTCTTTTTTTCCTTGTTTAATTTTTCTCTTTTTTTCTTTTATTTTCCTTCCCCCTCTTTTGTTCCCTACTTTTTCTCTTTTCTTGATGTGTTCCCTACTTTTTCTCTTTCTTTCTTTTATCATAAATGGTTTGTATATATCTTGATTGCACACACAATACACATTTCTCTATATTTTTTTATTACATTGTTCAAATTTTATAAAAATGTGTGCAAGGAGATGTGCACAAATCATGACTTTTTTTTTTTTTAGTAGACATTAATTTAAATCACAACGTAATACTTTATTTCTTTATTACATTGTTAATTTTGTATTGGTAGTAAATGTATTTTTAGCCTTGTATTGAGATATTTAAAAAAAAATGTTAATTAAATAATGTATACTAATAATATATTATTTCATAGGAAGAATGCATTCTTTAAAATACCAACTAAACACAATTTCTTTATGTATAATCACTTCTTATAAATAATTTCAATATTTTACCAAACGCACTATTTTCAGCAAAATGCATTCTAGAGAATGTATTATCGAGAATGCATTTTAATAGGAATGCATTCCCAAAATAGAGGATCCAAACGCAGCCTAAAACTACCTTATTTAATTGGTATTTTAAAAGAACAAACAATCCCGATGATTTTTTTGGGAACCTTAAATGCCTCTTTAGGGTTATGTTTGTGACACCATTATTGGTCAGAGGGTAGTACGCGTTGGATTTGAATGATAAATTTTAATTTGTCTTAAAAAGACATATGAATACAGCCTGGTCCCCCATTTTTTCTCTATTTTACTTTTTTTTTTTTGTAAATTGTAAACAATATAGTGTGGTTTTCTCACTTTTTCTGTGATTACTTATAAATGGCACGATTGTGTTATCCATGTTTTGATTGAGAAAGTTAAACATAGAAACTAGAAACAAAAACAAAAAAATTGTGCTATTTTGTTATGGTAGAAAATGTAGTTTTTTTTAATTACATTGTTATTAACGAGCATTGTTATTCTTGTACAGGATTTTCGACATCGAAGGTAGCTTGCTGTGGACAAGGACCATATAATGGTCTTGGACTTTGCACAGTAGCATCCAACTTGTGCTCAAACAGAGACCAATATGCATTTTGGGATGCATTCCATCCATCTGAAAAGGCAAACAGGATAATAGTTCAGCAGATCATGAGTGGCACTAACGCGGTCATGTACCCCATGAATCTTAGCACCATCTTGGACATGGACTCCAGGACCTAATTATTGTGTTGGTTGGAATACAACATTATATCTTTTAATTTATTATGTAGTACAATCTAAGTTGTTTGTGTCATGGAATTTCTAAAAATTTAGTGTGATTTTAACAGTTAGTTTGTATAATTGGTTGATGAATGAGCATCAACCAGATTTCCCATCGATTTAATAAATACAACTTTGATTCCACCATCAATTTTCATTCAGAATCTCTCTCTCTCTCTCTCTCTCTCTCTCTCTCTCTCTCTCTCCCTTCCAACATCGATCAATTTTTAATCATCTGCATGTTGACTACATGCATGATGGTCATGCAAAAAGTCTCAGCTTGTATTTTCTTTTGAGCTAATAATATAATGGGTACAAGAGTAGGCCTATATATTGGTAGTAACAATGGAACAATGGCTTGGGGTAGGTTAAACTAGATGAAACTTGCCATCAACAGTGATAATGATACCATTAATTGCTAAACCAAACAAGGAAAAAGGATGTTCCATGTGATTTACTTTTGATGTTGACAACTTGTTGAATTCTTTTGTCTAGTGTCAGTGAGGATTAAAATTAGTTATAGATTGAATCACTCAATATTTCACAAAAATCAGGTGTAAATTATACTACCTTCTCTCGAGTTATTACAAACGACAATAAACCACAAACTTGAATTGATATTACAGTCTCGTCCTTAAGGTTTGACATAAAACTATTTAAATCAAGTTTTACTTATCCAAAAAAGGTTTGATATAAAACTGTCATGGATCATGTCATTACTAACCTTAACAAAATATTCTATTTTTTAAAAGATTCTTTTTATTGAACCTCTTACTAGAAGAGAAACATAATCTTTTGGAGAAAAAAAAAAATTATCTTTTAAAAAACAGAATATTCCATTAAGATTAGTAATAGAAAGACCATGACAGTTTTATATCAAATCTAAAAGATAGATTGCCATTTCGGCTCAAGTTTAGAGTTATTTATCGTTCTGCAGTACCTCAAGTGAGGGTAGTGTAATTTATCCTAGATTTTAAGGGAGAAATGGAGTTAAAAGGTAATCAATATATAACTTGGAGAGAAAAAAATTGGTGGGCCCGAGTGGAAAATGCCCACCCAATTTTCTTTCCCCTCAACAAAATAATGGAAAATATCTAATTTTGTCTCATTTCCTTTATTTCTTCCAATGTTTTCTACCCAACCAAACGGATTCTAAATGATATTTCCTCGGTGCATTTAAAAGGAAATGGTTGAAGGAGTCATTTTCCTTCAATATATATATTTTTTAACCTACTCATGAATGTGATATATTAAAATCTGAAATTTAATTACTCAATTACACAATTAATTAGCGTAGTGGACTAGTTGTAGAATCTGAATAAACCTAATCATAATGGTTTCTGATATGTCAATTTTTAACAAAAATTTTCGTGTCTTTAAATTTTATTTTGTATTGTAAGTTGTAACAAGTATTCATTTCCGACAAGTTTTGTTTTGGCTGTATATAGAGTTGGGCTTATTAAAATTTCATATCCATGAATACATAAATGATCGGTGTTCGTTAATTTAAATAAGGAATTGATGCTTCTCACGCTAGTGATTATTACTGATATTTACGTCTATAATTAGCTTCCAACGGTCTTGAATATAGAATAATTGCTACCAACATATATAAATAGTTGGTGAGTGTCACAAAGAATTAAAGCCTTGATGAAAAAGTGAAAAAGTCATTTTATTCAGGCAGGATAGATATGAATATATTAAATTCGCCTACTTTTGTAAGAAAGGGCCGGGAAGTTTGATGCAAGACCGAACCTGCCTTATTCAAATGTTTGGGTCAGACTCAGATCTACACAAATTTCTCTATCACTAACTACTTTCATGTGGTTGTTAGGGCTATAAATGCAAATAACACTATCCTCAAATTCTTACAACCTGAACCATATAATCTTGGGCCTTGTTACAAACTTATCTCGAAGTAAAACCTGCAAAATGAATGCAATTAATCAGCTTATAAAACTATTATAATATCGTATAGCCCTCATCAGGACCTGGTCAGAATAGGTACAATTAGGTTAAATGTGACTAGGGATGAGTTATGAATACCTAAAAAGGTCCATGGTGGACTACTAAGGGTAGCCTTAGGGCCGGTGTTAACTACTCATAATGATAGGATCAATGTTTGGTTGAGTCACCATTTCCTAAACCTATTATGCATGCATATTATTAGCATCCTGAAATAATAATATAGAACACTTTAATTTTGTGTTAGGTAGCTTAATTTGAGTGAATTTGACCTATTGAAAGTGCTCAAACACAAATCATTGTTACAAATTAAGCTTGGATTAAAGAAACCCCATAAGATATTCTGGTTTTAAAATCATTGGTGGTCAGTGATGACCTCATACTGCATTGCCATGCACAACTACCTGTACAACCTTGCTTCTGTATTAGTGGGCCTCATTTTTCTCTAATCGACAAGAATCCCTACCTATAAAAAGCTTCCTCCTATTCTTGAATTCATATACCAAAGAGCTGCTCTCTTAGCTATCATATATTTCTAGGCTATCTTATATTATCAATATGGCTAGCTCATTGGTTTTTAGTTCATGGATCATTTTGATGGTCATGGCATTGGGAACTTTCAGTACTCAAACTGAGGCTGCTCGGGCTTTCTTTGTGTTTGGAGATTCTTTGGTTGATAATGGCAACAATAACTACTTGGCTACCACTGCCCGAGCTGACTCTCCACCTTATGGCGTTGATTTCCCAACTCATCGACCTACAGGCCGATTCTCTAACGGCCTAAACATTCCTGATTTTATCAGTTGGGTTAAATTCTTTTACTCATCATTTTTCATGCTTAAACTTCCAACTTTCTGTGCATTAATGTTTATGAGTCTTGCAAGATTGATTAACACGAAAATGTACATCCAGGTCAGCAACTTGGCTCGGATCTATTGTTGCCATACTTGAGCCCACAGCTCACTGGACAAAGACTACTTGTTGGTGCAAACTTTGCTTCTGCTGGAATTGGAATTCTCAATGACACTGGAGTTCAGTTTGTAAGTCCACACTTCTTTCTCAATATACATATAAATTAACACTTATCCTTAATAAATTACCAATTGTTCCGAAAATTTAAATTATTAGAATATGATGAATTTGAACATTTAATCATTATTTTAACACTCAGACTCCTACTTAATTAATGGGGCCCAACATGTGAAATTTTTTAATTTTTTAAGTTAGGCAATGTTCGAACTCAAAACCACGTTATATAAATTATGATAAATTATTGATTGTCTCAAAAGTTTAAATTATTAAAAAATTATGATTTTAATTGTAAAACTATTATTCTAATAGTTTACATGCTCCGTTTCACCATCAGATGGAGAAAAGGAAAGGGAAGTTGGGGTCTCTTTTCTTTCCTCCATTGTATAAGAGACAATGCATGTGGCTTAAATTAATATATGTTACTTCTTGCAGATAAACATAATCAGAATGTTCAGCCAACTTGATAACTTTGAACAATACCAGCGAAGATTAACTGCTCTAGTTGGAGCTCAGCGGGCTAAGCAACTTGTTAATCAAGCACTCGTCCTCATCACTGTCGGTGGCAATGACTTTGTTAACAACTACTACTTAGTACCTTTCTCTGCTAGATCTCGCCAATTCTCTCTCCCCAATTATGTCAAGTATCTCATTGTCGAGTACGAAAAGCTTCTACAGGTAGATATGATTATATGTTACCTTGGCTACCTTTTCTGGTTTTACATGCACACAATGTACTACATGGTTTTATTTTTTTTAAAAAAAAAAAAAAAAAAAGGTGCGGAGTACAATGCCAATATATATTTATATATAAACCCTACAAAAAATTCTAAAATTATTGGTGTGATTAATGCCATAGTAACTACAAAATTGACCCAATTATTGTACTTCTTATTAGGCTAAATGGCTTAAATTTTGTGGAGTGAAAAATGGGAAAATGATTCGATATTCTAAAAATATAATCGATAGCAACATAGTGTACAATCTTCTTACCGGAATAGTGTATCCGACCATGAATTTAAGAACAGAGTCTAGTTACAAACTAGTTTATAACAATTTTGCTACAACCAACTACATAGCAACTCATAAGACTATCCACATGTATTATTTAAACAAATCATATGACTCATTAAATATGTCATGTGACTAAAAGTATATGTGAATAGTTTTATAAGTTGCTATGTAATTGGTTGTAGCAAGAAAGTTATAAACTAGTTTGTAATCAAACTGTGTCCTGAATTTAATTACCTAAACTCCCTATGATGTAAAAGTAGAGAATAACACATCGTTGTACTTCCGAAATATTGAATTATTTGTCAATCAAATTCCAAGCTACTTTGTGGTCCAGAATTTATCAACTACACATGCCACATATGAGTTATTTTTTACCTTATGTCTAAAATTAATTTATGATTTCAGAGGCTATATGATCTTGGAGCGCGTAGGGTCCTCGTGACAGGGACTGGACCACTGGGCTGCGTTCCAGCAGAGCTGGCAATGCGAAGCACAAATGGGCAATGCTCAGTTGAGCTACAACGAGCTGCTGCCTTGTACAACCCACAACTCGTTCAAATGATACAAAATCTCAACAGCAAGCTCGGTTCCGATATTTTTATTGCTGCCAATACCCAGATAATGCACAATGATTTCGTCAATAATCCTCAAGCGTTTGGTATATATCTTCTTTTCATAGTATATGCTTTTTAATACTTTGCATATTTTAAGTCCTATAAAATAAAATAAAAAAAGTGAGGCAGAAATGCAACTACTTGTAGCCGTTTTAATGGGACATGATTCTGTGACAAGCAAATGGATTCTAATACACGACGTGGTGGTTGGATTATTAATTTATGGTTATGTTTGTGACACCATTATTGGTCAGTAGGGTAGTACACGTTGGATTTGAATGATGAATTTTAATTTGTCTTAAAAAGGCATATGAATACAGCCTGGTCCCCCACTTTTTCTTTATTTTACTTTTTTTTTTTGTTTGTAAATTGTAAACAATATAGTGTGGTTTTCTCACTTTTTCTGTGATTACTTATAAATGGCACGATTGTGTTATCCATGTTTTGATTGAGAAAGTTAAACATAGAAACTAGAAACAAAAACAAAAAAATTGTGCTATTTTGTTATGGTAGAAAATGTAGTTTTTTTTAATTACATTGTTATTAACGAGCATTGTTATTCTTGTACAGGATTTGTGACATCGAAGGTAGCGTGCTGTGGACAAGGACCATATAATGGTCTTGGACTTTGCACAGTAGCATCCAACTTGTGCTCAAACAGAGACCAATATGCATTTTGGGATGCATTCCATCCATCTGAAAAGGCAAACAGGATAATAGTTCAGCAGATCATGAGTGGCACTAACGCGGTCATGTACCCCATGAATCTTAGCACCATCTTGGCCATGGACTCCAGGACCTAATTATTGTGTTGGTTGGAATACAACATTATATCTTTTAATTTATTATGTAGTACAATCTAAGTTGTTTGTGTCATGGAATTTCTAAAAATTTAGTGTGATTTTAACAGTTAGTTTGTATAATTGGTTGATGAATGAGCATCAACCAGATTTCCCATCGATTTAATAAATACAACTTTGGTTCCACCATCAATTTTCATTCAGAATCTCTCTCTCTCTCTCTCTCTCTCTCTCTCTCTCTCCCTGCCAACATCGATCAATTTTTAATCATGTGCATGTTGACTACATGCATGATGGTCATGCAAAAAGTCTCAGCTTGTATTTTCTTTTGAGCTAATAATATAATGGGTACAAGAGTAGGCCTATATATTGGTAGTAACAATGGAACAATGGCTTGGGGTAGGTTAAACTAGATGAAACTTGCCATCAACAGTGATAATGATACCATTAATTGCTAAACCAAACAAGGAAAAAGGATGTTCCATGTGATTTACTTTTGATGTTGACAACTTGTTGAATTCTTTTGTCTAGTGTCAGTGAGGATTAAAATTAGTTATAGATTGAATCACTCAATATTTCACAAAAATCACGCGTAAATTATACTATCTTCTCTCGAGTTATTACAAAACGACAATAAACCACAAACTTGAATTGATATTACAGTCTCGTCCTTAAGGTTTGACATAAAACTATTTAAATCATGTTTTACTTATCCAAAAAAGGTTTTATATAAAACTGTCATGGATCATGTCGTTACTAACCTTAAAGAAATATTCTATTTTTTAAAAGATTCTGTTTATTGAACCTCTTACTAGAAGAGAAACATAATCTTTTGGAGAAAAAAAAAAATTATCTTTTAAAAAACAGAATATTCCATTAAGATTAGTAACGGAAAGACCATGACAGTTTTATATCAAACCTAAAAGATAGATTGTCATTTCGACTTAAGTTTAGAGTTTATTATTATTCTACAATACCTCAAGTGAGGGTAGTGTAATTTATCCTTGATTTTAAGGGAGAAATGGAGTTAAAAGGTAATCAATATTTATATTTTGTTAACGGAGGTCCTTAGGATAATGGTTAAGGAGTATTAAATGTTTATATTTTAAGAGAAATAATATATTTTTAATTTTAAAATAGTAAATGAAAAGACTGAAATACCCTTAAAAGTTGTTTTTGTATTATTTTAAGATTAAAATTTTACTATTTCTTATAAAGTAAAAATATTAAATATTTCTTTAACCATTATCTTATTCGTTAACAGTATTTATTTATTTATTTATTTATTTTTTTTATTGCTTATAAACGATATAATGCCTAACAAATATGTAATCACTAGAATAAGAAAGTCAAAAACAAAACAAAAAGAAATAACAAAATACAGGAACTGTCGGCACTAAAAGAGTGTCGCTAATCAGTAGTCATGACTTGATGAATAGACACTACGTTGATAGGTATTAAAATTGGTAGGAATGGTAGTTTGCTCCGTGGGGGCAAAAATTTAATGAGTATGATGCGAAGATAGGATTCGGATGGACCAAACAACAAACACCATTATCTATGGAAAAAACAAAACAACTAGCATTTGAATCTTTAATGGTACTACCATCATTGGGGACTAATTAATGCTATGATCCATGCCAACTTGTTTTAAAAATCCAAAGCTGTGATGTGTTTAATTAGCACTAGTTCTTTTTGTTTTAAAGCATAAAAGCCACTCCCTTTCCAATGCTAAGAATAGAAAGAAAGGGATGGATCATCATTATCAAAAAAAAATCATATAGTATTAATTAATAAAGGATTTTGTTAACCAGTGCCCTTAGGGCAATGGTTAAGGAGCATTAAATGATTACACTTTACGGGAAATAACAAATTTTTAATATTAAAATAATAAATAGAAAGACAAAAATACCCTTAAAAGTTATTTTTGTATTAAATGGAAGTATTAAGTGGAAGCATTAAATGATTCCTTAACCATTGCCCTAAGGGCACTCGTTAACATGACCCATTAATAAAATATTCCTCTCAATTTGCTTTAGAAATAGGATTTAATTTTCTATCGATACAAACAACATAATAGTGTCGATCGACGTGTCAACGTCTTGCTCTCATAAATCTAAGCTGCTCCATCAAACAACCTAGTGCGACTGTTTTAATTATTGTTGTGTTTTCCTTCTTTTTGGTTGGGTTAGTTGGGTAACATTTATATATAATGAATTAGGATCAGGGTGGCCCTCGAAAAGGGTGAGGTGGACAACTGTCTTAGGCCTCACTCCAAAATTAAAATTTATCCCAAAATTTTTTAAGGTACTTATAATTTTGAAAGGCTTAAATATTTTATAATATAACCCTATACAAAAAATTAAAAAGACTCGTATATTTAAAACAAACCTTTAAAATAAGTCTAATAATAATTGATTTCTCTAACCCAAGTTCTAAACTTATAAAAAAAAAGAAAAAAAAGAAAAAGAGGGTAAACTTTTCACTCTCTCTAAAACTTAGTCATCTTATCACTTTGACAAACTTACCTTCAAAAGTCATTCTCTCATTTTCTTATTTCCCCATTCTTTATAGTTTACACAATACTTTTATTCTTTTATAATAGTATTTTTATCTCTTGAAAAAAGTATTATGTTAATGTTGAAGGTTGTTTAAAACATAATATTTTTTCTTATCTTGATAATATTGATTTATTTTCAAAATAAAAAGTTTTAAGAGATTTTATCAAAATAAAAAAAAGACAGCGACTGATATTCTTAATTTTATCAACAATTTGAATTATTTTCCAAATGCATTTATTGCATATAGAATATTATTGATTATATCTGTCACAGTCGCGTCTGCTAAGAGAAGTTTTTCAAAGTTAAAATTATTAAAATCTTATTTGCAATCAACTATGTCACAAGAAAGATTAAATGGATTAGGCATATTATCAATTGAATAAGGTTTGTTAGAAAATATTGAATATAAAAGTTTGGTTAGTAATTTTGCAACACAAACCATGTGTATAGTAATTTTTTAATGATTTTTTTTTAGATAGAATGTCTCATTTTTTTGTACCGCTGACAGCCTCATAATTCCAAGGGCAAGTCATATTATGTTATGTGCGCATATTAGAACCACATGTCCTACTTAATTGATTTATTAGTTGGTGTTTGTGTCACCTTATAGACTCACACAAGATTTTGTATATTTTTAATGTGGAACAAGTCTATAAGCTTTCAACCCACTTCTATATCATTACCCAAGTACTAAAAGTTACAACATATATAACTTAAATGTTCCATAATTTTTTATCTTAATTATTACAATATCATACAGTTATAATAATTTAAAATATGGATAATTATACTTTACCTACATGTGATTTGGGGCTAGTTCACCTGTGGTTTCAAAAGTGACACTTTACTTATAATAGTGTTTTGGGGTCAGTTTACTTTGCTTACATATATGGTTTCAAAAGTTACACTTTACCCACATGTAGTTTGGAGACATTTATAATTTGCTTACATGTGATTTCAAAAATGACATTTTACCGACTCTAAACTACAGCTGGTTACAAGTTACTTTGAATATAAAGTACTTTTGTTTAACTTTTGTTGAAGTATATGTTACTTTTGAAACCACAAGTGTCACTTCAGAAATCACATGTGAATAACGTGTCATTTTTTAACCCTATAAGTGGATAAAGTGTCAATCTTTGATTAAAAATTAAAAATAAATGTTAACTTATTGATGCAAGCAGAATTATCACAAAAGGAATCAATTTCGGTTTATAGCTTATTATGTATTTGTTTTAAGCATTTTATTATTATTTAGATATTTGTAACACTCTATAGTGAGGTGGCAGGTTGTTATAGGTTTGCATTATTAGATTCTGTTAAAAGTCGTAAATGGAATTTTTCTTAGCTGCGCATGTGCAGGAGCTTACAAGTTACAAGCTAAAATTAAGTAAACAAAAACATCACATTTTTACATTGAATATAAATTATCAACAAACCTTTTTTTTTTTTTTTTTCTTACTATATTGAAGCAATCAAAATGAGGAATTTGCATAGTCTCCTAAATGATATTTTCACAAAGATTTTAAAAATTTAGCATAAAATAATAAACGAACACCTATAAGCTTAATATCATATTAGGTATGAATATTTCCTATATATTGGAATGTGGTTTTTCTTGAATGCGATTGTGTGTATGCAAGAAGTTACACCTAGTTTAAGTTAAAGGCAATGAGAATTTGCATATTCTTCAAACTGATATTTTCATAAGAGTTAACCAAAAAAAAATTTAAAACGAACACCTATAGTATCTGATTATGACCATTTGCGGCACCACAACCCTAATAATACAAAATTGGCTTATATCCCAACTCCCGATAGAAAACCAAAAACAATGAAATACAAGCAGCCTTGGGCCACTCCAGTAGGCCCCAAGCTCGTTTCTATTATGAAAGGGTTTTTGAGCGCATGACCCATTGCAAAAGGCAAAAGCACAAAAAGTCCACTAAGGTCGTGAACACAAGTTCCAAAGACTTGTGATCTACTACGGAATGGTTTAAGCCTATCTATTCGGCTTCACACCTTCTCACTAAAACAAGCTCCAATGAACTCCAACGGGGTCTAAGGCTACCCGCAATGCAAGCATCTACATGGAATCTGCGGAGCCCGAGGCTCCAAACCCGCAAAGTGAACTTAGTAGATGCAAACTCCATCAAAGACTTGTGATCTACTACGGAATACCAAAATGGGCTTAATGCATCACAGTCAGGGTCATTTCATTGGGCCTCGCACAATGGGCCATAATTGAGCCTTAGTGAGGTCCCTAAATACCTCAATGCAAACAACACCACAATTTCATGAGGAACTACTTAAGTTTATGGTACAAGTCCGTGTCCTAATTCCTTCTTTCTTCTAGAATCATGGGAGTCTAGGTCTATTGGTTGGGGATTTTATTTAAAGGATTGAGGAATTGCTATCATGGACCAACAGTTTTGCTTGGGTTCGTCGAGCATGGAACCTCTTCAATCATGTGTGTGTGCACCATCTCCAAAAAATCATAGTCTTTCTTCTATCCGAGTGTGGGCAAGCATTTAATTCTCACTCCTTCCCCATTAAACTCATTAAATGTCCTCACCTTCCTTGTAAAACATTAAATGCCCCCTCTCATCCCATTATATTAAGACGCCCCTAAATCCTATAGAAACAATAGCTTACCCGGTGAGAAGCAATTGACATCACCTTTGCTATCATGAGGAGACCTCCATCTCCTAAAAAGGACTACGCTGCCTCGGAAAGACCCGGGATGAGACACCCAAAGACATGTCATTATCCAAAGGAGTGTCCCCTAGGCCTCTCAATGGAATCTCAAGCCTATAAGAAAGGAGGAAGAAACTATGCACGGGGGATTGAAAAAGAGACAGAAAATTAGCCAACAAACACTATGTAACCTCCATTGTCTTTATACCCACGAGGAAAAAACTAGTCAATTCCCACATGTGCCACACACAGCTTTGGATAAGCACTCTCGCATATATATATATATATATATATATATATATATATATATATATATATATATATTGCAATAAGCTCTTGTGGAGCCAACTAATTTTTCTACAAAATCATAGTCGTCTTGGAAGTTAATGTTATATTGGTTAGATATTTTATTATCTGCTATCCATTCCTTTTTTGGGTGATTGTTTTTTAGTTTGTGATAAAGTGGTCACTTGCAAGCCCAAATACTCCACGACCGTAAGCCCATGTTCAGTAGCATGCGTGTTCCTGCAACAATAGGCCAACCCATCACCTTGGGCCATCAAAGTGGAAAGTACAACCATTAGCCATTGGATCGAGGCCATCCTCCAATTTGAGTCATGTTCTCACCTCTCTGCATAAAAAATCCACCATAAAAATATTACCAAAAAAAAAGAACCCACCACAATATCAAATTAGGTATCGATATTTCCGATATATCAATAATGTAATTTTTCTTAAATGGGCATATGTGCATATAGGAAATTACGAGCTAGTTTAAGTAAAAATCTCTACCACAATATACTTTTGGTATTTAGAAAAGATAGAATACAAAAAACTATTATAAACTATCACTGATTTATAATGTACCATCTTAGTTTTAAAATTCCTATCACTCAAATTATAAATAGCCACCTAATGTCAACTCCCCTCCAAAACACTTTGAATTCATTTAGGGTCGGCTCAACTATTAGGTCATTTAGGCTATATTCGAGTATACATAACTAAATTCTATATTATAGTCATTTGGGTTATATTATCATCAACCTATGGTAAGGGTTTACTCGTTAACTTCTATAGTTAGTGTAGTAACCCATATTACCAAATAGCAATTGGCTTAAATAAGAGAAGCATTTTCTATATATACCGTCTATGAGAGAGATGAAGACCGGTAGGCAAGGAGGTGGCCTCAATTCCCAGAACATATTGAATAGGGTTGTGATCCTTGAGAGAAAATTCCGAATTATACTTCAATATAAGAGAAAGAATACAATTGGGTCAATTGCTAGTAATAAAAATATCATCAATGTATACTAGTAAAGAGACGTTTGTATTGTCATGATTATAAGTGAATAAAGAGGCATCAGATTTAGATACAGAGAATCCAAAAGCAATTAGGAAATGGGATAGCCTATTAAACCAAGCCCTTGGGGCTTGTTTAAGCCTATAAAGTGAATGATGCTGCATGCAAAAAATAAATGAGGTCAACTTGAATCCATGAAGCTCTGAGGCTAAGTCATGACCACCTCATCGGTAGGGAAAGTGCTCAAATTCCTATTATGAATCGGAAAACTAATTGAGTTTCCTTGATGAAGAAAGAAAACTAATTAGGTTATTTTTGGGTTTCCTTGATGTGGAAGAAAATGTGAGTCCTTAGTATGGAAGGAAAGACTATTCCTTATTGTGGAAGGAAAGTCTATTCCTTGTTAAAAAATTAATGTATTCTTTGTCTACCTAGGAATAAAATTGAAGTTTTATAAATAGACAATGTTACAAAGTATTTGGTGGCTTGAGCCATAGGGGTCCTCCCTTATAGAAAAAGGAGAAGAAATAGCACCACGTGAAGTGTGCAAGTTATAAGAAAGTTTTGGCCTAGGGTTCCTCCCCTGTGGGAAGAGAAGAAAAATGATAGAAGGAGAGCTGGGTATTCTTTGAGGTTTATGAGTTAGCGCATAAATTTAGGAGAATTTGTGACACTTGGGTTAGTGCACAAATTAAGAAGAATTTGTGACGCTTGTATTAATGTAGAGAAGTATCACAGACATACAAAAAGAATATTTGGGGTTTCTTCTAGAGAATTTGTTAACTGTTAATTCCTAGAGAGAATATATTATTGTGTTTGGTGAGTACCTCAAGTTAGGCATAAACTTGAGACGAACTATAGTAATTGAATTTTAATAAAGTGAATTTATTCAGAGTTTGTCCTATGATTTTTCCCTTCAAGTAGAAAGGGTTTTCGATTTAAATATTTGCGTTCTTGTGTGTGATTGATTATAATTGTTTGTAGAATTTCTTAATTCACATAAAACTAGATTGTGGTCCTAACAAGTGATATCAGAGCTTCTGTTGCCCTAACATCATCATCAAGAAACACATTGTTGTCATCAAGTTGGCCAATGTTCAACCCATTTGAAGTGGTAATAAAGAACACAATTCGAATGGAAATGGGTCTCACAATAGGACTAAAGGTCTCGTAGAAGTCAATGCATTGTTGTTAATCAAAACCTTTGGCAATAAGACGAGCTTTGTACCTATCAATAGTGCCACCAGTCTTTCTTTTGATATGAAAGACCCATTTCCAACTCACAACATTTTGAGATGGAGATGGAGATGGAGGAACCAAGATCCAAGTGGCATTGTGAAGTATTAAGGAATAGAATCCCACGTTGTTTAGAATTATGTTTACTATTGTTATTGTTGTCCTATAAATAGGACCTCACAACATATTATAAAATACACTAAGAATTAATAAAGATGTAGCCCATTAGGCTTCATCCTGTGGAAGTAGGGTAGAAATTTCATCAGTCAACACCTTACGCCAGTGTGGTGATTTAGAAGAAATGGGAATACATGTTGGCTCATGGTTACCATCGGGTGAGGAAGTGTTGATATAGGAAAGAAGGCTTTGTTTGCAAGGACGTCATAGATCCAAGCACCATATGGTGAGTACGTTGTGGAGGAGAATGTTTGAAGGTTTTAGGTCAACAAGTAAGTTGATGGCTTATGGATTATGGTGAGAAAAGTGTGAAGGGGATATGGTTGAAGAGTCTGATGGCCTAGTGGAATGGAGTGAGTAAGGCATTGGTTAAGTAAAGTGAGAGGACGGATTTAGATGTGAAAACAAGGAAGTCTTGAAAGAGTAGGAAACTTGGCTGAGGAAGAATTGAGTTGTCGAGTGTTAAGGAATCCCACATAGGTTAGATAGGAGAGTTGTGTTAGTAGTCCTATGTATAAATAGGACACCTCATAACACATTGTAATTATCCAAAATAATCATACAGAGAATATAATAAAGATGTAGCCCATTGGCTACATCATGTGGACGTAGGCTCACATAGCCGAACCACTTGAAAAACCCTAGTCTCCCATTCTCTATCTTTCTTTTATAATATTCCATTATCATTAGATTTAGGTTTTCTACATGGTATCAGAGCCCTAGAGCTCTAACGAGCAACTCGATCTTTCCGCTTCCGCATTTCAAAAAAAAAAAAAAAAAAAAAATCCATCCAAAGCCCCCCCACCACAAATATCCTAATTTCAGAAAAACTGATCACATAGATCAGTAGAGAATTCAAAAATCGGCAAAACCCCAGTTTTCCGATTGGCATCAGCGACAGTACGCGCCTCCACGCGCGGCCCAAAACTTCTGAAATCTCTTCCATGAACCACACGTGCCGCCGTCCACCAAGTCTTAGATCTACCTCTTACCAGCTCCGAATCAACAAATCTTCACAACTATTCGATAGTTCGTCCACCAATCTGTCGATCCCCACAAAAATCGGCGCAATCAGAGTTGTGACGCGCCTCCACGCTCCGGTTTAAATTCCGGCCTTCCGATGCAGTTCTCTCACGCGCCGCACGCGCCTCCTGATTGTTCTGAAACATGTCACCAATCAAAAGGCGCCACGTCATCTTCTGACCCGCGGTTCCGACCCGCGGTTTGCTCGACCCGTTTATGATCCACGGAGCCAACCACTGCTGATGTCAGCCCTAGGTCACTCCAGCTTACTGCTGACGTCAGCAGACCCCAAAAAAAAAAAAAAAAAAAAAAAAAAAAAAACTTAGAGACCAGTGAAAAAAAAAAATCCTTTATTTCCTTTGTATGCCTTTTTATTTTATTTGCATATTCAAAAAAAAAAAAAGAGAAAATGGCATTGACCAATAAAAAAAAAAAAAAAAAATTCGAATTTTGAATTTTGAATTTCAAAATTAAAAAAAAAAAAAAATGTGGGATATACTTTTTTTGATTTTATCTTCATGAGCCAAGATCGAGCCAAGCCATAGAGCCACTGAGCTGAGATCTTGAGCCAAGACCGTTTGAAGATCCGAGCCTCTGAGCCACTAAGTCGCAATCCGAGCCATTGAGCCATGATCCGACCAAGCCAAGCCGAGATCGAAGTCCCCAAGCCAAAATCCAAGCCACCGAGCCTCTGAGCCGAGATCCGAGCCAACGAGCCGAGATACAAGCCAAGCCGAGTTGAGCCTATTTGAGCTATTATTTTGTAAACAAACTCAAAGGTTTCATTAAAATTACACCTTGAGTTTGAGGGGGAATGTTAAGGAATCCCACATAGGTTAGATAGGAGAGTTGTGTTAGTAGTCCTATGTATAAATAGGACACCTCATAACACATTGTAATTATCCAAAATAATCATACAGAGAATATAATAAAGATGTAGCCCATTGGCTACATCATGTGGACGTAGGCTCACATAGCCGAACCACTTGAAAAACCCTAGTCTCCCATTCTCTATCTTTCTTTTATAATATTCCATTATCATTAGATTTAGGTTTTCTACATCGAGATATGGGAGGAGAGTGAGGTGAAGTGGAAGGCTTGGATGAGTGTTTACATTTAAATAAATTTTTTATAAGAAAATCCCACCAGGCTTTTGATTTAATTGAATTAGCTAAGTAATTGGGCCAAAGAATTTTTAAGTCATAAGGTTCAATTGTTATATCATCGAAGAAGTATTATAAGGTAAATAAAGACAGCCCATGATCCACTTCGAGCCAGTCTTGTTCATAAAAGAAGACAGTTATCAACGTTTATCTCGAAATGAGAAACGATTCCTGACAGTTGGTAATTTGGAATTCTTATAAAGCCTAAAAGCATGGGTCTCTAAATTGCAGTTCATGGCATACATGGAATCTTGAAATTGAATGATAACTACTTATTGTGAAGGTATAAATAGAAGAGCAATATCATAGAAAGCCCCCGCGAACATTCAAGAGAACTTGAGATCAAAAGAGACCAATATATTAATTTAATTTAGGTTGTTGTTGGTGTAAAATTTCAAGTTTCAAGAGCTTCATGCTTGTAAATTCTTGTTCACTTTGTATTTGTTATTGTAAAGTGTCTAATGTGATGTTTAATTAAAATATATAAGTGTTTCAGTATTTATTTCATATTGTTTAGTTACCTTGAGATAAAATAATATTTATGTTGATGAATTAATGTTATATTATCTATATGTCCTTTGGATTAACATAATTTTACTAGATTCACTTCGAGGAAAGAATAATAGTGAGACTAATTTAAGTTTCCACCTCGAGATATTATATTTGATTATAATTGTATATGTACTTTCATTTTCTGGTTGTATTCGTTGTTATTTATAAAATTCCTCTTAGTTGAGGCCATTTCAAACCAATCATACCCTTTTGAACTTTGATGTTAGATAAATCAGATAATTCAAAGTTTGCAAAAACCTTTGAAAAGGTTATTTGTTTCTCTTTAAACAAATTGGTGCACATAAAAATTGAGTTTACTACCAACAAAAGTAAGAGTGGCTTTGAAATTTTGAAAGAGTTGGAGATATAGAAGTAGCAAGCAACATGTGAGAAGCTGAGATGTTGTGATGGGAATTCGAATTGAATAAGGGATATGCCATTGAAGACAACAGATCTAGCAAATGATTAATTAAAAACACAAGAATTTCAAAGGAAAAAAATGTCAAGACTTGAGGAAGAGAAGGATGAGCTGATAATGCCAAAGCCAGGTTCAATAATGTGATGATTACGATGTTCAATTTTTCCATTCTGTTCATGGTATATGGATAGGACAATCGATGAATTATACCAGATTTTTTAAAAAAAATCTGAGAGAGTTTGTAGTATTCACCACCCCAATAAGTTTGAATTGCTTTAATGGTGGTGAAAAATTGTCCTTCAACCATGGTTTGAAATTGAAGAACAATAGTGAAAGCATCATCAGATTCGCAAGAGAGAGGATAATACTAAAGAAACCAAGAATAAACATCCAAAAGATTAGAAAATAACGATGTCGATTAGTAGATGGAATGGCGGAAGGGCTCCATGCATCACTAAAACTTAAATCCAAAGGCTCAAAACTAGTAGAATTGTTACAGATAAAGATAGTCGCCTAGATTTTCCTAATTGACAAGCATGACGCAAAAATTGATGGAGTAAACAACAGATCGTTTACTCATATGGAGATCAAGCTGTCAAAACGGCAGTAGTTTAGGAAGCTTCAGTTATTAAACATGTGAAACACGTGCTGAAATACACGTGTCATTCTTAGAGCATAAAGTGGGAATTGTTGATTTTGTTAAGAGAGTTTGTTAGAGGATTAACTGACTCTAATCAAGTATATATATTGTAATAGTATTCAGATAAGATTAACCAGAAAAATATACTCAATTCATGCACAATATTCCCTTACTTCTTTCTTTGTATTCTTGCATCTTTCTTCTCTGTATTTTCTGCTTTTGCTTTTGGTTTTTTCATGGTATTAGAGCCATCAACCATGGCTTCCTTTGGTGCAAACCCTCAACAAGTTCCTTTTGCTCAATCTCCCTTGCTGTTGCTGTTAAACATGTCCAACTTGATGTCTATCAAGCTTGATTGCACCAATTACATTGTATGGAAACTTCAACTCACTACGATTCTAGATGCATACTCCATGAAAGATCATATTGATGGATCGGTAACTCGTCCCAGCTGTTTCCTTCTTGATGCAGAAGGCTCTCCTACCTTGGAGATCAATCAAGCTTTCAAAGCTTGGCAACTGAGAGACAAAGCTCTTCACACATTGATCTATTCAACTCTTAATCCTCCAATCTTATCAATGGTGGTAGGATTGGACAGTGCTCAAGAGCTTTGGAAAAATTTAGAAGTAAAGTTTACCTCTAACACTAGATCCAACATACTCAGTTTGAAAATGGAGATTCAATCCTTGAAGAAAGGTACTCACTCTGTGAGAGTTTACCTTCAACGCATCAAAGCTGCTCGAGATGGCCTTTTAGTTGTTGGTATACAAACAGATAATGAGGAGTTACTACACATTATCCTCAAAGGCCTACCTAAAGAGTTTGCCTCTTTCTGCTCAGCAATCACAACTCGTGATGATCCTATATCCTTTGAGAAATTATTTGTTCTTCTACAAACTGAGGAGCACTTTATGAGAGAATCCTCAGAGATCAACCCTGCAATGGCAATGTTTGCCTCTAACAACAAGCAACAAGGTTAGTATGGTGGAAATAATGGCTAGTTTGGTGGTGGAAATGGCCAAAGAAACTTTGTTAGCTTCAATCGAGGAGGAGGTGGAAGAAACAATCAAAGCGGAGGCAAAGGTGGTGGCAAGTTCAACAACTCATTCTCCACACCTTAGTCTCATCAATCTCCTCCACAACAACAATTTCCTCCCAGAACAGAGTCTACAAGGCCTCAGTGCCAAATCTATGGAAAATTGGGTCATTTGGCTATTGATTGTTATCAGAGGATGAACTTTTCCTATCAAGGCAAAAATCCTCCTTCCAAACTTGCAGCTATGGCAACAACTAACAATCCTTCACAGATTGGAGAAATGTGGCTCACTGACACTGGAGCAACAGACCACATTACAGCCAATACAACCAACTTCACCACTCAAGCTCTTTACACTGGTTCAGATCAGGTAGCAGTGGGTAATGGTCAAAACCTTCCCATCAACACCATTAGTAATACTCTTCTTCATACTCAAACTCATAAATTTTGTCTCAATGATGTCTTGCATGTCCCTGAAATAGCTTCTAACCTATTTTCTGTCCATAAACTCTGTCATGATAACAACTGCTCTTGTTATTTTGACTCTAAAAAATTCTCTATCTAGGATTTACCTACGGGGAAAGTTCTTTACAAGGGATTGAGTGAAAATGGTGTCTACCCCATCTACTCATCTAAATTCAGACATCTTAGAGCTGCTGCACAACATTCATCATTTGTACATCCAACTTCTGCATCACATTCATCTGTTTACTCTTCTGTCAAGTCTAATAACATCGGTACTCCATCAAGTACCAAGAATTGGCTCCTCTAGCATCACAGATTAGGCCATCCTGGTGCTACGATTTTACATTCTATTTTTCCTGATTTGTCTAGTTACAATCCTCTTACAAAAGAGTATACATTTGTACATTGTAACCATTGTCTATCTGGTAAAATGCATAGACTTCCTTTCACTCAATCAAATACTAAGTCTTTACATCTTTTTCATTTGCTTCATGCTGATCTATGGGGCCCTGCATCCTCTGTTGCCACTAATGGCTTTCGATATTACTTAGTTCTTGTTGATGATTACACAAAATTCTGTTGGATTTATCTTTTGAAACACAAGTCAGATACTTTATATGTGTTTCAACAATTTACAGCGACTGTCAAGAATCAATTTAAACATACCATTAAGATTTTGAGATCAGATTGTGGGGGTGAGTTCACTTCCCAACCATCTGACAAATTCTGTGCCACTAATGGCATCATTCACCAACTCTCCTGTCCTCACACTCCTCGACAGAATAGAGTAGTTGAGAGAAAACACAGACATTTAGTCCAGTGCACTCTAGCTTTACTCTCTCAATTTGGTCTCCCAACTTCATACTGGTCCTATGCTCTTTTTATAGCTTGCCATATCATAAATAGACTTCCCACTCCTTTACTCAATCACAAAACTCCTTGGGAAGCTCTATTTCACAAACTAGCTACCTTGTCCCATCAAAGAACTTTTGGTTGTGCTTGCTGTCCACTCTTAACTCCTTATAATTCCAACAAGCTTCAACCAAAGGCTAAACCATGCATCTTCCTTGGCTATCCACCTTTTTCAAAAGGTTACCTTTGTCTAGAC
Source organism: Fagus sylvatica (assembly GCA_907173295.1). Classification (NCBI taxonomy): domain Eukaryota; kingdom Viridiplantae; phylum Streptophyta; class Magnoliopsida; order Fagales; family Fagaceae; genus Fagus; species Fagus sylvatica. The sequence goes on along the minus strand of OU015761.1, from coordinate 37,574,548 downwards.
CAGTCTACTAATAGGATTTACACCTCTAGATATGTTCTATTTAATAAGTCTCATTTTCCTACAGCTAAAACTTCATCCTATACACCTAGTGACCCCATATCTAATTCTTCTGCCACAAATATCTGATTACTTTCACTTTTGTTACATCATAGCTGTTCTCATAACTCACAATCTTCATCTTCCATTACTGCCCCAAATCTTGCATTACCTTTACCCTCTGGTTCATCACTTAACACACCAGACACTACCCTCATAGTCTCACATGCCTTGTGTAATCCTGAGCCTCACTTTACCTCATATAGTCTTACAAATACCAATGACACTCTCACAGTTAGTCCTATACCAGATACAAACCCTACTATCACTACCAATGACAGTCATACTGTCATTCCAATATCAGTCACTGATCATACTGCATCAACTACTGTACACTCTACTGCTTCTGAACCCAGTGCTCTGTCTGAACCAAGTGCAACTTTTATTGCACCTCCAGCTGCTCCTCTCACATCCACTCACTCAATGAAGACTCATGCTAAGAGTGGCATTTTCAAACTAAAGGTGTGTTACCTGACTGAACCCAATTACACTATCACTGAGCCTCCATCCTACAAGGTTGCAAATCAATATACTCAGTGGTGTAATGCTATGCAAGAGGAATATGCTGCATTATAGAGATAGGGTACCTGGTCTTTGATTCCTCCTCCACCATCCAAAAACATTGTTGGATGTAAATAGGTCTACAAGCTCAAACACAATAGTGATGGCTCTATTTCAAGGTACAAGGCTAGACTAGTAGCTAAAGGGTTTCATCAACAATATGGAGTGGATTATGAGGAAACATTTAGCCTTGTGGTTAAACCACCTACAGTCAGGTTAGTGCTCACCTTGGCAGTTTCCCTCAATTGGCCCCTCAGACAACTAGATGTAAAAAATGCCTTCTTACATGGCACTCTTCAAGAAGAAGTCTACATGACTCAACCACCAGGTTATGTTCATCCTCACTTTCCAAGTCATGTTTGCAGACTGCACAAGTCTCTTTATGGTCTCAAACAGGCCCCTAGAGCTTGGTTTGAGAGCTTTATAGCACAATTGCTTCATCTTGGCTTCACTGCTTCCTCAGCAGACGGCTCTTTCTTTATTTTCCAAGACAAGCAAGTCATAGCATCCTTCTCTATGTTGATGACATAGTCCTCACTAGCAACACACCTTGCTTACCTTGATCAACTCATCAAGTCTTTTAGCTCAGTTTTTGAACTTAAAGATCTTGGCAATTTGCTTACTTCCTTGGTCTTCAGATCACCAAAACTTCTCAAGAACTTTATCTGAGCCAAACTAAATATGCCACAGACCTTACTCCATAAACATCACATGTTTGATACTAAAGCCAGCCAAAACCCCCTGCTGTCTTAACACTCGATTAAACCCTCACTGATGGTACTCTACTTTCAGAACCACACTCTTACAGATGCCTTGTTGGAGCTCCTTCATTACCTCACCTTTACCAGACCAGACCTCTCATTTGTTGTTCACCAAGTGTGCCAATTCATGCAATCACCTACTACTACACATCTTGCAGTTGCTTAACGCATACTCAGATACTTGAAGGGCACCTTAAACCATGGGCTAGCATTCACTCTTGGCCCAATGACCCTCTCTGCTTACACAGATGCAGATTGGGTTGGTGATCCCTCAGACCGTCGCTCCACCTCTGGGTTCTTGGTGTATTTGGGCTCTAATCCCATCACCTGGTCTGCTAAGAAACAAGCTACTATTTCTCGCTCCTCCACAGAGTTTGAATATCGTGCACTTGCCATTGCAGCTGCAAAGCTTTGCTGGCTTCTCACTCTACTTTGTGATCTTGGAGTCTATCTTCGTGACAGACCAATACTTTGGTGTGACAATGTCTCAGCTCTTGCCATTGCCTCCAATCTAGTGTTTCATGCTCGTACAAAGCACATAGAAGTCGATTTTCACTTTGTTCGAGAACGAGTTCTTCGCAAGGATTCGGCTGTTAAATTTGTCTCCACCATAGATCAACTAGTTGACATTTTCACCAAAAGTCTTCCCACTACTCGTTTTCTTAATCTTCAACACAATCTCCTGATTCCTGTTGGTCCCCATGTGATTGAGGGGGGATGATGGAGTAAATGACAGATCGTTTACTCTCATATGGAGATCAAGCTGTCAAAACGACAGTAGTTTAGGAAGCTTCAGTTATTAAAATGTGAAACACGTGCTGAAATACACGTGTCATTGTTAGAGCATAAAGTGGGAATTGTTGAGTTTGTTAAGGGAGTTTGTTAGAGGATTAATTGACTCTAATCAAGTATATTTATTGTAATAGTATTCAGATAAGATTAACTAGAAAAATATACTCAATTCATACACAATATTCCCTTACTTCTTTCTCTGTATTCTTGCATCTTTCTTCTCTGTATTTTTTGCTTTTGCTTCTGGTTCTTTCAAAGAGAATAATTTATTGCTAAAACATGACAGATTATTGGAGACAATCATTTGATGAAGAACACGATAATGAGGATACCTGAGCCTACTATGAAAATAGGGAGAGTCCATACATTTAGAAAGATAACCACTTGGAGCAGAAGAGGCAACTGAGAGTTTGTAGAAACTAGAATCATTCTCCACTCATAGTAGCAATTTCTTAGTGACGTGATCCTTGATAAGAAAATGTCCGGGATAAAATTAAAAAAATACACCTTGCATTATCTTAACTGAACTGATAAAGAGAAAGTAATATTTCTTAATGGAGGGAACATGGAAAACATTAAAGAACTGATAAAAGAGGAATGGATACGACTAAGGGTAGAACTAATGTGAGAGATAGGTAAACCTTTACCATTGCCGACATGCAATTGATCAGGGCCATGATAATTCTCATGATGTTGGCGTGAAATGAATTGCACCAATATAAGGAAATTAATCAGAGTTTTGAGCTAGAGGAGTGAAAGAAGCAAGGTGAGCCGAGGGAGGCGTGGTATGGTTGTAGCGCTAGAAGCAAGTGGCTGCAAGTATAATTGACACCATTACAGATTTGGCAACCATCAGGTATATTTAAAGAGCAGTGCGCGTGTGTGCATTCAAGTTCATAAAATAAATAATTATCAAGAATAATAAAATAATAACCGAAGTCTAATTCTCTATCCCCAATGGATCGTCCCCACTGTGAGTGCCCCACGTTTTCGGATCTTCGGGCCTACAGGAACTATCCCTTTAGAATATGGGGGAGCCTCTCAAAACATTGAACAGCTGTGAAGCGAGGATTCGGGTTGCTCGGTGTGAGTTCACCCTGGATATGAACTCGAGAATATGTCGCTAACCTCGAGAGTTAAAGTGGAAAAGGAGTCGCCGCCTAGTTTATAGGTCTATAAAACACTTTGATATCCATATATAAAGGCACTAGCCTTGGACTAGGTCGGAACTAACGTACGTTCTTGGTAAGATGTTAGGCACCAAAAACCACACATCCGCCTTCATTTGTATTATTTGATTATTCTTGAATAGCATTTATAAAACAAATCTCTAATCACACAAAAAAATATTTAAAATCTATAAACTAATTCAACCAAAACATGTGAGATTTGGATAGGAAAATGATAATAAAGAGAGTCCTTACCTTCCATTAAGCATACATATCACTGCATTATTGGTACAAACCTTATAACATAAAGTTAGTATAAAATAAAACAAGAAATTTTATTTAGCTCTAATCGATGTACACCACAATGAAAGTGGCGTACGCTACAGACATTCAAACAGAACTCCAGAAAAGAAGAACCATACCGGCATATGCCTCTTGCAAGCCAGCATACGCTACACGAAGTAGGCGTATGCCACTTCAGGAAAAATTACCAAATCATTGGGTCAACACTGAGTTTGAAGCACAATCGGATTGTATTTAAAACAAAAAATAGTAAATTGATGATAAGGAATTAAAACATAAATTAATGAATTAAAATACAAAAATTAAAAGACACAAAAGAACAAATCAAGGAGGAGATTATGGGTCATTAAGGAGAGCCATACCATACTGTAATGATCCAAATTTTTAATAAAGAAAATAAAGATAACTTAGTCAAATTCGAGATGACTAATCTCCTGAACGTAAGAGAGAAACTTAATTTGGGTTTAATTTTGTGATTACTTCATTAATAAATTCCACTCCTTAATATAGTGGCTGAATACAACTGATAACTATTCCACTCCTTAAATATAGTGGTAATAACTAACTTAAACTCTAACTAGATAATAACAATTGCAGATAACAATTAATCTAAAACTATTCTTAATTAATTCAAATAACAATAGATATCGTCTAATCTCCTAGAAAATAGGGATTTATATGGCTATCTCCTAATAAAGTTTATCCTCTAGTTTTATCTTCCTTCTACTTTATCCGGGTCATAACATTCCACCCCCCTTGAATATGAATCTTGTCCTCAAGATTCAAGTGAGAGAACTGGCGCTGTAAATCTAAATATTTTGCCCAAGTAGCATCATCCACATGATTATTGGAGAAAACTCGACCTCAAGTTTTGAAATGTCGAAGGATCACGATTTTGACATTGGATGCTTGCTTCAAGTCTGGAATCACCTTCGGAAGCATGACGAACAAAAAATTCTGATGTTCCACCACATTATTAAATATTTCTGGGATTACAAAATCAATGTGAGAAATTAGTGTTGCGAATGAGACATACTTATTTTCAGCCACAGAAAATGTGATTGTATCAATCTTGTTAGCCTCATCAAGCTTTGTGTCTTCTTTATTTTCATTTTCTAGTAGAACCTTCTTTTCATTAGCTTGTTGCTTAGGTTCTACATTAACTTCTTCCTGCACAAACGTCGAAGCAACATCTTTTGGTACTTGGACCTCTATTTCAACACTAGGTTGTGGTGGTTGCCTGAATCTTTGTAACTTGTATTCTAATAGGCGGGCCAAGCTTGTGGCGTGTAATAGGGAGGTTGGCTGAAAAAGTTTTATCTCGGATCGGATCTCCTCCTTAAGTCCACCAATATAACTCTCAACTAATACTTGCTCCGTCCAATTGTGGACTCGTGCCGGTAATTGTTCAAATTGTGCTTGGTATTCGCGAACGGTACCTGTTTGGCAAAGCTTGGCTAGTGCTTCATCAAATACTTCATTATTGTCGTGAATCAATTGAGCCACGGCCTTCGTGAGGGCTGCCATGTCGTTGCTTAATCTTGAAACCTCTTCATGATACTCTTCCAATTTTAATTGAATGTTGTGGCTACTAATTTCCAATGCAGTGAACCGATCTGCCGGAGTAGTGGAGCGTGTGGAAGCCATATGTATGGCTCTGATACCAAATGTAATGATCCGAATTTTTAATAAAGAAAATAAAGATAACTTAGTCGAATTCGAGATGACTAATCTCCTGAACGTAAGAGAGAAACTGAATTTGGGTTTAATTTTCTGATTACTTCATTAATAAATTCCACTCCTTAATATAGTGGCTGAATACAACTGATAACTATTCCACTCCTTAAATATAGTGGTAATAACTAACTTAAACTCTAACTAGATAATAACAATTGCAGATAACAATTAATCTAAAACTATTCTTAATTAATTCAAATAACAATAGATATCTTCTAATCTCCTAGAAAATAGGGATTTATATGGCTATCTCCTAATAAAGTTTATCCTCTAGTTTTATCTTCCTTCTACTTTATTCGTTGTTTAAACTTATCTCTATTTTATCTCTATATTTGCACTATTCAGCAACTCTCTATTTATTTTTTCAGACAAACTCTCCAGCAGTACTCTCTATTTCACTCTCTATTCTATTTAAATATACTTTTTTATTCTTTTATCTCATTTAAATATTATATTTTTTATTCATTCTTTATTATTATTTCCCGCCAACAATTAACCGAAATAACCAACGGCCATAACCAAATCCTTCCCACCCACCGCCGCCACCACCACCACCACCACCGTAAATCAACCCAGAGCAACCAAAAACCACCATAAAATCAATTTCTCAGCAACCAAACAGAGTCAAATTAATTATTTCAAATTAATTTTTCAGCAACCAAAATCAATTTCTCAGCAACCAAACATAGTCAAATTAATTATTTCAAATTAATTTCTCAGCAACCAAAATCAATTTCTCAGCAACCAATCAGCACGACTCCACCACCTCCAGGCTGAGACCCACTCATCCAGGCCGAGATCGGCACGGCTCCACCACCTCCAGGCCGAGACTCATTCCTCCAGGCCGAGACCCACTCCTCCAGGCCAAGATTGGCACGGCTCCACCACCTCCAGACTGTTGGGATCGGCACGGCAAGTGTTAAGGATAATCATCATTTGATGCAGAGTTTATCAACTCAAGATATTCACCAACAATCGCAGCAGCTGAAGGACTTCTCAAATCCTACAACTCAGGACAACAAGAAGAGTTAGATAGGATTTGTTTATCAATGTGTTTAAGTTCTAGTCAATAATTGTTTCTGTATTACACTAAAACTCATGTACTCAATCAATATATATATCAAAGCAAATCACTCAACAATGACAGGTTGAGAACTTGAGTTAATACTTTGTGCAAATCTGAAACCTAACATGGTATTAGAGCTACAAAAAGGACTCATGTCCAGTCTCTGAAAACTTTTATCAAACACCTTACCTGCAATGGCTTCTGCCTCTGCTTCCTCTTCTGCCAGCTCTCTCTCTGCCCTTACCCCAACTACATCTCCTCATTATCTATCTCCCATCCATCACTTGATCACCATTAAACTAACCCGAGACAACTACTTATTATGGAAAGCACAAATCATTCCATACCTGAAAGGACAACATCTCTTCGGTTTTGTAGATGGAACCGAAACTCCACCTCCAGAATTTCTTCCTCTGACCACCACTGAACCAAACCATTCCCTTCCAAATCCCGGCTTCCTTTTCTGGCAATCCCAAGACCAATTAATCCTAAGTGCCCTCATCTATTCCCTCTCTGAAAATATACTTGCCTACGTTGTTAAATGCTCCACCTCCCATGAAGTCTGGACTACCCTTGAACGCATGTTTACTGCCCATTCTTGGGCCAGAACTATGAACATTCACTACCAATTAGCCACATTAAAGAAAGGAGACTCCTCCATTGCTGACTATTTCCACAAATTTACCCACCTCACTGATACCCTTGCCGCCGTTGCTCAACCCCTCCCTCCTCATGAAGCCCTTTCTTTCCTTCTTGCTGGTCTCGGATCTGACTACGATTCCTTGGTTACATCAGTTAAAACTCAAGTTCATCCCATGTCTCTTGATGATCTCTATGGTCACATGCTCAGCCATGAGCTTTGGCTAGCCCAGAATCAACCCACTGTTGATCTATCAAATGTGAGTGCTAACTTCACCAATAAAAGCTACTCCACCCATGGCGGTCGTGGTGGCCATCATCCCTCAACCTATTCTTCCAATCGAGGTGGTCGTTCTAGTTTCAATTCCCACCGAGCAGGGGGCGTGGAAGGCAAAATTCCTCTTATAATTCCAATAGGCCTGTTTGCCAGGTATGCCACAAACCGGGTCATACTGCCTTGCAATGTTATCATCGTTTTGATAACTCTTACACTGTTGAAAGCACTCCACCAATGCAAGCACTTCTTGCCACTCCTCAACAGACTCCTGATTATAATTGGTACCCAGACTCCGATGCCACTCATCATGTAACTCATGATCTTGCCAACTTAAATCTTCATGCTGATGAATATCAAGGCTCTGATCAAATCCGTGTGGGTAACGGTAAAAGTCTTCCCATTAAACATATTGGGACAACCCAACTTTCTACCCCTACAACTTCTTTTCAATTAAATAATGTGCTTCATGTTCCTGATATTTCCAATAATTTATTGTCTGTTCATAAATTTACCAATGATACCCGCACACTAATGGAATTTCACCCTTCTCTTTTTTGTGTGAAGGATCTGGCTACGAGACGTCTTCTGTTGCAAGGGCCGAGTAAGCATGGGTTGTATCCTTTTCCACCTCTCTCCACTAAAAGACTTTCTTCTCCTCGTGCTCTTCTTGGCGAACGCACTTCATTCACCAATTGGCACTCTTGTCTAGGTCATCCCGCTTTTAGGATTGTTTCTCAAATTATTTCTAGGTTTGGTCTTTCTACTAATACAAGTAAATTTGAACTTGCGTGTTCAGCCTGTCTTAGTGCGAAAAAGCAAACAATTACCTTTTTCTCAGTCTTCCAGTCAAATAAAATCACCTCTTGATTTAATTTACTCCGATTTATGGGGTCCTTCACCTCTATGTTCTCGCAGTGGTCATAAATATTATATTTCCTTTTTGGATGCATACAGTCGTTACACGTGGTTGTTTCCTATTTCTCACAAAAATGATGCCCTCCCAATTTTCATTCAATTCCAAAAATATGTTGAAAGATACTTCAATCTTAAAATCAAAATTGTTCAATCCGATTGGGGGGGTGAATTTCGATCTTTGTCCAAATTTTTTGAGTCATGTGGCATTGCCCATCGTCTCTCCTGTCCTCACACCCACCAATAAAATGGTCTGGTTGAGCGCAAACATCGTCACATAGTTGAAACTGGTCTTGCCTTACTCTATCATGCAAATATTCCTCTTCATTTTTGGGATGATGCTTTCCAAACCGCATGTTATCTCATCAACCGTCTTCTAACCACCATTTTAAAAAATAAAACTCCATTTGAGACATTTTTCAACTCACCTCCTGACTACTCACTTTTCAAAATTTTTGGATGTGCTTGTTGGCCAAACCTCCGTCCTTATAATTCCAATAAACTTCAACCCCGTTCTCTTCAATGTACTTTTCTGGGCTACAGTCTTCTTCATAAAGGTTATAAATGTTTTCATGTCCCATCTAGTCGTCTATACATCTCACGAGATGTTATATTCCAAGAGTCAATTTTTCCTTTTCAACAGTCCAATCTGTCCTTCCCAATTTCAGGATCTAATTCCTCAATTTCTTCATCACTTCCTTCCTCAATTCTTGGTCCACATCCCTCTCAGCTTCAGTACGGCTTCACTGGGCCCTCTAACAACAGCAGCACGGCTCCTAGTCAAGCCCAAAGCCTGCTCTCGGTCTCTCCCATATCAAACACTCCAAACACCGGCCCACATACACTATCTCCACTACAGATCGACCCAAACCCAGGCCCAAACCCACACCCAAGCCCAAATATAACCTATGAATCCCTAAATATCTCTTCTTCCCCTCCGTCTCTCCACTGCATACCAGAGCCACCTGCTTCACCTTCTGCTGTGCTGAGCCTCCCCCCACATCCACCTACCACCTCAACTCACCCTATGATAACCCGATCTAATAACAACATCACCACACCCAAACTCCCAACCGACGGAACGGTTCGATATCCTCTTCCTAAAGCTTTGCTCGCCACCACCGACCCCATCTCCTCTATACCCAAACCCACCTGTTTCACAGCAGCCTCCAAAGACCCCCAATGGTTAAAGGCCATGAACATTGAGTTTGAAGCACTCTTGAAAAATCAGACTTGGGCTCTTGTTCCTCCACATCCGAAACAGAATGTTGTTGGGTGCAAATGGGTTTTTCGAATCAAGCGTCATGCTGATGGCTCCATTGAACGCTATAAAGCACGACTTGTTGCCAAAGGATTTCATCAACGACCTGGAATTGATTATGATGAAACCTACAGCCCCGTCATCAAGCCTACGACGGTATGTACTGTTCTTTCCATTGCAATATCTGCTGGTTGGTCTGTTCAACAAATTGATATTCAAAATGCCTTCCTTCATGGAAAATTATCTGAAGATGTTTACATGGTTCAACCCTCTGGATTTCAACATCCTCAATTTCTGAATCATGTGTGCAAGCTACAAAAAGCCATTTATGGCTTAAAACAGGCGCCTCGGGCCTAGTTCTCACGGCTTAGCTCTCGACTTCTTGATCTTGGTTTTCACAGTTCTAAGTCAGACACCTCCTTGTTTATTTGCCGTAACTCTCTCTACACCATTTATGTCCTCATTTATATGGATGATATTATCATCACGAGCTCATCCAATCAAGCAATTGACAAACTTCTGTCCCATCTCCAGTTTGACTTTGCTGTGAAACTACTTGGTCCTCTAAAATTTTTCCTTGGTATTGAAGTCCTTCCCAGTCCCACTGGAGTCCTTCTTTCCCAACAGCGTTATATCAAAGATATATTGAGCTGCACCAAAATGCTTGAAGCAAAACCGGTCAATACACCCATGGCATCTTCCACCAGCCTCTCAGCATATGAAGGGGAACCCTTTCCTGACCATACCTTATTTTGCAGCACTATTGATGCTTTACAATACCTCTCCATCACTCATCCTGATATTGCTTTTGCCGTAAACAAGTTGTCTCAATTTATGCACAAACCGACTCAAACTCATTGGCAATCTGTGAAGCGACTGCTTCGGTACCTCAAAAGCACAATCCAGTTTGGGTTGCACATTTATCGCTCTTCCTGTCATACACTACACGCATTCTGTGATGCTGATTGGGCAGGAATGATCGCCGTTCCACAGGGATTTTCTGTATCTTTCTTGGTAAGAATTTAATTTCTTGGAGTTGTCGTAAACAAGCCACTGTGGCTCGATCCAGTACTGAAGCGGAGTACAAGGCTCTTGCCAATACTGTAGCAGAAATTAAGTGGCTTCAATCTCTGTTTCAAGAGATCGATTTGGTTATGTCTACTCCACCTCTCCTATGGTGTGACAACATTGGTGCTACATATCTGTCTTCCAACCCTGTCTTCCATGCTAGAACAAAGCACATCGAGATTGATTTCCACTTCATTCGTGATATGGTTGCTGCTAAACAGCTCAATGTTCGCTTTATCTCTAGTACTGACCAACTTGCTGATGTGTTGACAAAGCCTATTTCTTCTTCTCGGTTTGCTCTTCCTAGGACCAAGCTCAACGTCTTGTCCATTCTGTTGGGCTTGAGGGGGCGTGTTAAGGATAATCATCATCTGATGCAGAGTTTATCAACTCAAGATATTCACCAACAATCACAACAGCTGAAGGACTTCTCAAATCCTACAACTCAGGACAACAAGAAGAGTTAGATAGGATTTGTTTATCAATGTGTTTAAGTTCTAGTCAATAACTGTTTCTGTATTACACTAAAACTCATGTACTCAATCAATATATATATCAAAGCAAATCACTCAACAATGACAGGTTGAGAACTTGAGTTAATACTCTGTGCAAATCTGAAACCTAACAGCAAGGCTTGGCAGCAGGCTTTACGACTGCGATGGTTTATTCGTGCTTCGCGGCGTGGCCAGCGGGGTTGGTCTCTCCTTCGCGGTTTGGCCAATGGGCAGGTCTCCGCTTCGCGGTGTGGCCAGTGGGGTGGGTCTCTTGTGGGTGGTGGTGGTGGCTGGCCTCACAGGTGGTGGTGGTTTTACAGATCTGAGAAAAGAAAAAAAAAAATTTCTCTGTTGGGTTATAAAAAGATTTCTCTGCTGGTGGTTTTATCACTTCATGTTCTTCAATATTCTGCTGGTGGTTTTATCACAGGTGGTGGTGGTTTTACAGATCTGAGAAGAGAGAGCACAGAAGCACAGAGAGAAGAGAGAGAAAAAATCGGATGAAATGAGACTTCGGGAAAAAAATAGACAATATATACTCGGTGGTCCCGGTCCAGCAAACTCTTTTTTTAATCGGATACAAAACGTTTACAAAGTGTACATCACAAATGAAAAGCTACTGTACACTTTGTAAAAAAATTTGGAGATAGAGAGTTGATTTAGAACACTGCTTGAGCACTTATCTCTGTTTTATTCTCTATTTGTAGAGATAGAGAGCATTTTTAAACAACTGCTGGAGTTGCTCTTATAGCTTGTAGCAAGCTAACGATTCTAATAACCGGCCCCTCCATTTTAATAGTTTGAAAGTGGTGTACACCACTGAGTGACGTATATTGATTTGAAAGTAGTGTACGCTGTATGCCACTTTGAGGCAAAGTGGTGTACGCTGGTTTAAAAGTGGAGTACGTCGGTTTGAAATCGGAGTACTCGAGTATGAAAGTAGCGTATGCTACTTTGGTGAGGGAATGTTATAGGGCTCTTGATATAGACTTAATTCTTTAGGCCTTAATCATTAAAGGTTATCTTCTGGGCTTAACACAAGATGCTAATCATTTTGATATAGAGATTAGGCTTCTTCGTTATTGGGATCGGAGACTCTAGATGTCAGTCAGTGCAAATTGGGATGTCTATAGAATTGATTTTTTCCAAACATAAGCTACGTTAATGAATTGATCTAAAAGGGTAGAGTAAAAAGTGCCTCACGTTATTAGCCATTTCAATTGATTTTGATTATATATATATATATATTTATATGTTTGCAAATGCATTAATTGATTTGGTCATTGGATGATTTTTTGTACGCAAAATGCAAAATTTATAGCATATATTTAAAGTATTTTGCTTGATGAAGTCGTAGTCCTCTATTTTTGGAAACCAAAAATGTTTTTTTTATTTTTTATACTATGTATATCCCATTAAGAGAAATAGGTAACTTTAGAACATCATAATTTACACTACGTGATGCGAGAAAATAGTCATTGAATATTGGGATTGTCAAGTAGTACCTTACTGAAATAGAAATTAAGAAGATTACAAAAAAAAAAAAAAATAGAGATTAAGAAGAATTATACATAGCATGCAAGCTATATTTTCTTAACTTAGAAATGTACAAATTGGTAACTATTCTATTTGTAGCTCATCAATTGCAATATTATTATTTCATGTCATTTGTTTACACAATAAAATTTAGTACAAATTTTTTCTTGGGCATGAGCATAATCTATTTAGCCCATAAGGGGTGAATGTCACTCGATTACTTGACAATTGGTTCTGGCAGGTGGGGTCAGTTACCCGTAGGCTTTATTGCCTAGAGACGAATCCAAATGAATCTTCTTTAGAAAGGTTTCTTATAATAAATTAAAAAAAAAAAAAAAAAGAGTTGGTAATCTAAATTATATATTTGTATTAATTAATTAATTAATTTTTTTTGCCTGTACTATGCCAAAAATGGTAATGAAATAGAGATTTGGATAAGACCGCGCATTGTGCGTGCAAAAGGCTAGTAGATATATGATATATTAGACATTAATTTCTTTTCAAATGTATACTTCAAAACGACATTGTTGTGATGTAATTTTTAAATAGCCATTCAAATATTCGATTTGGAAAATTGATAGGTGTAATTTATGCCACGTTACACATAAAATATAAAAATCTTGTTTTATTAAGACTAATCTAAGGATGTATTAAAAAATTTGTATTAAAGAGCTACATTTAAATTTTTTGACACATAGCAGATATGTATGAATTGCCATGTTAGTCCACATGGTTTTAAGTAATTTGAGAAACCTGCCACATGGCAAGCATTGACAGCTTTATACAAGGGTGAAGGGAGGGAGGTTGGTGGGGCCTCACTGGGTTTTTAAATTGTCACTCTCTTCTATATATATATATTTTTATAAACAATATCTATTTACTTATAAAATTTAAGCAATGACCTCACTTAGTGTTTTTAACATTTAGAAAAATTGTAATCGATAAGTAGTACATCAATTTTTTTTCTGTCCCTTTTATTATTCTTATACCAAATATAGTGTGCCATAAAGTTGGTGCTAGGCACAAAAACATGAAGTTGCCTATATGTTTAAGCACAGATCTAAGGAAATAAATAATAACAGGTTTCAGAATCAATATTGAAAACTATTATGAATTAGAAATTACTATTAATACTATCTCGTAAAACTTTATGCCCTTCCTAAAAAAAATTAAAAAGTTCCAAGAGTAAACTTAAGCCATTATCCAGCTAAACAGTGGAATAAAAAACATAGTCAAGATCATTATACATAATGTATATGAGAAGTGGAGCAAATCACAAAGCTCCGAAAAACACCACATTTAAATGCAAGCAAGGGTCTCCATGTATTGATAAGTTTTGAACTTGTTAGCTGTTATTGCTAGTGCACCAAAACTTATAGCTGGTTTCAAATCACAAAGCACCTTCAGTGCCTTATCCTTAAGATTACAAGAGATCACTTTCCCAGGTATTGCTAGCACAAGATTTGACTCCTTTTTTTCTTCTTCAACTAAGCACAAGGGACGGTACACATAATATCTATATTTGCGACCGCATACCATTTTCGGGTATTTAATTGTCATAAAAGAAAGATCACCATTACATTTCACAATCCAATCAGATTTGTCTCTTTGCATCTCATAGATGGTAAATTGCATACCTAAGGGTCTGCGTGTTGTAATGAGATGTAAACAGCCACTTGACTCTCCAAAATACTCCAAATGCATCTTCGGGGAACCCGGTGTTGATGTTGGTGTTGGCATACTTTTTAAACATTCTCCATCTAAATCAAAGTAAAAAATCGCTCTCCTGGTAGTATCATACCAGTAAATTGCACCATTCCAATAAACTCCTCTATTGTTGAATCCTACATCATAAACAACTTCCTTAACGAACTTCCAAGATCGAGTCTCTGATGAATAGATATCGAATTTGATTAGCCGGTTCGATTCTAACAAAGACATTCGACGTCGAACAAAGATAACCTTATAATGAATCGACTTTGAAGGATCGAAAGCAATATTAACAGACCTTAAATCTGCGGCTGATGCTGCATTGAACACTCGGATTCTCGTGGAGTGACCCGACGTAGGGTTACAAATGTGGTAAGAAATGAGTACAGAAGCATTCGGATCATGTGCTACATCCATATAATTTTGAGAAACGGAATAGCACAACAAGCCATTACAAGAATGTAAAATATTAGCACCTGGGTTGTTGAGGAACTGGATAGGTAGAACCGTAGGAGGTTGAAAATTTTCAAGGTGGATGAGTGAAAGTGGTGGGTATTCTTCTTGGGTAAGACTTTTTAACAATAACCCATTAAGCCTAGGGTTTTTTCGGGCATGATTGATTATAAATTGGGGTTGGGATATAATAGAGTACCATTGCTTGCATATCGATTTAAATTTGACAAGAGGCTTCACAGCAAGATGCATAAAAATCTCTATCAAGAGATCTTCAATGCTAGCCACCGTAGCAGCCGATGATATCTGCAGGGAATTAAGGGTTTTGAGGCGTCTTCTAGTCATTGGTGCCATTCTAATCAAGATTGGCAACGTACTAGATATGAAAGGCTCATAGACTTGAAGTAATAATGGCTGGGATCACAATGGCTGAGATATAGGCGAGATATATGGATCATGGAAACGTTTGAATTGAAGCCAATGATGGTAGCGAGAGTGCGAGAATAATGGTAACTTCCATTCAGAAAAGAAAGTGTGAGACTAATTCAAATGCTAAGCAGAAAAAAGAATATTGTAATCACCAAGGATTGAAAACTGTTAATTATATCAATGAAATTTCTAACTTTTCTAAAAAAAAAAAAAAAAAAAACTGTTAATTACTTCCCCTCTTTCTTATCCAATTTTTTTTTTTTCATCATCTCCGTATTCAAATATCTTTTCCTCTTCTTTTGAATTCAAATCCCACATTCAACTCTCCATTTTAATTCAAATGCATTTTTTCCATATTAGAATTCAAATAAATCTTACCCACATACCATATATTTCTTAAAAAAAAAAAAAAAAGCCTCTTTATCTCCTGGTGCTGTTAAAAATATAACCTTTTGGTGCATGTTTCTCAGAAAGCAATTCTAATTGTGTATGTTCTCTATAAACTTCCCATAATTTGAAACCGTTGAAATCTGTAGTTCCCTCCGCAAATTCCACCAAGGTTTTCTTTCTTTGCAAAGTCTATATATGTTAATTCAATCAATTTATGCATCCTCCATGTAAATGGTTTGGATTTTTAAGAGTAGATTTTTTAATATCTTTATTTATAAAAGAAATGATTATTAGCCATGAATATTAAAAGTTTTAAGATCCAAATCTTTCCTGTTTTTTATTTACAAAAAGAAAAAAAAGAAAAGAAAAAAAAGAACTTCCTGGAAAAAAAGGTAATTTAAAACCAAATATGGATTAATCATTACTAGACTCTTCATATGCGTTATGTACATGTTCAGAGGCTTTTCTAATTTTTCATTTTATTTTTTAATATTATGTAAAATAAAGTATAAAAAATCACAAATTTAACTACCACAAATTCAACCGGAACGGGATGACTCTTCCCCCCAATCCAATTCTCAATATATTTATTAGGAAAGAAAAATACCAAAGGATCTAGCCATCATAAAAACAAGGGTAATTCTACAATATCTATGTGGCTACGGTGCCTCTAATAAATAAAATCTCATATTGATGGTACCAAAGTCACACATGATAGTACCTATCATCATATTGCTAGGTACTCTAAATTTTTATTTATTATTTAAATTTAATATATATAAAAAATCATATTGTATCAACATCACATATAATGGTACCTACATCACATTTGATGGTATAAATTGAGTGGGTGTCATACCCACAAAAAAAGAGTGTGAATATTGTAGAATGACCCTAAAAACTTGCTATATAACAAACCTCAAAATGAGATGTGGTTGGACTTGCTTTGAGTTCATTACAATATTGTTGCTTCCGCTCAAACTGTGATGTGTATACAATTGACAGGAGCAACCAAACCAGTACTCAAGGCATCGACATTGTTACCACTAACTCTAACATAACATGTCAATGATATCATGCGATCAACTTACATTGAAGAGTATTTTCATTTCGCGTTTTAATGGAATTAGAAGCCAAAATTAAGGAAGAGTTTTTAGAACAAATGATTGAACAAAAACAATTTTTGAAGACTTCATGATGTAGAACAAATAGCACACGCTTTCCTAGAACAGCGAGATAATCACAAGTCAGTGCGTAAGCTTGGAAAGAAGAATCCAAAAAGGCACTAGTAGAAATTATGTTGGCATCGATGACGGAATTGAGTGAAATTTGGCGAGCTGATTAGAATCAACGCGAGGATCAAGGCTCATCGCCTTTGGCTATGAGCACCATCAGATTTCGGCCGAATTGCTTCGTCTAAGCCTTTAATTAATTGATTTTGCCGTTTATAGTAATTTTCCTTTTACTTGTAATTTCAATTTAAAAGTCAGAATAAGGTTCCGTCTGTTTTGGAATGTTTCCTAGGACTAGTAGGAGTTGATTTAGCAATTAACTCACTTTTTCCGTTTTTGATAATTTTTCCTATTTCTAGCCTAATTTCGTGCCTATCATGAATTAGGGTTTCTAGAGTTTTCCTAAGGGTCATTTAGCAGCCCTAGGAATCCTTTAGTATTTATATTGTTAATTTGTAGCCATAAAGGCAAATCAGTTTTTCATTAATAATATTTCAGAAAAGAGGTTTTCCTCAATTGTTCTCTCTTCCTTATCGATTCAAGGAGCCCTTAGTAGATTCTAAGGTTTTATCATTCAAAGGAGAATGACGTGTTCTTCTCCTGGCTATTCTGCTGCATCACTTCAGGTAAAGAAATCTGCAACAAATCTCTCTGGAATTGTTGCCATGGTTGTTTACAGCTGTCCGTTAAAAAATGTCTCTGAAATTGTAGTTAAGGTTGTCAATACCGTATCGGAAGTCATTTCGGTTTGGTTAGGGGAACAAAATATTTCGGTACCAGTTAATACCGGTATACCGTTTAAGATTTATCACTAATACCGCTCTAACATTTTTTTTTTTTTGATAATAAATATATAACATTATTAAAACTATATAATTTTGTTAAATATTTTTAAAATGATAAATTAATGTCTCACTCATCAAGTTTAACCAATAATAATAATGCAA
Source organism: Fagus sylvatica (assembly GCA_907173295.1). Classification (NCBI taxonomy): domain Eukaryota; kingdom Viridiplantae; phylum Streptophyta; class Magnoliopsida; order Fagales; family Fagaceae; genus Fagus; species Fagus sylvatica. The sequence goes on along the minus strand of OU015761.1, from coordinate 37,556,715 downwards.
ATGAATGTTTTGTTTTATTTTTTTTTTTGGGTACCGGCCGATTTTGATGAAACAGCCGAAATGACTGATTTTTCCTAGAAATTCCGGTATGGTCCAGTATTGACCAATATTTAGAGTGGTACGCTTTCAATGGCGCTTTTGTACCGGCTCACTCAGCCCACTGGTAGGATAAGTATTGACAACCTTTGTAGCCGCTGAGAGAATTCCTCATAGCATGCTTTGTGTCCCTTTACGCTCATGGTTTTATATCATAAGTAAATATTAAAGGTAGGCAGGTTGTGTTAAGAAGCAATCAAACCAATTGTGCTCCCTCAGATGTGGGTGAGCCCAGGGAGGATAAAGATAATGGGCACATACCCTCTGCGGTGACAGGATGCCTACAGTTCGGCGAAGACGCAACGTCAATGACCCGAAGACTGGGCGCTGAAGCACCTAAGAAAAAATTGGTTTATCAAAAAAAAAAAAGCAATCAAACCAATTGTACGTTGAGAACAAATTTGATCTTTATAGTTTCGGCAATTTAAAATAAAAATGGTGAAAGTAAAAAAAAAAAAATTGAAACGGTTAATAATTTGATGGTTATCTTTTTAATTGGATAAATGTTAAACACAGTATTAGTCTCTAACGTTTTCTAAAGTTTCAATTTTGGTTACTAACGTTTAAACAGGTAGAATTGGTCTGTAACGTTTCAAAATCGTGCACTAGTGGTCCTTCCGTTTGTCTCCGTTAACTTTATGTATACTTGGCTAACAGATTGATGACGTGGTTAATTTAATTTTTTTTTTTTTTTTCATTTACAATTAAAATCTATAAAACTATTTAAAGATTCTTATGTGTGAGAACCACGACCCGAGGGTCAAATGGGCCTCAAAATGTGACCCAACTGACGAATGATCATCCCTCTAGAATGAAGGTGATGTTACAGTAGAGTCGCCACTTATTTTTGCAAGAAAGAAAAATAAGAAAATTCTGAAAAATACTTCTCTTTATTCAATTTGGATTGTATGATTACAATTGAGTGTCCAAAACAGAAAATTACATAGCAAAAGTTGTTTCCTAGGTACAATCTAAGAAAATTACATTTGAATGCTTCCTAAATACAGTATAGTACAGTAGAAATTTACATTCACAAATAAACTAATCTAGAACCTTCAAGATTAGGCTCAGGGGCTTGGTTACAAAACGAGAAGGTGTAAGCACCTCGTTTTGCCCGATTAAAATCGGTCTTCTAGGATAGAGCTTGGCCAAAAACAAATATTTCAATGTACAAAAACATGGTATATCATAAAATTTATTTTAAAGGTTCAAGTTCTTTATTAAATCATTTACATATGAAAAAGGCATATTATCGTCATCATCATGCGAATAGGCAAACAAATAAAGAAATTCAGCAAAGAATTTTTACCTGCATACACATGGAAGAAGATCTTGTTGATTGCTTTAGAATCACCAGAGTTATGTTCAACTTTGGCTGCAATCAAAAAGTTGGTTAATAGAAGACACAAAAATTTATCACAATGGAAAAATTTGAAAAAGGGGAAGAGCAAGGATCAGAAGAGTTGCTGTATGGCTGCAATGGTAGGGAGTTTGTATTCTGCCCAGCTGCCAAAAGAGAACTCCGAAAATGCTTCCTTGATGGTCTTCAAGGTACCTGTGAACAGAGCTTCGCCGTAGGGGATTTTTGTGGGAGATTTTCTCTGTCTTTTAATGGGGGATTATTTAGAGGTGTTTTATGCTTTAGAAATCATACGCAGAATGATCTGGAATTCTCTCTAAAGCTCAAACCTTGGGACCCTTGTAACTGACCCTCCCTTTCCTTTTTATAGCCAAACCAATGATTAGCTATCTTTGTTTAATTTTGTATTTTTATTTTCAATTAATTCCTATTCTTTATCCTCTACCAGCTGTGAACTGACTTGGACGTGTGAGAATTCAAATTTCAAGTTTAAAGATAACTTTTGGGATAAAAAAAAACGTGCTCCAGGTTCGAAGTGCCGGATTGGTGGTTCAATGTTCCGGCCGGTACTTCAATGTGCCGGCCGGTACTTCAATGTGTGCTTGAAGTGCCGGCCGGTACTTCAAATCCCAATCAAAGTGCCAAATACGAGCTTGAAGTGCCGGCCGGTACTTCAAAACTAATCAAAGTACCGGCCGGTACTTTGAGTTTTAAACAAAACCATTTTCAGCTTCTTTTTTTGGTATTTATCCGTTTGTTAAATGTTGTCCCACTTTTTATGATAAACACCAGATATAATAGTGATCTTAATCTTCTTAAAATATTTGAATTAATCTATTTCAATTAATCCTTATATTTTAATTAATTAATCATACTATTTATCCCAACTTAAACTGATTTTATCTAACGTAGTAGAGTCCATAATTATTTATCATTACAAGCCAATGGGACGTTTACACCTCATTAATTAAAATCAACCCAATTAATGGACCAATGATAATTAGTTTGGATTAATCCTATGTACCTGGAATTATTAAATCATTATGCACTCTATCCGTTAAATCTTCAATTGATCATAACATTTGCACTTATGATCTGATTTGGGCTTGTGACATGTTGTTTTGAGTATTTTGAAGTGGAGATTTGTTTAATCAATTCAAATTGTCAATCAAATGGTCAAAATTGTCTTAGAGAAGTTGTACGCTTCGTTCTTTGGATTTATTTTGGAAATGACCCTAATTTGTATTCTTAGGTTATGTAGGTAGCAAAACGAGGTGTCTACATTATGTTCAATATATTTAAACACATAATATCTTTTACTATAATATGCATAAAATAGTCACAATCATACATAAGTTAAGATTATTTGTATTGAAAAATATTTGAGTAAATTAACTACTTCAAAACATAGGTGAAAAAAAAAAAAAAAATCGAAATAAGTGTATCTTTGGGTCAATTACCTTTGTGAAAAAGAAAATCAATATGAATAGCAAATATGTTTTTTTTTCTTGGGTTCGTTAGTCATCATGTGTACATTCCATCAATGGATGTAATAGACTCATATATGAGATTACGAGAGAAAATGTTAAATCGATTAAACTCATTACGTTAAATATATGACAATTATTATATCAAATGGTGAAATTTGCGATGTAAAATCGTACAAATTAATTTAAGATTTAAAATTGAACCTAGTCTATATAGGAAATACAAAAACATTATATCTCATATTTTCATAATTTTGATATTTATACAACAATCACATCGAATAAATAATTAAACTTAAATACTCCAACATATGAATTTTAACTTATATTCTAATGAATGTAAACTAACATAGGTAAGTTTCAAGACTAAAAGTAGCAACTCAAACTTATTATTTATTATCTATTCAGTATCCAACCGAATGTTACATAAACATATATTATTAATATGTAAAACTAATTAAAGATTCTTATTTAAAATATATTTAGACACGTGGTATTTTTTTACTATAATATGCATAAAATAGTCACAATAATAAGGCAGTAATGAACACATATGTTAATATTATTTTTATTGGAAAATCTTCACGTAAATTAACTAGTTCAAAAATAGGTGAAAAAAAAAAAAAATTGAAATAAGTGTATACTGATTACTATTATACGATGGGTCAATTACCACTGTGAAAAAGAAACTCAATATGAATATAATTTTTTTTTTTTTTTTAATGGGTTTGTTAGTCATCATTTGTACATTCCATAATTGGATGTTTATCATGTGTAAACTCATATATGGGATTTCCAGAGAAAATATTATGTTTATTAAACTCATTAGATTAAATATATGACAATTATTATATCAAATGGAAATTTCCGATGTAAAATCATATAAATTTATTTAGGATTTAAAATTAGACCTAGTCTATATAGGAAATACTGGTAACATTATATCTCATATTTTCAAACAATTTTGATATTTATACAATAATTCACATCGAATAAATAATTACCAATATATGAATTTTAACTTATGTTCTAATGAATGTAAATTATTATGTTAAAGTTTAAACATATTAAAAGTAGCAACTCATAGTTATTATTTGTTAAAATATTGAATTTCAGACAAATTGTTTAACATAACTATATATGTAAACATAAACATATGTAATTAATATGTAAAACTAATTAAAAAATCTTAAACTCAATATATTTAAACACAGGTTCCTTTTTATTATAATATGTATATAATAGTTTGAGTGTACATGTGTTTTCACCCTTAACATGTTTCATTTTTTTTTTTTTTTTTTCTCTTTGGTTTGAAAGTACGGAGACTTCAGGAAATTAAACATCAAATAAAGAGAAACCAGAACGCATTAGAAGGTAATTAGAAACAATTAATAATAATAAGTTACGGAATTTTTTTCTCCTTTTCTAAAATAGTTTGGGAGTACATGTGTTTTCATTCACAATATTTTCATTTATTTTTCTCAATGTTTGAAAGTAGGGGGACATCAGAAGACATCAAATAGGGATTGTAGAGCAAGTACAAAAAAAGACACTGGAATGCTTGTTGTGCAAATGTGTATACTTTAAAATTGTAATTAAAAAAACGAACAATACACTCATTTATACTTAAATGTTGTTATACAATTTTGTTTTTGCTAAATTTGGATACTCTTAAACATATTGTGCATTGTTGTACACTTGTACTGTACATAAGTGCTATGAACATTGAATACTTATTGTATTGTTTTTATTTTTTAGCATGTACCTCAAATTTTACGATAACCAAATAATAGATACTATAAAAATCATAATTTTTTATTTATTTAATACATTAAGAATAGAAACATTATTTATTTTTTTCACTAAAAAAAAAAAAGAAAACAAAAAAATTATAATTTTAAAATACATACTGAATATTACCCTGTTTTAAGCATCGGTCACTTTGAAAATTAATAGTACATTTTCTAATAAATTACACTAATTGAACTTTAACCCCTTTTGAAATAGTCGGAATATATCTTAATTTGATTATGAATAGAGGTTTATGACTTAGCAAATTTTTCTTGGAAAAAAAAAAAAAAAAAAAAACATATCGTTATTATTGTTCTTTAAGAGGATTCTTTCCCGTCATGTCCACTTTATGAAGGATTTTGCTCGATAACCTATTTTTTAAAACTATTTTGCAAAAAAACACTTTTTTAAAACTATATTGCTAAATAGGCTTTTGTTGAACTCGTCTCTATGAGAA
>OU015761.1:37473247-37551424 GCA_907173295.1 Fagus sylvatica | reverse complement strand
TGGCTATTTGGAGATAAAATTTTCTTTATTAAGTGGTGTTTTTAATAACACCACCACCGACCTCACAACTCCAACCATTCACCCGATGACCAGCACTATCTCCACCAACGCATCTATCCCCTACCAATACAAACAAGTTGAAACATAGGAATGTCACATCAGAGCCTACTGATATTGGAATCACACAATCAATGGTACCACCAAGAGGTGCATTGACCACAGCCATCATTAACGTCACCATCTCCACCATAACATTATCACTGCAACACCTCCATCACCACCAGACCACCTAAATCTGCCACTTCCATGGTATCCAATATGATCATTCAAAAACAAGAAAATCCTTCCACCGAAATACAATTGAGTTCATATACGTTAAAACTATTTCAGTTCAAGCATACCCTAAATGGTTCAGTATAAAACATATCATATCTCAAGAATCAGAAAAGAAAACTTCACCTCCACCAATGACAACAAGCTTCATCAATCCACCATGGTAGTAATCTCCGTACAATTTTAATATTTGTTCCCGCAAATTGATCCCTTTTTCCATAGCATCAACCAAGCTCTTATTATTGCCTGCATGTAAAGAGCAGAAAATTATTTTTAAAAATTGTTATTTCATTAAACTGACAATTTCGACAAAAAAGTAAAACATAATGGATTCAAGCTTACCCCAAGAGAATCTTTTAAAAGGATGACCAGGTGCAGCTGTATGACATTGAAGTTGTTGAAGACGGCAGGCATCATTTTGCAAAACCTGATTGAATTCTATATTCCATTTTATATAGCATTACGGTACACAACATCAGCAATAATATATATATATATATTGATAAATAATGCATTTATTAAGAAAGCTCAAGAAGGACAAAAGAATTAAAATTTACAAAGATCTATCAGCTCCATATATATATATATATGTCGGCAACATAATTGTAAGTAAGCGAAAATGAAGCTCTTTTTGAAAAGGAAAAATTGAAAATCATTATAGTCAGATAAGAGTGGCACACACCTGAATCTACAGCAAGTACCTCTCTTTCCATGGCTTCAATTTTCACTAGCGGTGAAACAAAGAACTGAGAAAATCTGATAAAACAAGGAGACTAACTAATTATTAACCACCTCACTGATATGGAAATGAAATATATCAGAAAACATATTAACAAACAATTTCATAAATATCTTGGCAAATACAACTAGAATTTAAGGCTGTATGGGACCAGACATCATGCTACTGGCAAATATATTGCAACAGAAACACTATTTACGCCATACATATAGTACCATATATATTAGATTACACGTCATGGAGAATGTTTTAAGTAAATTTTCATACAGTTTAAAAATCAGTGAGATACTATGAGATCAAAATGTTGGGCAATATCAAACTCAAATTCATTGATCTAATAAGACTCCAGTTCCAACATCCCCTTACACTGTTCCTCTGTTACATAAGAATAATATAAACATCTTAAACAAAGAAAAATTTCTTATAAAAAGAACTGCAGTTCCTCCAGTTCATGTCACAACTCACACCTGTACTTGCAACATATGCAAGACCATCATTGATATTTTCAAAGTTTCAGACACTGGTAGCAATCGTCAAGACAAAACAAGATCTACTGCCAAAGTATAAGCATCAAGGATACCACAACCTTGCTTGATCAATAAAAAAAAAAAGGCTACAGTTTACAATAAATAAATCAGAACCTACCTTCTCAAGGCACCCTTGAGAAACTCCCGCTTCACTTCAAAATGGTAGCATGTATGCTCAGATTCTGTGTATGCATTAGAAGAGCCTCCATGCTTGGACAAGTAACTATCATACTAGCAAAAATAAGAGTCAAACTGGTTGCCCAAATGACCATAACCTTAACACACATAATGAATCTCTGTTTTAACTTGAAATAAGCACAACAGCTAGAACATGCATAAGACTCTTAACCAAGTAAAAGAAATCAATGTAAGGATGATCTAGAAACAACAAATGCATTGAGATCAACATGAAAACTCTCAAATAAAATTATAGATTTCTCAAAATAGTATAGAAAGGAAAGTCACTCCATGATTTCTTTTTCTTTCAAAAGTAGTGTTTTAAATATAACATTGACAAACAGACCTCATTTTCATCTGGAAATTCAGTACTCCCCATGAAAAGCATGTGTTCTGCAAAAAATGAGAATTTATAAGCAATGTATGTATATCAAGTTTAGAATTGCTGATAGAAAATTGAAATAGAAGAAAATGTTGAGAAGCCCTCTATGATAAGAAAAATAAATAAGAAAGTTACAAATATGAAGGAATGATAAAGAAAAGACGATGTCTTCTCATGAAGAAAAGTGAAGCAGAAAGGGGGAAAGACTAGTATTGGGCTTGTTTTGTTCGCGTACACATCCAGCTGGATTGCATAATGGCATTGTGAAAATGTATGCAGCACACAGATCTTCCATTTTGACATGTAACATCCAAAAGTATTACTCAGTGCTGCATAGAAACTCTTAAGCTTTACCTGATGTCTAACTAAGCATCTAATATTCGTAAGCTGCTAGTCACTCACTATCTAAAATAATCCTTAATATGAAGAATTTTCAACTTCTCTCTCCACCAACCATTAACCCTTTTCTCTTTGGGAAGCAAAACAAGCAGCCAACTATCAAGGCTAGAAAAAAGGTCAATTGCTCAATATTAAGAGTTTGAAATAGAATAGATTTTTTCTTTTGCTACGGTAAGTTGAGAGGGACTTTGCCCCCAGGATTCAAACCAGAGCTCTCCCCTATGAGGAAAGCCCGGAAGTGCCACTGACCCAAGAGACTCTTGGCCAAAAAAATTAAAAATTAAGAGTTAGAAATGGAAATGAAACTCACTATAACCAAATTAAGTATTCTTTTCAAAAAGTATGAATCAATAAGTCATTGGATTCGAGCACCGCATATCCACCACTCCATTCAAATGAATTGAATATAACTTCTTCTCTAGGAAAAATTAAAAACTAGGGCAAATTGCATTTTCCCCCCTTTGACTATTGGGTCTACTTAACCGATGCAAATAGACCCCCCCATGTCTGCATGTAAGATAAATGAGATATAATCAAACCTAGAAAATGTGCAAGCCCTTGTGCCTCAAAAGGATCAGAGAAGCTGCCCATTCCTACACACATTGCCGCCGCAGCCTGCAACAAAAACGCATACACTTCCAATTAACAAAATCAAATCCAATGCTGCTAATTTTAAGTGAGTAATTGAAGAACCAGATCAGAAAACGCAAAGCTTTAATAGCAATATCAAAAGCACACCATAAACCAAATGAATATGATATTCACACAAGTTTATGGAAACTGCGTATTGCAGAGTTGAAGTTCCTTATTCCTTTCTTAGCAACCAAACGGCGAATTCGATTCACATTCTGTTACTTTGTTTAGATTCAAACAAAGACTAACCTTCTTAGTCTGAGAAGAAGAACCTTTCTTTCCTTTCTCTTTAACTTCTTCATCTTCGTCTTCGTCTTCTTCATCTTCATCTTCTTCGTCGTCCTCGTCCTCATCCTCATCCTCTTCCTCTTCCTCTTCCTCTTCGCTGCCTTCGGCATCGTCGTCGTTTTCCTCATCTACCTGTTCGCCATTCTCAAGGGTTTTAGGAGGGCCATCAGGGTAAATCTCAGGGTCGTGAATGAGCAAGGCTTGGAGGCCATTGTCGAGCTCAATGAGCCTGTATAGCCGACTATCGTTGGGAGACTTAATTACCATATTGTCCGAAGAAAAAGTGCAGCGAGCGGAAGCCATGGTTTTATTTCTTTGATGAAAGAGGGAAAGAGATTATAGAGAGTGAAACGTAGAGAGTTTGCTAAAGTATATCTCCCTCTCCGTCTTATGGGAACAAAACTTTTATATAGCGTGTGCGCGAGGGTTTTGAGTTTGGGTTTGGGTTTGGGTTTGACAAACAAGTCAATCTAAAATAAATAAGAAGTTGAAGGTAGCTTACAAAGCCAATAGTGCTTTTAAAAAAAAAAAAAAAGCCAATAGTGCTTTTCCTACGTGATCTGGTGGGGAAAATGCAGGATATGCTCCCATCGTACAAATGTTATAAATCCAAATCCATTTGTATGATTTTGGGATCCAAATCCATCAACTCTATCCCTCTTTCGGCCCTTGTTGATGTTGATCGACTCGTTTATACAATGTCCCTCTCTCTATTTTCTATAAGACTTATCTTATTTACTAAAAACATTAACACAAATAGAATCCTCGGTTATCAAAAGTTTAAACTTTAAAATAACATTTAGAGTTAGTTTAAACGGTCACAATTAACCTATTTAACAAAAAAGGGATAGTTTGTCAGTATTTCTTCGATTATGTAATAACGATTGATGATAATTGATGAGTGAGGAAATTATGAAATTAGTGAGGGCTAAGCTTATTACTTATTAGGACGACCTTAGCAAGTTTCGTGGCTGAGGTCGAGACCAAGCATCGAGATCATGACGAGACCAAGGTTATCAGATCGACCTATGTACGAGGTGAGCTATTGTGACTATGCATAAGGAATAGTCTTAAGTTGTTGAGTTCAATGGATGACCATGTTAGGAGACTACAGGCACGTTTGGTATACTATAATAAATCTTCTAATGTAATAGCTATTCGGTTGTTTGATTATGCTTTCATTACATGGAATAACTATTCCTTAGGAATGACTATTCTTTAAAATGAGGAATAGTTATTCCTTACAAAAATTGGCGTAATAGTTATTTCTTAGATTACGTAATAACTAAAAAAAAAAAATTCAAAAATTCAAAAAATCATATTTAACTACAACTTTTTTTTTTCTCTCTCTCTCACTCTCTCTCTCTCCATTTCTTTTTAAAAAAAATTGCCTCCCTCTTTCTCTCTCTACACACAAGTCTCCATTTCTTTGTTTAAAAAAATCGCCTCTCTCTCTCTCTCTCTCTCTCTCTCTCTCTCTCTCTCTCTCTCTCTCCATTTCTTTTTAAAAAAAATTGCCTCCCTCTTTCTCTCTCTACACACAAGTCTCCATTTCTTTGTTTTAAAATGCCTCTCTCTCTCTCTCTCTCTCTACACACACACACATATTATATATATATATATAACATTCAAAATCCAAGTCTCCAAAATGTTTTAAAATTATTAATACTCGTATAATAAGCAATACACATATATTAATCATGTTGTAGTAAAATAAAGAATACATATTATGGGTTCTATTCATATGTTGTTACCAAACAGATGAATGATAATAGTTATTACATTACAGCTTCTTTTATTCCTTGTAATACTGATTCCTATTACAGTGTAATAACTATTACAACATACCAAACATGCCCTACGTTGGGCAACCTATGCACTATGGACGACCATGTTGGTCGACCTCGTGCCCATAAAGGAAAACCAAAAGGTATGGAGCCCATTAACTATGTTCATGGAAACAATAATTAAAGGTCCAGTGGTGGTGTCAGGAATTTTTTCTTAGGGGAGCCAAGATAAATATATATATAATATATATTATATATATATATATATATATAATATATATATAAAAAACATTTTAATCCAAAAAATAGCCTATCATATTTATATTGCTAATTTTCCACAACAACAAGAACTAAGTCTTAGTCCCAATATTTTTGGGATCAATAAATTGTTAATTCTCAATGAAATTTGTAATTTTTCTTTTAAAAAAATATACTATTTATTTATCTATTTATAGGAACAATATATTTTAAATATGTTTTGATTTAATGAGTTGGGTATGGTATAAGAGTACAATGCATTAATCATTTATATATACCTATTTATTTTTAAGAAAATATACTTTGGATATACTTTGATCTATTGATCTAATGAGCCACATATGGTATAAGAGTAATACAAAGAAAAAAAATTGATGTATCAATTATTTACATAAATGTAATACTTTATTTTTTTAATAAAATAAAATAAAAATCTAAGGGGGGACATTAATTAAATTTTATAATCAAATTGATATTTTTTATAAAACAAATACAAGCGGGATGGGTAAAATTGTAAAAGCCAGGGGCTCCCCCTAACCCCCCCCACCCCCCTGCAAAGGTCAAGATTCTTATCCATGACCAACACAGTCCCGCCAAGTTTGCCCATGATGCAACCTACACCCATTTCAAACACAATCAAGATGATGTCTACAATTAAGGAGTCACGTGCCTTGTAGTCGGGCTTATAAATGGATGAGTTCCTCACCATAGTAAGGTATGGAACAAAATTACCTCATTTGTACATTTTCCTTTGAAGAGGTTACTAATCTAAGCATTGAAAAATCCCCCATGACGGTTAGCCCCCAATAACCTCATTGATTCTTGACTAAAGTCTATTTTTGGCCCTCTAACTTAGGGGGTGTTTTCATTTTGACCCCCTAACTTCAAAAGTTTTCATTTGGACCCTTTACATTTGAGTTGTTTTCAAAATGGTATTTCTGTACAGATCTGTTACTCAATTTCTGTTAAGTGTCACGTAAGCAATCCTAATCAACATTTTTAATATTATTTAATTCAATTATAACATTTTTTAATTAAAAAATAAAAAATAATGAAATAGATTGTTTTTGAAAAATAAAATCCAAAATAATAATAAAAAAGATTCTGAAAAATAAAACAAAATTACACTGTATTTACATAAACCTCAATATTTGAATTGGAAGTGAATTTATTTACACCTACACATAATTAGAAGACGAAGTTGCTTTGTGGATGAGCAATCCCTTTCTTGAAGAGTAGTGGCTCGCTTTTGTTGATGGCAATGGAATTTAAAGGGGTAGAGGTTTGAGTGCTTTTCCAACCATGGGTGGATTTAGCCATGGCCGACGGTGATGTGGGCCCTGCTTGTTAATCTATGGGTGTATTTGATTTGGGTGTGTAGGTTTGGAATATAGGTGTGTTAGTTTAGAGGACAATGGCAATGGGTAACTGCTTTTTTGGGTTGGAAGCTATGGTGGTTCTTTCTCCAAGACATAGGTACACTGGTATTTCTCCAACACCTTCTTCGGTAGAATTCGACGGTCCAGCTGTTGCTCCGACTAGCAGTGCTACACGTTGCAGAGCGATTTGATGGTAGTTGCATTGGGGATCTTTGTTTTGGGGTTGTTCTAAGTGCGTTGGGTGATTCATTTGGGCATTCTTTTATTTTTTTAAATGACTAGTTTGATTTCTTATGTAATCCAGATTCAGATCAAGAGAGAGAGAGAGATTTATGGGCAAGAACATATGAGAGAGAGAGAGACATTTGACGATCAGATTTCTTTTTTTAAAGTTTTATGGTTTTTTTTTTAAATTTCATTTTATTATTAATGATTTTTTATATGATATATATGACATGGTAAGATAGTGTGGCAAAAAACAGTGATGTGGACACGTGATTGGGTGCTTAGTTGGCACTTAACGGAGGGGAGGTTAACTGAAATAGAAGGAAGGGCTCGTTTGAAAGTTAAACAGACTTATAGGGTCCGAATGAAAACTTTTGAAGTTAGAGGGCCAAAATGAAAACACCCCCTAAGTTAGAGGGCCAAAAATAGACTTTAGTCTTGATTCTTTTTCTCCTCTTCTTTGTAAGTGTTTATGGGTCCGATCGATGTGACACTGTGAGAGTGCTGCCTATCATATAAACTAGTGAATCTTTTAATATCATATCAAATATACAGGTAAATTAAATGGAATGCTCAATTTAGTCATTTTTTATAGCTTAGAGTCAATTGTATAAAATCGAGAGTAGGGGGGATTGTTTGCAATTGACCTAAATCCAACGGATTTTGTTTTTCTTCTGCAAATTGGCATTTATTTTATTTATTTTTATAAATATTTAAATTATTACTTAAATTTGTTATGACATCATCATTTTGACCACCGATGATGATGTCTTGTGTAGTATTAAATAAACCCAATGATTAGTGCCCTGGAGAAAATCTTTGCCCCTATTTTATTTCATTTTTTCATTTATTTTTTTAAACAGATAATTATGAAAATGAAACTATTAAGAACAGGCCTATCCGCCTATAAATGTGTTTTATTGTAGCTAGAACGTAAAAAGAATAGAAATTTTGAAAATGCTGTTTTTCTTGAACCTTTTGTTTTTGTTTTTGGGGTAAGTTTACCTTGAACTTTTAAGAAAAGAAAGAAACAAAGAGAGGGAAACTACCCAAAAAAAAAAAAAAAACCTTTTGAGTTGTTTTTGATACTTAAGAGCATTCCCAGCGGAGTTGTAAATGTAGCATTTTTGTTAAAATAGATGGTACTGTAGCTAAAAAACACGAAAAAACGCTCCCAGCCGACCCTCTACTTTAACTCCGACTTTTACACATTGCTACAGTAACGTGTATTTTTACACGTTACTGTAGCAATGTGTATTAATTTTTTAATGTTTTTTATTCTGTCTTCTGTCTTCTCTCTCCTCTCTCCTCTGTTTTTTTTTTCTTCTTTTTTCTTTTCGTTTCTCTTTCTCTCTGCGCTGCTCTCTCTCTCTCTCTGCTCTGCTCTCTCTCCCTCAGTCTCAAGTCAACAGCTCGGTGGAGGTGGAGGTGGTTGTGGGTTGTCAACGGCTCGGTGGAGGTGGTTGTGGGTTGGTGGTTTTCGGTGATGGGTTGTTTCCGGATCTGTTGGTGATGGTGGTTCGCGGCGGTGATGGGGATTCTGTTTGGGTTTGCCGGCGGTGATGGGGTTTCCGGATCTGATTTCTCTCTCCCTTCTCGGCCGTGTTTGCAGACAAAATGGGTTGTGGTGGGTTTGGGTTTGCCGGCGTGGGTGTGGGGGTTATGGGCGGTTGCTGCTGATCGGCTGCCGTGGGTTTGGTTGGGGTGTGAAAAAAAATATATAAAAAAAGAATTATTTTATAATATTTTAATGTGATGTATTGTAAAATAGAGAATGGGATGGGAGTTGTTTTGTAAAGGTGGGTAGTTAAAATAGAGAAGTGGCTTTTTAGAGTTGTAAAATAGAGATACAATCCATTTTCCGTTGGGAATGCTCTAATAGCTTCCCTGAACTTTAAACCGTAACACATAGGTTTGTTTAGGTCCGCTTTTTTAGAAGTAAACAAATTTTCTAGAAAAAAATAATAATGTGTTTCAGTGTTTGGGTAGAGCTTGTCAAATGAGGAGTAAGTGTAAGAGCAACTCCAATAGTATTTTCATTTTTTTCTTCACATGTTGAGAAAAAAACCACTCTCTATTAGTTTAATCAATCTCATCTCCAACACACTCTTTATTCTTTCTCTATACCCATTTAAATATTATTTCCACATTCTTTTTTATTTATTATTTATTAAGCCAAAATCAACTACCAATAATCATAAAAAATCATTCAAACTCTTTGTTGATGTTGCTGTTCAAGCTGCAAACCCCAAAATTACCCATCAACCAAACCCATACATACTAGAAAATTCCAGCAACGACCACCACTTTACCAAGAGACCACCACTCCACCAAGCTGCAAACCCAACATCCAAAACCCAGCAACAACCACCACTCCAAAATCAACCAAAATCAAATACAAACAGCAAACACCCAAAACCCATCAACCCACTCCGAAATTAGCCAAAATCATCCTCAATCTGCCGGTAGAGATCCAACCAGCAACTTCAAAAACACCCAAAACCCATCAACCCACTCAAATCTACTACTTCTCTTCCTAAATCAACCTAAAACGAACCAACAGTCATCCAAAATAACCAAATCACGTTGTCAGCCCCTCCACCGCAAGATCCACGCCGTCGGCCCCTCCACCGCGAGATCCACACCGTCGACCCCTTCACCGCGAAGATCCACGCTGTCAGCCCCTCCACTGCCAGAGCCACTATATTTATTTCTTCTTTTATTCTTTGTTGTTCTTTGATGTGGGTTCTGATCTCTTTGATGGGGTTGAGGAAGATTCATAAAAAATAATGGAGGTGGAGAGGCGAGAGAGAGAGATGAGAGTAGTTGAGAGTTCAAAGAGAGTGAGAGGTGAGAGAGAGAAAAGTCTGGCGTGAGAGATATAATTTTTTATTTGTGGTAGAGAGCTACAATGTCTCTTCACATGTGGAGAGACACTGTAGCATTTAGGAAGAATGAAAAGGCTGAAGCTAGTCTACTAGAGCAAGAATTTTTGGTTTTGCTCTCTACAAGTAGAGAAGGAGAGCCTTTACCGAGGCTTCTGGAGATGCTCTAAAGGACCCTCTCACGTTTTTACACATCATTTCTTTATAAAGTTATAAGTGTAGCATCATTCAATTATAGGGAAATTTTATGTGATTAGTGTACTTCTAATAAATAGGGGTGGCAATTCGTGTTCACGGGGCGGGTTCGTGTCGGGTTGGCTCATATATTTCTACTATTTGGGTCAACCCGAACATGACTCGTTTATTAATCGTGTCGGGATATGTCAACCCTAACACGACTTGTTTATTAAACGGGTTGACACGACACGACTCGCATAACCCATTTAATAAACAAGTCGTGTTGGGTTGACACGACCCGACACAACCCATTTGACCCGAATTACTCAAAATGACTTATACAACCCATTTGACCCGAATTTCACAAAATGACCCACACAACCCATTTGACCCGAATTACACAAATTGACCTGTTTAATAAATCATGTTTAATAAATCATGCAAAAGCAAAAGTAAAACTAAAATTGACCGAATTATACATTTATACATTTACAAATAACAATAAAAGATGTGACTAAAATTACTTTCATAAAATAAAATAACAAACCAACTAACCAAGTTCCAAATTAAAACAATAATTAAAAAATTATAAGTCCAAATACTAAGCTAAATAAGTAAATATGCATAAGTCTTGGTGTAAAGACTAAATAACATAATAAAACCAAATATTAAGCTAAATATACACCCACAAAGTTTTGGTGTAAAGGAAAAATTAGTAAATTACAATTTACAAAGGGAAATAAAAAAACACTTCTTCATCCAGCTTTTTTTGCATCGAAACAGTGGTTGCCTAGTTGGTTCCTTCATCACTGCAATCATCCATAAGGCCAATATGTTCATCATTAGCAATAACATATAATAAACCAACAAAACTACTAACTTAGCATCAAGTTCTACTTCTAAAAATAACACACCTAATAATAGTTCATACCATGTCAGCATTAGAACCCATTGATGGAGGTTCATCATTGTTCTCTTTGTTGATATCCATCTTCATGATATCTTCAGTTAGATCATCCAATTGAGATTCTGCAAGATCTACATCAAAACATGAATTCAAATATTAAGAATTTAGCAAAAGTATTATAAACACTAAATATTAAGACCCAATGTTAAAACAAGAAGTTACCTTTATCTCCATATAACCAATCTCTACTGCAAATAAGTGCCTCAACAACATCAGGTTTCAATGCACTTCTAAATTGATCAATGACTCGACCCCCAACACTAAAAGTGGATTCTGAAGCAACAGTAGAGATAGGAATACTCAAAACATCACGAACCATAGCAGCTAGTTCAGGATATCGAAATTGATTTCCTTTCCAAAAAGAAAGAATATCTAGCTTTGCATTCCTATCCATCCTTGGTTCTTCCAAGTAAAGCTCCAATTGAGTTTTTTGTGTTTGCCCAACAACATCATCACTTTCAAAACAATCAAATTCCTCCAAGTAAAACAATAAAACAAATGTTATTTCAAACTAAATATACATAGTAAAATATTAAATAATTCACAACATAGAAAAAATAACATACTTTCATCACAAACATTGTCTCCTTGCTAAAAGACTTGAATTGGAGGTCTTGAACAGCTTTACCACGGTTATTAGTTGTGCTTGAAGGTGTAGGAACATTACTCACATATTCCCCAAAAAGAGCAAATAATTTTTCACGAACCTTCAAATACTCATATGAACCACCAACTCCATAAAGCTTTTTATAGCAAAAATCTACGAATTGAAGCTTAAAACGAGGGTCCAAAATAACTGCTATAGCTAACACTATACTGAACTCTGACCAATATTTCTCAAACTTCACAAGCATTTGTTCCGCCATTCTTCTCACATACTCATCCTCACTCTCACTACCTTGCCTCAAAGTTAAATACACCATGAAAACTTGTTGAAAGTATAAGTTGGCTGTTGGATATTTGGTGCCAGAAAAGACACACGTAGCATCATAAAAAACAGCCAAAAAAGTGCTGATTTTTTCCGCCTTATTCCATTCATCAGCAATAGGACAATGCTTAAAATTAGAGTCAGTTAACTCTAAATGATGAAAAGCACGTCGATAAAAAATAGCACTCTCAAGCATAAGAAATGTCGAATTCCACCTAGTAGGAACATCTTGCCTTAACCCTTTCTTACCATCCAAAGACATTTGTTTAACAGAATCAAAAAACTTAACTTTTCTCCCTTGTGATCCTTTAACATACTTAATGCATTCACGAATTTTTTGTACAACACCATCAATTTCCTTCAAACCATCTTGTACTATCAAATTGAGAATATGAGCACAACAACGAAGATGAAATAAATCACCTTGACAAACAAGTGCTTTCTTAATATTTAATTGAGTTCTCAACATGTCAACAGAAGTATCATTGGATGAAGCATTATCCAATGTCACAGAAAAAACCTTATTCTCAATGCCCCACTCACATAGCAAGTTATAAATTTTTTCAGACAAAGATATACCATTATGTGGTGGCGGCATTAAACAAAAATTCAAAACCCTCTTATGCAAGACCCAATTTTTGTCAAGAAAGTGTGCAGTGAGGCACATATAACCATCGGTTATTATTGAGGTCCACAAATCAGATGTTAAACTAATTCGGCCTGGAGCTGATTTCAACATAGATTTAATTCTATCTCTCTCTCTCTTATATATCTTAAGAGTATCAGCCTTTGCAGTATTTCTAGTGATATGTACTACATCAGACCGCAGGTAAGAAAATATTGCTCGTACACCAACATACTCAACAAATCGAAATGGTAAATCATGCATAACAATTGCAGCAACCAATAATTCTCTAAATGTGTCAGGATCAAATTTAGAGGAACTTACTGACATTGATCCATCTTTGTTACCAAGTAAAAGCTGGGCAACATCGTTTGTGCGTTTTTTGTAACAACTTTCGACATGCCGCTTTAGTGTTCCAGTACCATAGTTGAACCTGGACTCACATATTTATTTCCGCACTTCTTGCATCT
This sequence comes from Fagus sylvatica, assembly GCA_907173295.1. NCBI lineage: Eukaryota > Viridiplantae > Streptophyta > Magnoliopsida > Fagales > Fagaceae > Fagus > Fagus sylvatica. The sequence goes on along the minus strand of OU015761.1, from coordinate 37,538,245 downwards.
GCAGCAAGGCTTATCACCATCACCCTTAGCTGGAAGCATCTCAAAGAAAGCCCAAACAGCTGAAGTCTTCCTTCGTTTTGCCTTCCTCTTTTGAGTCCCCACTGTAACTGGAACATCTTCTAGTTCAACTTCAACCAAGTCATCATCATCTTCATCTACGTCTATTAATTTATCAACCGGATCACTGGTGCCTCCCATTACTTCCTCATTTTCCATCTGAAAACATAAAAAAAAAATCAACCACCAACATCAACATGTAGAGAAATGAGGTTAAACAAATTAATCTAGAATTAAAAAAAAAAAAAAAAAACAAAAAACAAAAAACAAGAAAAAAAATTACCATATTTGTAGATTCAGCCGATGAGCAAGCGATGGTGAGGGAGAGAAGCTGAGAAGTGAGCAGATCTGCCGGCGAGAGTGTGAGGGAGGCGGAGATGGAGGTGCCGGCGAGAGTGTGAGGGAGGCGGAGATGGAGGTTGGAGAGTTGGAGGAGCTCACGGACCTCACGGTGTCACGGAGAGAGAGAGAGAGAGGAGGCGGAAAATCTGGGCTGCTGAACGGAGAGAGAGGGGCTGCTGGAGGTGGAAAACCGAAATGGAAAGAGGGGCTGGAGAGTGGAGGCGGAAAGAGGGGCTGCTCCGCTGCTGGAGTGTGGAGGCAGAAAATCTGAAATGGGCAAAGTGGAGGCGGAAAGAGGGGCTGCTGGAGAGTGGAGGCAGAAAATCTGAAATGGGCAAATGGGAAAGGGGAAAGTAAAATTTGGTATTTATACCTAGGGTTTGTAAGGGCATTTTAATAAATTTCAATTAATTTAAATGGGTTTATACGGGTTAGACGGGTTATACGGGTTGACCCAAATAACCCGTTTATTAAACGGGCTTATACGGGTTCGACCCGAATATGACCCGAACCCATTAAGCCCCAACCCAAACCCGCGAACTTCGTGTCGAGTTCGTGTCGGGTTCGCGGGTCGTGTCAAATATTGCCACCCCTAACTGCTAATTCCTAGAGAGAATATATTATTGTGTTTGGTGAGTACCTAAAGTTAGGCATAAACTTGAGACGAACTATTGTAATTGAATTTTAATAAAGTGAATTTATTCAGAGTTTGTTCCGGGGTTTTTCCCTTCAAGGAGAATGGGTTTTCCATGTAAATATTTGTGTTCTTGCGTGTGATTAATATCTTGGTGATTGATTATAATTGTTTGTAGAATTCTTTAATTCACATAAAACTATATTGTGGTCCCAACAAGTGGTATCAGAGCTTCTGTTGCCCTAACATCATCATCAAGAAATGCATTGTTCTCATCAAGTTGGCCAATGTTCAACCCATTTGAAGTGGTAATAAAGAACACAATTTGAATGGAAATGGGTCTCACAATAGGACTAAAGGTCTCGTAGAAGTCAATGCATTGTTGTTAATCAAAACCTTTGGCAATAAGACGAGCTTTGTACCTATCAATAGTGCCACCAGTCTTTCTTTTGATATGAAAGACCCATTTCCAACTCACAACATTTTGAGATGGAGATGGAGGAACCAAGATCCAAGTGGCATTGTGAAGTGTTAAGGAATAGAATCCCACATTGTTTAGAATTATGTTTACTATTGTTATTGTTGTCCTATAAATAGGACCTCATAACATATTGTAAAATACACTGAGAATTAATAAAGATGTAGCCCATTAGGCATCATTCTGTGGAAGTAGGGCAGAAATTTCATCAATCAACGCCTTACGCCAGTGTGGTGATTTAGAAGAAATGGGAATACATGTTGGCTCGTGGTTACCATCGGGTGAGGAAGTGTTGGTATAGGAAAGAAGGCTTTGTTTGCGAGGATGTCATAGATCCAAGCACCATATGGTGAGTACGTTGTGGAGGAGAATGTTTGAAGGTTTTAGGTCAACAAGAAAGTTGATGGCTTATGGATTATGGTGAGAAAAGTGTGAAGGGGATATGGTTGAAGAGTTTGATGGCCTAGTGGGATGGAGTGAGTAAGGCATTGGTTGAGTAAAGTGAGAGGACGGATTTAGATGTGAAAAAAAGGAAGTCTTGAAAGAGTAGGAAACTTGGCTGAGGAAGAATTGAGTTGTCGAGATATAGGAGGAGAGTGAGGTGAAGTGGAAGGCTTGGATGAGTGTTTACATTTAAATAAATTTTTTTATAAGAAAATCCCACCAGGCTTTTGATTTAATTGAATTAGCTAAGTAATTGGGCCAAAGAATTTTTAAGTCATAAGGTTCAATTGTTATATCATCGAAGAAGTATTATAAGGTAAATAAAGACAGCCCATGATCCACTTCGAGCCAGTCTTGTTCATAAAAGAAGACAGTTATCAACGTTTATCTCGAAATGAGAAACGATTCCTGACAGTTGGTAATTTGGAATTCTTATAAAGCCTAGAAGCATGGGTCTCTAAATTGCAGTTCATGGCATACATGGAATCTTGAAATTGAATGATAACTGCTTATTGTGAAGGTATAAATACAAGAGCAATATCATAGAAAGCCCCCACGAACATGCAAGAGAACTTGAGATCAAAAGAGACCAATATATTAATTTAATTTAGGTTGTTGTTGGTGTAAAATTTCAAGTTTCAAGAGCTTCATGCTTGTAAATTCTTGTTCACTTTGTATTTGTTACTGTAAAGTGTCTAATGTGATGTTTAATTAAAATATATAAGTGTTTCAGTATTTATTTCATATTGTTTAGTTACCTTGAGATAAAATAATATTTATGTTGATGAATTAATGTTATATTATCTATATGTCCTTTGGATTAACATAATTTTACTAGATTCACTTCGAGGAAAGAATAATAGTGAGACTAATTTAAGTTTCCACCTCGAGATATTATATTTGATTATAATTGTATATGTACTTTCATTTTCTGGTTGTATTCGTTGTTATTTATAAAAGTCCTCTTAGTTGAGGCCATTTCGAATCAATCATGCCCTTTTGAACTTTGATGTTAGATAAATCAGTTAATTCAAAGTTTGCAAAAACCTTTGAAAAGGTTATTTGTTTCTCTTTAAACAAATTGGTGCACATAAAAATTGAGTTTACTACCAACAAAAGTAAGAGTGGCTTTGAAATTTTGAAAGAGTTGGAGATATAGAAGTAGCAAGCAACATGTGAGAAGCTGAGATGTTGTGATGGGAATTCGAATTGAATAAGGGATATGCCATTGAAGACAACAGATCTAGCAAATGATTAATTAAAAACACAAGAATTTCAAAGGAAAAAAATGTCAAGACTTGAGGAAGAGAAGGATGAGCTGATAATGCCAAAGCCAGGTTCAATAATGTGATGATTACGATGTTCAATTTTTCCATTCTGTTCATGGTATATGGATAGGACAATCGATGAATTATACCAGATTTTTTAAAAAAAATCTGAGAGAGTTTGTAGTATTCACCACCCCAATAAGTTTGAATTGCTTTAATGGTGGTGAAAAATTGTCCTTCAACCATGGTTTGAAATTGAAGAACAATAGTGAAAGCATCATCAGATTCGCAAGAGAGAGGATAATACTAAAGAAACCAAAAATAAACATCCAAAATATTAGAAAATAACGATGTCGATTAGTAGATGGAATGGTGGAAGGGCTCCATGCATCACTAAAACTTAAATCCAAAGGCACAAAACTAGTAGAATTTGTTACAGATAAAGATAGGCGCCTAGATTTTCCTAATTGACAAGCATGACGCAAAAAGTGATGGAGTCAACGACAGATCGTTTACTCATATGGAGATCAAGCTGTCAAAACGGCAGTAGTTTAGGAAGCTTCAGTTATTAAACATGTGAAACACGTGTTGAAATACACGTGTCATTCGTAGAGCATAAAGTGGGAATTGTTGAGTTTGTTAGAGGATTAACCGACTCTAATCAAGTATATATATTGTAATAGTATTCAGATAAGATTAACCAGAAAAATATACTCAATTCATACACAATATTCCCTTACTTCTTTCTTTGTATTCTTGCATCTTTCTTCTCTGTATTTTCTGCTTTTGTTTCTGGTTCTTTCATGGTATTAGAGCCATCAACCATGGCTTCCTCTGGTGCAAACCCAACAAGTTCCTTTTGCTCAATCTCCCTTGCTGTTGTTGTCAAACATGTCCAACTTGATGTCTATCAAGCTTGATAGCACCAATTACATTGTATGGAAACTTCAACTCACTACGATTCTAGATGCATACTCCATGAAAGATCATATTGATGGATCAGTAACTCGTCCTAGCTGTTTCCTTCTTGAGGCAGAAGGCTCTCCTACCTTGGAGATCAATCAAGCTTTCAAAGCTTGGCAACTGAGAGACAAAGCTCTTTTCACATTGATCTATTCAATTCTTAATCCTCCAATCTTATCAATGGTGGTAGGATTGGATAGTGCTCAAGAGGTTTGGAAAACTTTAGAAGTAAAGTTTACCTCTAACACCAAATCCAACATACTCAGTCTTAAAATGGAGCTTCAATCCTTGAAGGTACTGACTCTGTGAGAGTTTACCTTCAACACATCAAAGCTGCTCGAGATGGCCTTTCAGCTGTTGGTATACAAACAGATAATGAGGAGTTACTACACATTATCCTCAAAAGCCTACCTAAAGAGTTTGCCTCTTTCTGCTTAGCAATCAAAACTCGTGATGATCCTATATCCTTTAAGAAATTATTTGTTCTTCTACAAACTGAGGAGCACTTTATGAGAGAATCCTCAGAGATCAACACTACAATGGCAATGGTTGCCTCTAACAACAAGCAACAAGGTTAGTATGGTGGAATTAATGGCCAGTTTGGTGGTGGAAATGGCCAAAGAAACTTTGTTAGCTTCAATCGAGGAAGAGGTGGAAGACACAATCAAAGAGGAGGCAGAGGTGGTGGCAGGTTCAACAACTCATTCTCCACACCTCATTCTCATCAATCTCCTCCACAACAACAATTTCCTCCCAGGACAGAGTCTACAAGGCCTCAGTGCCAAATGTGTGGAAAATTGGGTTATCTGGCTATTGATTGTTATCAGAGGATGAACTTTGCCCATCAAGGCAAAATTCCTCCCTCCAAACTTGCAGCTATGGTAGCAACTAATAATCCTTCATAGATTGGAGAAATGTGGCTCACTGACACTGGAGCAACATACCACATTATAGCCAATACAACCAACTTCACCACTCAAGCTCTTTACACTGGTTCAAATTAGGTAGCAGTGGGTAATGGTCAAAACCTTCCCATTAACACCATTGGTAATACTCTTCTTAAAACCCAAACTCATAAATTTTGTCTCAATGATGTCTTGCATGTCCCTGAAATAGCTTCTAACCTACTTTCTGTCCAAAAACTCTGTCATGATAACAACTGCTCTTGTTATTTTGACTCTCACAAATTCTCTGTCCAGGATTTACCTACGGGGAAAGTTCTTTACAAGGGACTGAGTGAAAATGGTGTCTACCCCATCTACTCATCTAAGTTCAGACATCTTAGAGCTGCTGCACAACATTCATCATCTGTACATCCAACTTCTGCATCACATTCATCTGTTTACTCTTCTGTCAAGTCTAATAACACCGGTGCTCCTTCTTCATCAAGTACCAAGAATTGGCTCCTCTGGAATCACAGATTAGGCCATCCTAATGCTAGGGTTTTACATTCTATTTTTCCTGATTTGTCTAGTTACAATCCTCTTACAAAAGAGTATGCATTTGTATATTGTAACCATTGTCTATCTGGTAAAATGCATAGACTTCCTTTCACTCAATCAAATACTAAGTCTTTACATCCTTTTCATTTGCTTCATGCTGATCTATGGGGCCCTGCACCCTCTGTTGCCACTAATGGCTTTCGATATTACTTAGTTCTTTTGGATTTATCTTTTGAAACACAAGTCAAATACTTTATCTATGTTTCAACAATTTACAGCCACTGTCAAGAATCAATTTAAACATACCATTAAGATTCTGAAATCAGATTGTGGGGGTGAGTTCACTTCCCAACCATCTGACAACTTCTGTACCACTAATGGAATCATTTACCAACTTTCCTGTCCTCACACTCCTCAACAGAATAGAGTAGCTGAGAGAAAACACAGACATTTAGTCCAGTGCACTCTAGCTATACTCTCTCAATCTGGTCTCCTAACTTCATACTGGTCCTATGCTCTTTTTACAGCTTGCCATATCATAAATAGACTTCCCACTCCTTTACTCAATCACAAAACTCCTTGGGAAGCTCTATTTCACAAACTAGCTGCCTTGTCCCATCTAAGAATTTTTGGTTGTGCTTGCTTTCCACTCTTAACTCCTTATAATTCCAACAAGCTTCAACCAAAGACTAAACCATGCATCTTCCTTGGCTATCCACCTTTTTCAAAAGGTTACCTCTGTCTAGACCAGTCTACTAATAGGATCTACACCTCTAGACATGTTCTGTTTAATGAGTCTCATTTTCCTACAGCTAAAACTTCATCCTATACACCTAGTGACCCCATATCTAATCTTCTGCCACAGATATCTGGTTACTTTCACTTTTGTTACATCATAGCTGTTCTCATAACTCACAATCTTCATCTTCCATTACTGCCCCAAATCTTGCATTACCTTTACCCTCTGGTTCATCACTTAACACACCAGACACTACCCTCATAGTCTCACATGCCTTGTGTAATCCTGAGCCTCACTTTACCTCATATAGTCTTACAAATACCAATGACACTCTCACAGTTAGTCCTATACCAGATACAAACCCTACTATCACTACCAATGACAGTCATACTGTCATTCCAATATCAGTCACTGATCATACTGCATCAACTACTGTACACTCTACTGCTTCTGAACCCAGTGCTCTGTCTGAACCAAGTGCAACTTTTATTGCACCTCCAGTTGCTCCTCTCACATCCACTCACTCAATGAAGACTCATGCTAAGAGTGGCATTTTCAAACTAAAGGTGTGTTACCTGACTCAACCTAATTACACTATCACTGAGCCTCCATCCTACAAGGTTGCAGCTCAATATACTCAGTGGTGTAATGCTATGCAAGAGGAATATGCTGCATTATAGAGATAGGGTGCCTGGTCTTTGGTTCCTCCTCCACCATCCAAAAACATTGTTGGATGTAAATGGGTCTACAAGCTCAAACACAAAAGTGATGGCTTTATTTCAAGGTACAAGGCTAGACCAGTAGCTAAAGGGTTTCATTAACAATATGGAGTGGATTATGAGGAAACATTTAGCCTTGTGGTTAAACCACCTACAGTCAGGTTAGTGCTCACCTTGGCAGCTTCCCTCAACTGGCCCTTCAGACAACTAGATGTCAGAAATGCCTTCTTACATGGCACTCTTCAAGAAGAAGTCTACATGACTCAACCACCAGGCTATATTCATCCTCACTTTCCAAGTCATGTTTGCAGACTGCACAAGTCTCTTTATGGTCTCAAACAGGCCCCTAGATCTTGGTTTGAGAGCTTTACAGGGCAATTGCTTCATCTTGGCTTCAGTACCTCCTCAGCAGACAGCTTTCTCTTTATTTTCCAAGACAAGCAAGTCATAGCATACTTACTTCTCTATGTTGATGACATAGTCCTCACTAGCAACACACTTGCTTACCTTGATCAACTCATCAAGTCTTTTAGCTCAGTTTTTGAACTTAAAGATCTTGGCAATTTGCTTACTTCCTTGGTCTTCAGGTTACTAGAACTTCTCAAAAACTTTATCTGAGCCAAACTAAATATGCCACAGACTTACTCCATAAACATCACATGTTTGATACTAAACCAGCCAAAACCCCCTGCTGTCTTAACACTCGATTAACCCTCACTGATGGTACTCTACTTTCAGAACCACACTCTTACAGATGCCTTGTTGGAGCCCTTCATTACCTCACCTTTACCAGACCAGACCTCTCATTTGTTGTTCACCAAGTGTGCCAATTCATGCAATAACCTACTACTACACATCTTGCAGCTGTTAAATGCATACTCAGATACTTGAAGGGCACTTTAAACCATGGGCTAGCATTCACTCCTGGCCCAATGACCCTCTCTGTTTGCACAGATGCAGATTGGGCTGGTGATCCCTCAGACCGTCGCTCCACCTCTGGGTTCTTGGTGTATTTGGGCTCTAATCCCATCACCTGGTCTGCTAAGAAACAAGCTACTGTTTCTTGCTCCTCCATAGAGTCTGAATATCGTGCACTTGCCATTGCAGCTACAGAGCTTTGTTGGCTTCTCACTCTACTTCATGATCTTGGAGTCTATCTTTGTGACACACCAATAATTTGGTGTGACAATGTCTCAGCTCTTGCCATTGCCTCCAATCTAGTGTTTCATGCTCGTACAAAGCACATAGAAGTCGATTTTCACTTTGTTCGAGAACGAGTTCTTCGCAAGGATTCGGTTGTTAAATTTGTCTCCACCATAGATCAACTAGCTGACATTTTCACGAAAAGTCTTCCCACTACTCGTTTTCAGGTATATTTAAAGAGCAGTGCGCGTGTGTGCATTCAAGTTCATAAAATAAATAATTATCAAGAATAATAAAATAATAACCGAAGTCTAATTCTCTATCCCCAATGGATCATCGCCACTGTGAGTGCCCCACGTTTTCGGATCTTCGGGCCTACAGGAACTATCCCTTTAGAATATGGGGGAGCCTCTCAAAACATTGAACAGCTGTGAAGCGATGATTCGGGTTGCTCGGTGTGAGTTCACACTGTATATGAACTCGAGAATATGTCGCTAACCTCGAGAGTTAAAGTGGAAAAGGAGTCGCCGCCTAGTTTATAGGTCCAAAAAACACTTTGATATCCATATACAAAGGTACTAGCCTTGGACTAGGTCGGAACTAAGGTACATTCTTGGTAAGATGTTAGGTACCAAAAAATAGTAAATTGATGATAAGGAATTAAAAGACTGAATTAAAACATAAATTAATGAATTAAAATACAAAAATTAAAAGACACAAAAGAACAAATCAAGGAGGAGATTATGGGTGATTAAGGAGAGCCATACCTTACTTCCTTATAGCTTGTAGCAAGCTAACGATTCTAATAACTGGTCCCTCCATTTGAATAGTTTGAAAGTGGTGTACACCACTGAGTGACGTATATTGATTTGAAAGTAGTGTACGCCACTTTGCCTCAAAGTGGCGTACACTGGTTTGAAAGTGGAGTACTCGAGTATGAAAGTAGTGTACGCGACTTTGGTGAGGGAATGTTATAGGGCTCTTGATATAGACTTAATTCTTTGGGCCTTAATCATTAAAGGTTATCTTCTGGGCTTAACACAAGATGCTAATCATTTTGATATAGAGGTTAGGCTTCTTCGTTATTGGCATCGGGGACTCTGGATGTCAGTAAGTGCAAATTGGGATGTCTATAGAATTGATTTTTTCCAAACCATAAGCTACGTTAATGAATTGATCTAAAAGGGTAGAGTAAAAAGTGCCTCACGTTATTAGCCATTTCAATTGATTTTGATCATATATATATATATATATATATATATATATATATATATATATATATATATGTTTGCAAATGCATTAATTGATTTGGTCATTGGATGATTTTTTGTACGCAAAATGCAAAATTTATAGCATATATTTAAAGTATTTTGCTTGATGAAGTCGTAGTCCTCTATTTTTGGAAACCAAAAATGTTTTTTTTATTTTTTTTTTTTTATTTTTTATACTATGTATATCCCATTAAGAGAAATAGGTAACTTTAGAACATCATAATTTACACTACGTGATGCGAGAAAATAGTCATTGAATATTGGGATTGTCAAGTAGTACCTTACTGAAATAGAAATTAAGAAGATTACAAAAAAAAAAAACAAATAGAGATTAAGAAGAATTATACATAGCATGCAAGCTATATTTTCTTAACTTAGAAATGTACAAATTGGTAACTATTCTATCTGTAGCTCATCAATTGCAATATTATTATTTCATGTCATTTGTTTACACAATAAAATTTAGTACAAATTTTTTCTTGGGCATGAGCATAATCTATTTAGCCCATAAGGGGTGAATGTCACTGGATTACCTGACAATTGGTTCTGAGCAGGTGGGGTCAGTTACCCGTAGGCTTTATTGCCTAGAGACGAATCCAAATGAATCTTCTTTAGAAAGGTTTCTTATAATAAATTAAAAAAAAAAAAAAAAAAGAGGGGTAATCTAAATTATATATTTGTATTAATTAATTAATTAATTTTTTTTGCCTGTACTATGCCAAAAATGGTAATGAAATAGAGATTTGGATAAGACCGCGCATTGTGCGTGCAAAAGGCTAGTAGATATATGATATATTAGACATTAATTTCTTTTCAAATGTATACTTCAAAACGACATTGTTGTGATGTAATTTTTAAATAGCCATTCAAATATTCGATTTGGAAAATTGATAGGTGTAATTTATGCCACGTTACACATAAAATATAAAAATCTTGTTTTATTAAGACTAATCTAAGGATGTATTAAAAAATTTGTATTAAAGAGCTACATTTAAATTTTTTGACACATAGCAGATATGTATGAATTGCCATGTTAGTCCACATGGTTTTAAGTAATTTGAGAAACCTGCCACATGGCAAGCATTGACAGCTTTATACAAGGGTGAAGGGAGGGAGGTTGGTGGGGCCTCACTGGGTTTTTAAATTGTCACTCTCTTCTATATATATATATTTTTATAAACAATATCTATTTACTTATAAAATTTAAGCAATGACCTCACTTAGTGTTTTTAACATTTAGAAAAATTGTAATCGATAAGTAGTACATCAATTTTTTTTCTGTCCCTTTTATTATTCTTATACCAAATATAGTGTGCCATAAAGTTGGTGCTAGGCACAAAAACATGAAGTTGCCTATATGTTTAAGCACAGATCTAAGGAAATAAATAATAACAGGTTTCAGAATCAATATTGAAAACTATTATGAATTAGAAATTACTATTAATACTATCTCGTAAAACTTTATGCCCTTCCTAAAAAAAATTAAAAAGTTCCAAGAGTAAACTTAAGCCATTATCCAGCTAAACAGTGGAATAAAAAACATAGTCAAGATCATTATACATAATGTATATGAGAAGTGGAGCAAATCACAAAGCTCCGAAAAACACCACATTTAAATGCAAGCAAGGGTCTCCATGTATTGATAAGTTTTGAACTTGTTAGCTGTTATTGCTAGTGCACCAAAACTTATAGCTGGTTTCAAATCACAAAGCACCTTCAGTGCCTTATCCTTAAGATTACAAGAGATCACTTTCCCAGGTATTGCTAGCACAAGATTTGACTCCTTTTTTTCTTCTTCAACTAAGCACAAGGGACGGTACACATAATATCTATATTTGCGACCGCATACCATTTTCGGGTATTTAATTGTCATAAAAGAAAGATCACCATTACATTTCACAATCCAATCAGATTTGTCTCTTTGCATCTCATAGATGGTAAATTGCATACCTAAGGGTCTGCGTGTTGTAATGAGATGTAAACAGCCACTTGACTCTCCAAAATACTCCAAATGCATCTTCGGGGAACCCGGTGTTGATGTTGGTGTTGGCATACTTTTTAAACATTCTCCATCTAAATCAAAGTAAAAAATCGCTCTCCTGGTAGTATCATACCAGTAAATTGCACCATTCCAATAAACTCCTCTATTGTTGAATCCTACATCATAAACAACTTCCTTAACGAACTTCCAAGATCGAGTCTCTGATGAATAGATATCGAATTTGATTAGCCGGTTCGATTCTAACAAAGACATTCGACGTCGAACAAAGATAACCTTATAATGAATCGACTTTGAAGGATCGAAAGCAATATTAACAGACCTTAAATCTGCGGCTGATGCTGCATTGAACACTCGGATTCTCGTGGAGTGACCCGACGTAGGGTTACAAATGTGGTAAGAAATGAGTACAGAAGCATTCGGATCATGTGCTACATCCATATAATTTTGAGAAACGGAATAGCACAACAAGCCATTACAAGAATGTAAAATATTAGCACCTGGGTTGTTGAGGAACTGGATAGGTAGAACCGTAGGAGGTTGAAAATTTTCAAGGTGGATGAGTGAAAGTGGTGGGTATTCTTCTTGGGTAAGACTTTTTAACAATAACCCATTAAGCCTAGGGTTTTTTCGGGCATGATTGATTATAAATTGGGGTTGGGATATAATAGAGTACCATTGCTTGCATATCGATTTAAATTTGACAAGAGGCTTCACAGCAAGATGCATAAAAATCTCTATCAAGAGATCTTCAATGCTAGCCACCGTAGCAGCCGATGATATCTGCAGGGAATTAAGGGTTTTGAGGCGTCTTCTAGTCATTGGTGCCATTCTAATCAAGATTGGCAACGTACTAGATATGAAAGGCTCATAGACTTGAAGTAATAATGGCTGGGATCACAATGGCTGAGATATAGGCGAGATATATGGATCATGGAAACGTTTGAATTGAAGCCAATGATGGTAGCGAGAGTGCGAGAATAATGGTAACTTCCATTCAGAAAAGAAAGTGTGAGACTAATTCAAATGCTAAGCAGAAAAAAGAATATTGTAATCACCAAGGATTGAAAACTGTTAATTATATCAATGAAATTTCTAACTTTTCTAAAAAAAAAAAAAAAAAAAGAACTGTTAATTACTTCCCCTCTTTCTTATCCAATTTTTTTTTTTTCATCATCTCCGTATTCAAATATCTTTTCCTCTTCTTTTGAATTCAAATCCCACATTCAACTCTCCATTTTAATTCAAATGCATTTTTTCCATATTAGAATTCAAATAAATCTTACCCACATACCATATATTTCTTAAAAAAAAAAAAAAAAGCCTCTTTATCTCCTGGTGCTGTTAAAAATATAACCTTTTGGTGCATGTTTCTCAGAAAGCAATTCTAATTGTGTATGTTCTCTATAAACTTCCCATAATTTGAAACCGTTGAAATCTGTAGTTCCCTCCGCAAATTCCACCAAGGTTTTCTTTCTTTGCAAAGTCTATATATGTTAATTCAATCAATTTATGCATCCTCCATGTAAATGGTTTGGATTTTTAAGAGTAGATTTTTTAATATCTTTATTTATAAAAGAAATGATTATTAGCCATGAATATTAAAAGTTTTAAGATCCAAATCTTTCCTGTTTTTTATTTACAAAAAGAAAAAAAAGAAAAGAAAAAAAAGAACTTCCTGGAAAAAAAGGTAATTTAAAACCAAATATGGATTAATCATTACTAGACTCTTCATATGCGTTATGTACATGTTCAGAGGCTTTTCTAATTTTTCATTTTATTTTTTAATATTATGTAAAATAAAGTATAAAAAATCACAAATTTAACTACCACAAATTCAACCGGAACGGGATGACTCTTCCCCCCAATCCAATTCTCAATATATTTATTAGGAAAGAAAAATACCAAAGGATCTAGCCATCATAAAAACAAGGGTAATTCTACAATATCTATGTGGCTACGGTGCCTCTAATAAATAAAATCTCATATTGATGGTACCAAAGTCACACATGATAGTACCTATCATCATATTGCTAGGTACTCTAAATTTTTATTTATTATTTAAATTTAATATATATAAAAAATCATATTGTATCAACATCACATATAATGGTACCTACATCACATTTGATGGTATAAATTGAGTGGGTGTCATACCCACAAAAAAAGAGTGTGAATATTGTAGAATGACCCTAAAAACTTGCTATATAACAAACCTCAAAATGAGATGTGGTTGGACTTGCTTTGAGTTCATTACAATATTGTTGCTTCCGCTCAAACTGTGATGTGTATACAATTGACAGGAGCAACCAAACCAGTACTCAAGGCATCGACATTGTTACCACTAACTCTAACATAACATGTCAATGATATCATGCGATCAACTTACATTGAAGAGTATTTTCATTTCGCGTTTTAATGGAATTAGAAGCCAAAATTAAGGAAGAGTTTTTAGAACAAATGATTGAACAAAAACAATTTTTGAAGACTTCATGATGTAGAACAAATAGCACACGCTTTCCTAGAACAGCGAGATAATCACAAGTCAGTGCGTAAGCTTGGAAAGAAGAATCCAAAAAGGCACTAGTAGAAATTATGTTGGCATCGATGACGGAATTGAGTGAAATTTGGCGAGCTGATTAGAATCAACGCGAGGATCAAGGCTCATCGCCTTTGGCTATGAGCACCATCAGATTTCGGCCGAATTGCTTCGTCTAAGCCTTTAATTAATTGATTTTGCCGTTTATAGTAATTTTCCTTTTACTTGTAATTTCAATTTAAAAGTCAGAATAAGGTTCCGTCTGTTTTGGAATGTTTCCTAGGACTAGTAGGAGTTGATTTAGCAATTAACTCACTTTTTCCGTTTTTGATAATTTTTCCTATTTCTAGCCTAATTTCGTGCCTATCATGAATTAGGGTTTCTAGAGTTTTCCTAAGGGTCATTTAGCAGCCCTAGGAATCCTTTAGTATTTATATTGTTAATTTGTAGCCATAAAGGCAAATCAGTTTTTCATTAATAATATTTCAGAAAAGAGGTTTTCCTCAATTGTTCTCTCTTCCTTATCGATTCAAGGAGCCCTTAGTAGATTCTAAGGTTTTATCATTCAAAGGAGAATGACGTGTTCTTCTCCTGGCTATTCTGCTGCATCACTTCAGGTAAAGAAATCTGCAACAAATCTCTCTGGAATTGTTGCCATGGTTGTTTACAGCTGTCCGTTAAAAAATGTCTCTGAAATTGTAGTTAAGGTTGTCAATACCGTATCGGAAGTCATTTCGGTTTGGTTAGGGGAACAAAATATTTCGGTACCAGTTAATACCGGTATACCGTTTAAGATTTATCACTAATACCGCTCTAACATTTTTTTTTTTTTTGATAATAAATATATAACATTATTAAAACTATATAATTTTGTTAAATATTTTTAAAATGATAAATTAATGTCTCACTCATCAAGTTTAACCAATAATAATAATGCAAATGAATGTTTTGTTTTATTTTTTTTTTTGGGTACCGGCCGATTTTGATGAAACAGCCGAAATGACTGATTTTTCCTAGAAATTCCGGTATGGTCCAGTATTGACCAATATTTAGAGTGGTACGCTTTCAATGGCGCTTTTGTACCGGCTCACTCAGCCCACTGGTAGGATAAGTATTGACAACCTTTGTAGCCGCTGAGAGAATTCCTCATAGCATGCTTTGTGTCCCTTTACGCTCATGGTTTTATATCATAAGTAAATATTAAAGGTAGGCAGGTTGTGTTAAGAAGCAATCAAACCAATTGTGCTCCCTCAGATGTGGGTGAGCCCAGGGAGGATAAAGATAATGGGCACATACCCTCTGCGGTGACAGGATGCCTACAGTTCGGCGAAGACGCAACGTCAATGACCCGAAGACTGGGCGCTGAAAGCACCTAAGAAAAAATTGGTTTATAAAAAAAAAAAAGCAATCAAACCAATTGTACGTTGAGAACAAATTTGATCTTTATAGTTTCGGCAATTTAAAATAAAAATGGTGAAAGTAAAAAAAAAAAAATTGAAACGGTTAATAATTTGATGGTTATCTTTTTAATTGGATAAATGTTAAACACAGTATTAGTCTCTAACGTTTTCTAAAGTTTCAATTTTGGTTACTAACGTTTAAACAGGTAGAATTGGTCTGTAACGTTTCAAAATCGTGCACTAGTGGTCCTTCCGTTTGTCTCCGTTAACTTTATGTATACTTGGCTAACAGATTGATGACGTGGTTAATTTAATTTTTTTTTTTTTTTTCATTTACAATTAAAATCTATAAAACTATTTAAAGATTCTTATGTGTGAGAACCACGACCCGAGGGTCAAATGGGCCTCAAAATGTGACCCAACTGACGAATGATCATCCCTCTAGAATGAAGGTGATGTTACAGTAGAGTCGCCACTTATTTTTGCAAGAAAGAAAAATAAGAAAATTCTGAAAAATACTTCTCTTTATTCAATTTGGATTGTATGATTACAATTGAGTGTCCAAAACAGAAAATTACATAGCAAAAGTTGTTTCCTAGGTACAATCTAAGAAAATTACATTTGAATGCTTCCTAAATACAGTATAGTACAGTAGAAATTTACATTCACAAATAAACTAATCTAGAACCTTCAAGATTAGGCTCAGGGGCTTGGTT
The DNA here is from genome assembly GCA_907173295.1 of Fagus sylvatica. Classification (NCBI taxonomy): domain Eukaryota; kingdom Viridiplantae; phylum Streptophyta; class Magnoliopsida; order Fagales; family Fagaceae; genus Fagus; species Fagus sylvatica. The sequence goes on along the minus strand of OU015761.1, from coordinate 37,522,091 downwards.
ACAAAACGAGAAGGTGTAAGCACCTCGTTTTGCCCGATTAAAATCGGTCTTCTAGGATAGAGCTTGGCCAAAAACAAATATTTCAATGTACAAAAACATGGTATATCATAAAATTTATTTTAAAGGTTCAAGTTCTTTATTAAATCATTTACATATGAAAAAGGCATATTATCGTCATCATCATGCGAATAGGCAAACAAATAAAGAAATTCAGCAAAGAATTTTTACCTGCATACACATGGAAGAAGATCTTGTTGATTGCTTTAGAATCACCAGAGTTATGTTCAACTTTGGCTGCAATCAAAAAGTTGGTTAATAGAAGACACAAAAATTTATCACAATGGAAAAATTTGAAAAAGGGGAAGAGCAAGGATCAGAAGAGTTGCTGTATGGCTGCAATGGTAGGGAGTTTGTATTCTGCCCAGCTGCCAAAAGAGAACTCCGAAAATGCTTCCTTGATGGTCTTCAAGGTACCTGTGAACAGAGCTTCGCCGTAGGGGATTTTTGTGGGAGATTTTCTCTGTCTTTTAATGGGGGATTATTTAGAGGTGTTTTATGCTTTAGAAATCATACGCAGAATGATCTGGAATTCTCTCTAAAGCTCAAACCTTGGGACCCTTGTAACTGACCCTCCCTTTCCTTTTTATAGCCAAACCAATGATTAGCTATCTTTGTTTAATTTTGTATTTTTATTTTCAATTAATTCCTATTCTTTATCCTCTACCAGCTGTGAACTGACTTGGACGTGTGAGAATTCAAATTTCAAGTTTAAAGATAACTTTTGGGATAAAAAAAAACGTGCTCCAGGTTCGAAGTGCCGGATTGGTGGTTCAATGTTCCGGCCGGTACTTCAATGTGCCGGCCGGTACTTCAATGTGTGCTTGAAGTGCCGGCCGGTACTTCAAATCCCAATCAAAGTGCCAAATACGAGCTTGAAGTGCCGGCCGGTACTTCAAAACTAATCAAAGTACCGGCCGGTACTTTGAGTTTTAAACAAAACCATTTTCAGCTTCTTTTTTTGGTATTTATCCGTTTGTTAAATGTTGTCCCACTTTTTATGATAAACACCAGATATAATAGTGATCTTAATCTTCTTAAAATATTTGAATTAATCTATTTCAATTAATCCTTATATTTTAATTAATTAATCATACTATTTATCCCACTTAAACTGATTTTATCTAACGTAGTAGAGTCCATAATTATTTATCATTACAAGCCAATGGGACGTTTACACCTCATTAATTAAAATCAACCCAATTAATGGACCAATGATAATTAGTTTGGATTAATCCTATGTACCTGGAATTATTAAATCATTATGCACTCTATCCGTTAAATCTTCAATTGATCATAACATTTGCACTTATGATCTGATTTGGGCTTGTGACATGTTGTTTTGAGTATTTTGAAGTGGAGATTTGTTTAATCAATTCAAATTGTCAATCAAATGGTCAAAATTGTCTTAGAGAAGTTGTACGCTTCGTTCTTTGGATTTATTTTGGAAATGACCCTAATTTGTATTCTTAGGTTATGTAGGTAGCAAAACGAGGTGTCTACATTATGTTCAATATATTTAAACACATAATATCTTTTACTATAATATGCATAAAATAGTCACAATCATACATAAGTTAAGATTATTTGTATTGAAAAATATTTGAGTAAATTAACTACTTCAAAACATAGGTGAAAAAAAAAAAAAAAATCGAAATAAGTGTATCTTTGGGTCAATTACCTTTGTGAAAAAGAAAATCAATATGAATAGCAAATATGTTTTTTTTTCTTGGGTTCGTTAGTCATCATGTGTACATTCCATCAATGGATGTAATAGACTCATATATGAGATTACGAGAGAAAATGTTAAATCGATTAAACTCATTACGTTAAATATATGACAATTATTATATCAAATGGTGAAATTTGCGATGTAAAATCGTACAAATTAATTTAAGATTTAAAATTGAACCTAGTCTATATAGGAAATACAAAAACATTATATCTCATATTTTCATAATTTTGATATTTATACAACAATCACATCGAATAAATAATTAAACTTAAATACTCCAACATATGAATTTTAACTTATATTCTAATGAATGTAAACTAACATAGGTAAGTTTCAAGACTAAAAGTAGCAACTCAAACTTATTATTTATTATCTATTCAGTATCCAACCGAATGTTACATAAACATATATTATTAATATGTAAAACTAATTAAAGATTCTTATTTAAAATATATTTAGACACGTGGTATTTTTTTACTATAATATGCATAAAATAGTCACAATAATAAGGCAGTAATGAACACATATGTTAATATTATTTTTATTGGAAAATCTTCACGTAAATTAACTAGTTCAAAAATAGGTGAAAAAAAAAAAAAATTGAAATAAGTGTATACTGATTACTATTATACGATGGGTCAATTACCACTGTGAAAAAGAAACTCAATATGAATATAATTTTTTTTTTTTTTTTAATGGGTTTGTTAGTCATCATTTGTACATTCCATAATTGGATGTTTATCATGTGTAAACTCATATATGGGATTTCCAGAGAAAATATTATGTTTATTAAACTCATTAGATTAAATATATGACAATTATTATATCAAATGGAAATTTCCGATGTAAAATCATATAAATTTATTTAGGATTTAAAATTAGACCTAGTCTATATAGGAAATCTGGTAACATTATATCTCATATTTAAACAATATTTATATTTATACAATAATTCCATCGAATAAATAATTACCAATATATGAATTTTAACTTATGTTCTAATGAATGTAAATTATTATGTTAAAGTTTAAACATATTAAAAGTAGCAACTCATAGTTATTATTTGTTAAAATATTGAATTTCAGACAAATTGTTTAACATAACTATATATGTAAACATAAACATATGTAATTAATATGTAAAACTAATTAAAAAATCTTAAACTCAATATATTTAAACACAGGTTCCTTTTTATTATAATATGTATATAATAGTTTGAGTGTACATGTGTTTTCACCCTTAACATGTTTCATTTTTTTTTTTTTTTTTCTCTTTGGTTTGAAAGTACGGAGACTTCAGGAAATTAAACATCAAATAAAGAGAAACCAGAACGCATTAGAAGGTAATTAGAAACAATTAATAATAATAAGTTACGGAATTTTTTTCTCCTTTTCTAAAATAGTTTGGGAGTACATGTGTTTTCATTCACAATATTTTCATTTATTTTTCTCAATGTTTGAAAGTAGGGGGACATCAGAAGACATCAAATAGGGATTGTAGAGCAAGTACAAAAAAAGACACTGGAATGCTTGTTGTGCAAATGTGTATACTTTAAAATTGTAATTAAAAAAACGAACAATACACTCATTTATACTTAAATGTTGTTATACAATTTTGTTTTTGCTAAATTTGGATACTCTTAAACATATTGTGCATTGTTGTACACTTGTACTGTACATAAGTGCTATGAACATTGAATACTTATTGTATTGTTTTTATTTTTTAGCATGTACCTCAAATTTTACGATAACCAAATAATAGATACTATAAAAATCATAATTTTTTATTTATTTAATACATTAAGAATAGAAACATTATTTATTTTTTTCACTAAAAAAAAAAAAGAAAACAAAAAAATTATAATTTTAAAATACATACTGAATATTACCCTGTTTTAAGCATCGGTCACTTTGAAAATTAATAGTACATTTTCTAATAAATGTTACACTACTTGAACTTAACCCCTTTTGAAATAGTCGGAATATATCTTAATTTGATTATGAATAGAGGTTTATGACTTAGCAAATTTTTCTTGGAAAAAAAAAAAAAAAAAAAAACATATCGTTATTATTGTTCTTTAAGAGGATTCTTTCCCGTCATGTCCACTTTATGAAGGATTTTGCTCGATAACCTATTTTTTAAAACTATTTTGCAAAAAAACACTTTTTTAAAACTATATTGCTAAATAGGCTTTTGTTGAACTCGTCTCTATGAGAAACGAGTTCCAGTTGGAACTAGTCTCTTGAGTTCCGTGGAAAACCATCTTGCATGGCACTCTAACGTGGCTTTTTATATATTTACCGCGCAGCTGGAACTTGTCACTAGTAGAGATGATTTTCACTAGAACTCGTCTCTAGTAGAGACAATTTCTACTGGAACTTGTCTCTAGTAGAGAAGAGTTTCATTAAAATTACTTTACCGGTGAGTATTTAATGAAAATTAAATTAAAGCGGAACTCATCTCTAGTATTACCACTGGCTTACCGGTGAGAATTTAATGAAAATTAAATTAAAGCGGAACTCGTGTCTAAAATTCATTAAAATTACCGCTGGCTTACCGGTGAAAGAATTTAATGAAAATTAATGAATGATAAAGCATAACTTGAAGCTTGAATACTTTGAGAGAACAACAAAAAAAAGAAAAAAAAGAAAAAAAAAAAGGAGGCTGGAGCTATAATTGCAGTCAAAACATAATTTGTAAAATAACATAGATTTCGGATTAAATAAATAACATAACTTCTTCTAGCATCTCGCCTATTGTTCTGTTGAACCACACATGTAAATAAATGAATACAAAGATATTTACAGTACAAATAAATCAAGTAGTTAATCTATGTGCACTCAAACCTAACAAAACTTTGAGCTATTAACCATGGTTCAGAAAACTGGCTTTGTAATGTCTGCAATTCCACCAGCACAGGATCAATACGTAAGCTCCTAGTACCAAATTTACCAGAAAAACATGCATAAAAAAAAAAATGAACCGTTTAATCTTACTACAATTCCCTAAAAAATACGTGATAATATATATTTGAAAAGAGAGGAATTTTTCATTTCCCTTTAAGAAGGTTAAGGGTCGGGCTACTAAGTGTTAAGATAGATAAAAATATTAAAAAGGAGAGAAAAATGTGATGGTTGATTAACAGGTATGTCAAACTGTTTCTATGTGCATAAGAACCCAAGATATTCTTGACAATCATTTTATGATTTTATCTTTGTGTAATTAGAATATGTAAGTGGGATTTTTGTAATTGATGAAGGAAAGGCTGGTCAATGCTGACAGGACTCACTCCCCAAGTCGAATCCGAACAATCCCGAATAAGATGCTTAGATTCCCGAACGATTGTAAAAATGCCTGAACAACGTGGAATGCTTCTAACCTGTGTAGTAATAACAACAAAGATCTTCAGAAAAACTTGGCCAATCCCGTGGGGGATGACCTATTAATCTCTGATGATTTTATTAGAAATTCCATAATGAAAACCAATTTTGGAGATAAGAAATTATCACTCTCTGTATTTCACTCTTAAGATTTTGTTATAACTTGAGGAACCCTTTTTACATTACCTTGCTTTTCTATTTATACCTTTTTTACTTCTAAAGATATTTTCCATCTTTCTCCTGTCTTCCCTCACTTTCTTTTTCTGAGCCTCATTAATGCTCCTTAATTACAGCTCATTTGCCTCGTTTATCCCCCATTTAACTTGTAATGATCCTGACACTAATATGATATTTCGTTTACATTTAATACTCCTGACACTGGCTTGATATTTTACTTAACATTAATTATAACATTATGGGATATTTCCACGTATCTTATCGTGTTGTTCGGATTTCTTGTAATAGATATAGAAGGACCCGAACACACTGTACGGAAACAAACCTACTCGGTCACAACCGAACAAATGACGTCAGCTTTTTTATTTGTTATTTCCGAATAAAATACCACCCCTCCAGAATACTATATATAGGTTATAAAGTAGGTAGATACCGTGGACAATAATTTTGTATTAAATTATGAACAACCGTGATATTGCAATATCACACAATTTTTTAATATTTCCATTGTTTTGGAATTGATAATATTAAGTTTTATATATCTATACTATAATGTAAAACCAAAACTTTTTTTACTTTCTTTTTTTTTTTTTTTTTTTTTTTTTTTTTTTTTTTTTTTATCACCTTTCTCTCTTATGCTCTCATTCTCGAAGGCCTCCCCCTCTCTCATTCTTCCCTTCTTCTTCTTCTCCTCTTTCATCCAAGCCCAAGCGAAGGCTTGAAATCTTCAGTCCACTCAGACCTAGTCGAGTCGCCGATCGATCTCTGACCCTCTCCTGATTGGCAGCCGCCCGTAAGCCCTTCATCTCGCCATTGCTTCACCCACAGTCATGATATCTTAGTCTGATGAGATCGCCATGCACGGTAAATTTCTTCATCCCTCTATTAAAACCCCCAATTTTTGTTATGTAAATCAGTTAATTTTTATGATTAGGGTTTGAGAATGTTGCAAGCTTTGGGTATCTATGCAATGTGGGATTACTTAGAGTTAGTTTCGAATTGGATTTTCTGTTTTGGATAATTGTGATGAAAGTTTGGATTTTTACTTAGTTGCTTAGCTCATAGAAGTTTCATAATGAAAGAATGCTTTGAAGGCATTTTCCAAGATTTTGTTAAATTTTGTTTCTCTCATTCCCTCTAAAATAAGGCCTTTTTATTAACATATTTCATTGAGCATGTCAAGCTGGTGATGTCCTTTTCTTCCAAGTATTGACCAACTGTTTTGTCCCTTTCTTCTCCCCCTTTATAAAAGTATGAACAAATGAAAATACAAAAACTGGGCATTCAAAGAACTATTTTATGCTTTAGCAATTTGTGATTGGTTTATTCTTAGCATAGCAAAGATTTGGCCAATGTCATTTGTAACTCTATTAATGAATATTAATTATTGTAGTGTTTAGAGAGGATACTTATCCAAATCTTTTTCCTCACTTCCACTAACTCAAACTTTCAGTATTTTCTTTCATTCAATGTGTTGTTCTCGAAGAGTGACATCTTTTAGTTTAGCAGACCAGTCAATTCTCTTTCTCTTGGAATTACCATAATCTACTTCTTCATCAGAGGAAGCTGCTCATGGGTTCAACTTTTCTTGATCATATGTGATAGCTTTGTTACCACACCTTCCGTTGGCATGTTGTTTATGGTAATTTGTGTATTATGGCAGTTGAGAAATGATTTTGTGACCACATTTGATTTGGATGTTATATGTACTTGAAACATGATAATTCAGATGTGAGATTTTTTAGATAGATTATTTACTACATAATATGGCTCTACCGAATTGATCGTTCTTCATGTTTGATTGGCTTCAATATATTGTTTGCATTGAGTAAATGGGATTATTGTTGACCATGAGACCTCAAGAGATTTCATGACCTTGATAAGTACCACCTAATTACACAAGAATGTCGTTCATGTCTTTTCATTTGTTCCACTACAATATGCAACAACAATTCCTCTGGATCTTGTGAGGCACCGTAAGCAATTGGAAGGGGCAAGTGGCCGAGCTTGTGTATATAAAACGGGCCTTTTTGAAACTTTTAAGCACATAATTCGGAATGCAGCTAGTTTGTAGTTGGCCCTGTCGTCACTTGGAATTTGGTCTGCAAGTAAAGGATGGGATGGGCTTTGTTATGTAAGCTCACTTATTTTCTTGGGTCTACTCATGGTAGTTGAATTGTGAATCCAACTGTGAGAATTCATTTTTGCATGTATAGATACAGAACAGTTAATTCTATACCGTAGTGTACTGACAATAGATTTGTCAACATTTATTTTTCCTGGAGAGCATGAGTATATATGTTTACCCCTTTTCTTTGTTCTATTCTTCCAAATTATGCAACAACATGCCAGACCAAGAACAGGCATCCCACAAGTTATTGATATGATCAATAGTCTATTCTTTGTACTAGAACCACCCAATTTCTCTAGAACTTATGACATTCAAGTATTAAATCATGAAAGTCAAAATCCTTTTCTTTTTCTTTTTCTTTGGCTAATTTCTCAATTTAGTTAATTTACTGTTTGTTAAATTAGGTAGAAAAAGGTTAACTGTGGCCCGGCCACGAGCTTGCAGATTGTGTAGAGAATGCATCAGAGAAGTGGAAGAATTAATGGGAGAAACGCGTGTCACTACGTTGTGTTATGGATCATTTCATATTGTTTAATTGATGTTATTCAACTTGTTGTAATTGATTGATTTGTTATAATAAAAGTTTCTACTATTTTTTGTCAATATTGATTAGCAAATGTGTCTTGCCTCTAATTAAATTTCAGCATACAGATTGGCAAATACACATGATTATAGCATGTTATGTGATTGATGGGTCAATGACAAATACTCATTTTTTGTGTCTAATCTTTACTTGCTAACGTTATTGATACTATAGCAGGATTAGTGGTGATGTCCCCAACTAAAATTTATGTTTGATAAAGTTTAGTCCCCAGATTAACAAGACATTCTTGCAAAAGCTTAGATTCTCATTCTTGAAATTTTTTTGCAATTTTAGGTAAATTCGTCCTGAATTTGTAAGGATAAACGTTAAGCTATTTGGATTTATTATTTGTACATTTGCATCTTGTAGTTTTCCAAAGCCTTCTTAATTCCATACCTTGGATTTTACTTGCTCTTAGACCATAATTTCCATTTTTAATGTTTGAATTGAATATGAGTTGGCAAAATATTTTCAATTTAAGCTCAAGAATAGTAGAATTCTTTGTATATTTAAATGGTCTAATTTTGTTATTAATTGCTACAGCTTGCTTCTAACACAACCAAGCATCTAACTCAATGCATTAGAATGAATTGTTCAAGTGAACTAAGACATAGTTATTGCTATTTGATCCAGTTTATTTGACCACATCTATGACCCTTACTTTATGGTTCTCCATGTTTTATTTTATATAAATTTAGCTCTACCATTATAGGGTTTATAGATTTTTGTGATGCTTAAAGTAATGCTTAACTTAGTTCCTTTGCGGATGCAAGTCTTTAGAATTTTTTTTTCTTTTATTTTCGTGAATGATTGAAAACCTATATAAAAAAAAAAAAAAAAATGCTCATAAGTATGCTCAAAAGGTAATGGAGATTTTTTTTTTTTTTTTTTTTTGTGGTACATAATTACTAATATTTTGATTATACACACTATTTTTATAAAAGTTTTCTCGTGCATCACACGGGTTTGCGACTAGTATATATATATAAACGAGGTTTTTAGAGACCTATTGGTTTATCTAATTAACTCATCGCATGCTAGGTATTGGTATATGATAGTCTTAATTCAAAATTGAAAAGTTTCCTAGTCATTGTGGGTAGGCAAGATTTCCTAAGGATTGGTCCCATATGGTTTTTACTTTTTCCATCAGAAGAAAAAAAAAATTCCAAACAGAAATCTACATTGCTAAAATCCAGATCAACAATTGTTTCAGTCATTCAAATTTCTAATCTTTCACCCATCTCACCCTACCAAATATCTCAGTATCTCAAATAGAAACCCATACGAACAACAACATAATCAATAAACCATAAATAGCATGTCTTTTTCAGATGTGGCAGTTCATTTAACATGTGTCTCTAGATTTTATTCATTCCTTCATTATAGCATGCATAAAATAGAAGGAATCAAGTGAAAACGGTTGTTACCTGAACAAGCGAGCAAGGGAGTGACAGACAGACTCTGAGAGAGAGAGAGAGAGAGAGAGAGAGAGAGAGAGAGAGAGAGAGAGAGAGAGAGAGAGAGAGAGAGAGAGAGAGAGAGAGAGAGAGAGAGAGAGAGAGAGAGAGAGAGAGAGAGAGACCGCTGAGATTGACGTCGGCGGTGATAGCCAAGATGAGGAAGAGTCAAGCGACGTGAAGGCGATGGCTTGGAGGTAGCCACGGCGTGGAGTTTGAGAGACTAAGAGGGATTTGGGGATATAGAGATTTTTATTTTTACTTTTTACAGTGAGAGAGACTTTGAAATAGTAGAGACGAGTTTCACTTAAGTGGGACTCGTCTCTTGTACAGTCGTGTATTTTATTTTATTTTTAAAAATTGCCACATCAGATATGCTATGTCAATGTAAAATCCAGAACTAGTCAAAACTCGTTTGTCAATAGACAAGTTACAAAAAAAGCCTAGGGCTTGTTTGGTACATGTTTTCGTTTTGTGTTTTTAATGCTATTTTCCTATATAGTTTCCAAATAGTATTTTTTTGCACAATAGTATTAAAAAAGATATTATTAAGCAAAAAATTTCTCCACTTTATTATACTCCCAAAAACACCCTTATTAAAATAAACTCTACATAATATTTCAAACTACTATTAAAACAAACTAAGGACATATAAGGAAATTCATTGCAGTAGATTTCTCCATAAATCAATCCCAATAAATTCGGATTCCACATTCACATCTACTACCAAGCCACCCAAACTCAAAACTTACCCACGATCAAACTCATCAAACAGTTTGACTACAAAAATAACACTCTTGCATTCTCTACAAAACAATTTATCTATTTGAATTAAAAAAAAAAAAAAAAAAAAAAACATATTTGACCAATTTACTACAAAAGAGATATTTTAAAAGAACACTCTTTTATTTCACGATCTCCATTACCCTTATCACCACCAAATTTATAGGATTACTAATTTAAAAAATTTAACGGTTACTAATGTTAGTTTAATTCAGTTTTTCCTCATATATACTTGGGTTCATTAGCCATCATGAGTACATTCCATCATTGGATGTTTATTATATATGGGGAGACTCATATATTGGATTGCCACAGAAAATGTTGAAATAGATTAAACTCATTAAATTTTTTACTATTATTATATCAAACGGTGAACTTTTCCATGTAAAAGCGTACAAGTTGATTTAGGATTAAATATTAGACCAAGTATATATAGGAAATGTGATAACATTATATCTCAATTTTAACAATTATTATTTTTATACTACAATGAATATATCATTAAACATGCAACATATGAATTTTTACTTATATTCCAATGAATGTAAACTAATATGGATACATTTAAACAATAAAAGTTGCAACTAATAGTAATTATTTATCAATATAGAATTCCAGAAAAAAACTTTGAAAAAAACATATATTTAAAAATAACATGGTATTAATATGTAAAACTAATAAAAAAAAATTATGTTCACTATATTTAAGCAAATATTCTTTTTTATTATAATAAGTATATAATAGTCACAATACTACATATTTTTAGCTAGTAATGAACACTTAAGTTATTATTATTTTTATTGGAAAATCTTCGAATAAATTACTACTAGCAAAAAGAAAATCGATATGAATAGCATATATCTTTTCTTTTTCTTTTTTTCTTTTCTTTTTTCTTGGGTTCAATAGTCATCATGTGTGCATTCCATCATTGAATGTTTATCATGGGCAGACTCAAATATGAGATTACCAGAAAAAAAGTTAAATCGATTAAACTCATTACACTAAATATATGACAATTATTATATTACACGGTGAAATTTGCAATGTAAAAGCAAACTAATTAATTTAGGATTTAAAATTACACCCAGTATATATAGGAAACATGATAACATTATATCACATATTTTACCAATTTTGATATTTAAACAGCAATCACATCAAATAAATAATTAAACATAAATATTCCAACATAACAAATAAAATATGATTATGTGTATGTTTAAATATTAAAAGTAGCAACTCATACGTATTACTTATTAACATAGGTTAATTACACTTCACCCACTTATGGTTTGGTCTGTTTTAATGTTACCAACTTGTGGTTTGGACCTGTTATTTTACCCACCCGAGGTTGATTTCGTTTTCATCCGTTACTCACCTCATTTTTTTTTCCTTATAAAAAAATAAAATAAAATACATCAAACGTAACAAAAAATGGATCAAACAACTTTTTTTTTTTTTTTTCTCACTATTTTAGAATTAAAGATAACCTCAAGTAGATGATGGCTTGGTTGGCGATGAGGTGAGCGAAAAGAGTTTGAGGGTGGCTAGAACTGTGTTTGTGGTCTTTGTTTTGAGGTGTTGTCGTTTTTATTTTATTGATTTAGTGGTGGATTGTTTTTTTGATTGACTTCAATTTTATTGGTATCTGCTTTGTTTTTGCAGGCTGAAACTCTTCTTGGGTATTTAAGAGAACCAATACAAAGGGCAATCTCTTCAAGTCCGTGGACAAGAATATAAGTTTACTCTATAGTCACAGTAAGCAGTTGGCTGTTGATGTATATATATGGAGTGGTTCTTGATGGTTTGTACATCGTGGTGGAGAATTTTGGGAGAGTTTGTACAAGGAAGAAAGTTAGGAGCTAGTTTGCAAGAGACTTACTTTTAGGTAGATGATGATAACGAGGTGTTCGGTTTTGATTGTTTCACTTCATTAACAAATGTATTCTATATGTGGAATACATGTTTGCTTTTTGGGGTTTGGTTTGATGAGATTTGAGTTATTCTTCTTATTTTTTATTTGATGACCCAAATTTTGTGAAAAGGTTTACTGATTGTCTGCTTTTATGTAGTGATGTCAAAGAGAGTTGTACAACTTGGAGCATGTTATATTTTTCCATATTTTCTGGATCTCGAATTCTCAGTAAATGTGTGCGTCGATGTGTTAGATTTGCAATGTCTTGTAAACACTAAAAATCGTATCTTTCTATAACTATTCTTTATTAGTTTGTTTGGATAAGTATTTAAAAAGAAAGATTTCAAATTTTTTTTTTTTAGTGCTTCTCCATGGCAGATTAGAATACCAAAGGAAATAAGGGATATAATATGAAAAAAGACATATTTAACCCTATTTTTTATCAGAAAAGAATGAAGTAGGCAGTGGTTGTATAACAAAACCAACCTTAGATAAGTAAAGTGAAAAAATCCAAATTACGGGCAACATTAAAACGGGCCAACCACATGTGGGCAAATTGTAATTTACTCATTAAATATTAAATTTAAGCCTACCGTTTTAACATAATAATATATTTAGACATAAACATATGTAATTAATATTAAAAACTAATTAAAAATTCGTAAGTTATTATAATATGTTCGTTGTTATTAAACATATATATATTTAAACACATGTTCTTTGTTATTATAATATGTATATAATAGTCACAACACTACATATTTTTAGGCAGTAATGAACACGTCAGTAAAGATTATTTCTATTGCAAAATTTTTAAGTAAATTAACTAGTTCAAAACATAGGTGAGAAAAAATGGAAATAAACGTATAATGATTACGATTAGAAGATGAGTTAATTACCACTGTAAGTAAAAAAGAAAATCGATATGAATAGTTGATGTGTTTTTTTTCTTGGGTTCGTTAGTTATCATGTGTACCTTCCATAATTGGGTGTTTATAATGGGGAGAGTCATATATGGGATTACCAGAGAAAATTTTAAAATCGATTAAACTTAGTACACTAAATTGTTTACTATTATTATAACAAACGGTGAAGTTTTCCATGTAAAAGCGTATAAGTTGATTTAGGATTCAATATTTGACCAAGTATATGTATGAAATGTGATAACATTATATCTCATATTTTACCAATTTTTATTTCTATACAATAATATCGAATAAATAATTAAACATGAATACTGCAACATATGAATTTTAACTTATATTCCAATGAATGTAAACTAATAACATGGATAAATTTAAACAATAAAAATAGCAACTTATACTTATTATTTATTAATCTATTTAATTGCAGACAAAATCATTTAAATAAACATATGGTTAACCATAACCATAAGTTATTAATATGTAAAACTAATTAAAGATTCTTATTTTAATATATTTAAACACATGTTTATTTTTTTTACTATAATATGCATAAATAGTCACACTACATATTTTAGGCAGTAATGAACACATAAGTTAAGATTATTTTTATTGGAAAATTTTCAAGTAAATTAACTAGTTCAAAACATAGGTGAAAAAAATGAAAATAAGCGTATACTGATTACTATAATATGATGGGCCAAATACTACTGGAAAAAAGAATATTAAATATATGTAAAAATAATTAAAGATTCTTATGTTCAATATACTTTAGCACATTATTTTTTACTATAATATGTATATAGTAGTTAGAATACTACTACATATTTTTAGGTAGTATATAATGAATAAGTAAGTTAAAATTATTTTTATTGGAAAATATTCAGAGTAAATTAAATCTCAAAATACAGGTAGAAAAAAAGAAGAAGAAAATAAGTGTATATTGATTACTATTATACGATGGGCCAATTACCAGAGAAAATGTTGAAATTGATTAAACTATTTTCAAAATCTCATGCGAAAGAAACTAGTCCTCTAGCTTTGAATGCTAGAGAATAGTCGTTTTCTCAAAAACTTTTTCTTATCGCCTATCTCTCTTTAATTGCCTAGGGCTTCTCTACTTCTTAAATTTTAGAAAACTCTTCGAATTGTAATTTCTCTCTCTTTGATTTGGTGCCCTTTTTTATGTGGTGATTAGCTCCTTTTATAGGTGAAGGGGCAACCAACTTTATTTAGGGAGGAGAATATCTGAGGGCTTTACATGCTCAAGGAGGTAATACAGCTTTGCTTGGTAAATGAGGTGGCCATAACTAGTGAAATTAGGGTTTCTGACGAAAGTGAAGTACATTGGTCTGAAAGTGGTGTACGTCGGTTTAAAAGTGGTGTACGCCACTTTGAGGCAGAGTAGCGTACACTGGTTTGAAAGTGTCGTACAACGGTTTGAAAGCAACGTACTCGAGTATGAATGTGGCGTATGCCACTTTGGTCAGTGAAGGGTATTGGACTCTTGAAATGGACTTGATTCTTGGGGCCTTAATCATTGAAAGTTATCTTCTAGGCTTAACACAAGATACTGATCATTTTGATAGAGAGATTGAGCCTCTTCATAATTGGGACCGAAGACTTTGGATGTCGGTCTATACAAATTAGGGTGTCTACAAAATTGATCTTTCCTACCATGAGCTACCTTAATGAATTGATCCTAAAGGGAAGAATAAAACGTTTCTCATGTTATTGGCCATCTATATTTTCATCATATATATTCATGTTTGCAAATGTATTAGCTGATTTGGTATAAAAGAGTGGAGGATATAGTTAGGATGAATTTTGTCTTCGATATGCAATATGTGTACTATATTTTAAGTATTTTTGCTTGTTGAAGTTGTAGTGCTCTCTTTTCGGCAACCAAAAATGTTGTTTTTGTGTTCTTGTTTTGCAAATTTTGATACTATGTATATCCCATTAAGAGAAATTGGTTTACACTACCTAACGCATGCCAGAAAATAGTCATTGAATATTGGGATTGTCAAGTAGTACCTTACTCAAATAATAGAGATAAAGAAGAATTATACATAGCATGCAAGCTATATTTTGTTAACTTATAAATGTACAAATTGGTGAACAGATTGCGGTGGATAGATGATGACAAACTATTTTATTTGTTAAGAGCTATATGAATTGCAATATTATTATTTCATATCTTTTATTTACACAACAAAATTGAATACAAGTTTGATCTTGGGCATGAGTATAATCTGCTTAACTCATCAGGGGTGAATGTCCTTAGATTACATAACAATCAGTTATAGCGGGTGGGGTCATTTGCTTGTAATTTTTACTACCTATTGGCCCAAATGACTATTCTTTAGAAAGGTTCTTTACATTATAAAAAAATAAAAAATTTAATACAAAGCGCATACACAAGGCTAGTAGATATATGAGATATTAATTTCTTCCTATATGTATACTTCAAAACAATGTCGTTTTGATGTAATTTTTAAAATAGTCATTCAAAGAGGAATGATTTGTAAAAATGATAGGTGTAATTTATGCCAAGTTACACATAAAATATTATGCACATTTAAAATCTTGTTTTTATTTTATTTTTTATTGAAATGCAATGTACACCCTCTAAGTTTGGCTAATTTGGATTTTCTTCACTAATGTTTGAAATTTTTGATCTTCTTCCTCTTAGTTGGGTTCCGTTTTTATTTTGACCCTCCCTTCCAAAAAACGTTAACCCCTGGACGTTAAGTGCCACATAGACTTAACATATGTACTAGGTAGTCCAATAAAATAATGTTATGTGTCAAGTGTATTATAAAAATTGAAAAAATTGAAAAAATTAATATAATAAATTCTTTAATATATAAAAATTACATTAAAAAAAAAGATTTAAACTTTATTTTATTTTTGTTTACATTTCCATTTCTTTTTTGTCTCTCCTCTCAAATCTATCCAAATCTCATCTCCAAATCATTCTCTCTCTCTCTCTCTCTCTCTCTCTCTCTCTCTCAGTCCCAACCGTGAGCCTCACTCTCCACCGGATCTGAGCGGAATTCCTTACTTCTCCCATTGGATATCGTCCCACGAAACAGTGAAATACTAGCTACCGGAATCGAAAAAACTCAAATACGACGTCGTGTGAACTGACAATTCATGGGATGGGCTCGCTCGATCTAATTGAACTTTCTCGGCGTTGTAGGGAACAGATTGTCTTCCCAGGAAGTAATTTTTTTTTAATTTCTTCTTTATCTTTTTTTAGAGAGTAAAAGAAAGAAAAGGAAGGTGTTGCGATTTGGATATGGAGTGGAGAGGAAGGAAGGTAGAGATGCTGATACAGATGCAGAGAAAGCAAACATGTGGGTTTTTTTTTTGTGATTGTTTTAGGTCACTGACGTTGGATGTGGTGGGTGGGTGTGGGGGGTTTCCAGCGTGGTGCGGCATGAGGTTTGGTGGTGATCTTGGCTATGATGATTGAGAACCATGGTTTGATGTGTTTGGAATTTTTTGAATTTTGATGAGGTTGTGCTTGAAATCAATTAGAGATTAAAATATTATTGTTGATGTTTGAGGAGTAATTGTGATTGTTATGGGTTTCACAAAATTTTTTCGTTTGGGTACCTAGAAAATCTTGAAGAGAATGAAAAGTAATTTTTATGTAATTTTTGAAAGTAAAGAATTTATTATAATTATTAATAGATTTTCTTAAATATTTTATGTAATTTTTATAATTTAGATAATTTATAGTTTTTTAAAGCTATATAAATGATGTGGCCAATTAGTAATTAATGATGTGGCATAATATAATTGGACCATGCGGCACATGTGATAGAACCAATTGGCACTTTACGGTTGAGGGCTAACGTTTTTTGGATGGGAGGGCTGTCGACACCGGAGAATTTTCGTACTAATGTATCAATATGCACTTACCAACACATGTGTAAAGAGGTACACAAG
This sequence comes from Fagus sylvatica, assembly GCA_907173295.1. Classification (NCBI taxonomy): domain Eukaryota; kingdom Viridiplantae; phylum Streptophyta; class Magnoliopsida; order Fagales; family Fagaceae; genus Fagus; species Fagus sylvatica. The sequence goes on along the minus strand of OU015761.1, from coordinate 37,504,990 downwards.
CAATGACACGATTCTTATGAAAATAATCCTATTTTGACCCCCATTGGTGTACTTCTATTGCAATGTGTGTGTGTGTTTGAGGGAAACATGTGTGTGTGTGCATGCGCACAAATTTGGAGTCGCCACCAACCAATCATGGGAAATTAAGGTGTGATTGGATACTTATGTCTAATAGATTTTAGATTATCTTGCTTAGACATATAAAAATGGTCTGAACCAGATATGGATTCGGGGATTAGATTATGTGTGAAGAAGGTGTTAGGCACCCTGCGACATCTTTTAAAAAACGGTTACCTTTCTCCAAATGTTCTTTTGTGTTTGCTTAGAATGACTATTGGTTTTAGTTAGGTACAAATGTCCCAATTTCTGTCAAGAAATATACCAAGAATGACATGCAAATTGACTTCATTTGGTTTTTTTTTAGACACTTTGTTTTACTTTGCTTATCTTTTTTGTATTTTTAGGGTTCCGGGCAAATCAATGATAGGATGCACTTAAAATCTTAACGTTGAATGTTGGGACAAATAATTATATTTTTTGTGCTATATTTGGGATCTCTTTACCCTTGATTTCCAAGAATATTAAAGCAACCCGTCAAATAGCTGTTTTTGATGATTTATTCTCTCTTTTTGGTGATTATCTTTTAACCATAATATTATGAGTGTTATAACGTGTAGAATCCATTACATTGCGCCAATGGCAAGCCATTTCGACATATAAATGACTCATACCATGGTGTCCCAAGACCAGGCTAAGCCATAGCGTTGGAATGGACCAATCTCGTTTATAATACTCACAATACTATGTTTCCTTTTCTTAAAGCTTTCATGGAAAATATGTATTTAACCACATTTTATTCAAAACATATAAACAAACAAAATATGTGATCATGGCATATTCGCAGCACTTAAATCACAATAATAATTATGGGATGATTATGACATATTCGCAGAACTTAATCAAATGGAAATTAAAGGATGATTATGGCATAGTTGCAGCGCTTAATCAAATGACAATTAAAGGATGATTATGGCATAATTGTAGCACTTAAATCACAATGACAAGTATGAGATGATTATGGCATATTCGCTGCACTTAATCAAATGGTAATTAAATGATGATTATGGCATAGTTGCAGCACTTCAATCACAATGACAAGTATGATATGACTATGACATATTCGCAGCACTTAATCGAATGACAATTAAAGGATGATTATGACATAATTGCAGCACTTAAATCACAATGACAAATGTGGGATGATTATAACATGTTTACAGCACTTAAATCAAAATATCAACCATGATGTAATCGAATGGGAAATCAAGTAGATTATCAAGATCTCTATGGGATTACGTGAAGATTAATGCCTTAATAGGACTTACATAAACTTCACAACCGAATTAGGGTTTACATGATTAAATAAAAGGAAAATAAAAGAAAGTCAATATCTTATGGGATTACATGGAAATCAATGCCTTGAAGGACTTACATAATTCCCATAACCAAAAACTAGGGTTTACATGATTAGTAAAGATTGAAATCAAAGCATATAAGTATAATGATAATATCATGGATCACTATGAATCACATCATTTTGAAAGGATCATCAAGTATAATTTCTATCACACAAATACATAATAGTAATGTAAATGACATAATGGAAAGGCAAGTAATTAAAGAATGGATCATTATGAATCACATCCTTTGAAAGGATCATCAAATATCATTTTCATCATACAAACACATAGTAGTAGTGTAAATGATATAATGGAAAGACAAGAATTTAAAGAATGAATCACTATGAATCACATCCTTTTTGAAGGATCATCATGTATCATTTCCACCAAACAAACATAGTCATAATGTAAGTACATGATGAATAACACACACAAGAATGGATCTTCATGAATCATATCCTTTTGAATGGATCATCATGTATCATCTCCATCACACAAACACATAGTAGTAGTGTAAATGACATAATGGAAAGACAAGAATTTAAAGAATGGATCTTCATGAATTACATCCTTTTGAAGGGATCATCATGTATCATCTTCACAAAACAACCAATGTAAATACATAATGGAAAACACATACAAGAATGGATCACTATATATGAATCACATCCTTTTGAAGGATCATCATGTATCATCTCCATGAAACAACAACAATAAAAGTTTTAAGATCCAAATCGTTCATATTTTTTTATTTACAAAAAAGAAAAAAGAAAAAAGAAGAAGATGGATTAATCATTATAATCGAGAATTAATCATTAAAAAAATTAGAATCATTATAATAATGATTGGAAAAGAAAAATTAAGATCCTCTGACTCTGAGCACACCCGTGCAATATGAGGGTAGTATCTTTTACACAGTTGAATGTTCCCCTAAATTATTTACTCAAATATATTTTAACTGCTAACTAAACCCAAACTTTTGGATGAAATAAATTCCCAAAAAATGGGGAAAAATGTTTTCCCTAAACTGCTAAACAACTGTAAAATTTTGATTTACCCAGCTCATAAATTGGAGCACATTATATTATATTTTTGAAATTATTTTCATAACTGAAGCATATATTAGTGACATGTTTTTTTTCTTTTTTTTTTTAATCATAATTTTATTTTTGAATGAAAAGATAGCATTTTAATTATTGAGAATAATCAGACTTTATAAACTGAAATATGCAAGGAGGGTGGTCATCTAACCACACTTATTCCAAAGTTGACAACAGAGCCTTTGTAGGTAAAGCTTATGCAGCTTCATTACAAAACTTTTGAATAAAAATAAACCGAAGAATTTGAAAAATGATGTTAATGGCAAATGTCATCTATTAAAACACCAGCAGGCGCCATTCATAATTCCTTCTTCTGCAAAAGTCCCATTAGCTCTTTACACCACACATTTACTTCCAGGTTCCGTAAACCAACATCATAAGCAAATTTTATTGCCATTAGTATTGAAGTACCATGATTATGGATAACATCTCCACCAAGGCACCAAGCCGAATTTGACAGCACATAGCAGCATCAACCATTCCAATAATTCCATGAGTCTCTTCCCAGAAGCGTGTCTGCCGGCCAACTCACCTCTGACTGTCCATTAGCAGTAGAAGATTCCGGTGAACTCTCATCCAAAAAATCAACTGCCATAGTGGCCGCTTTCTAGCAGATATCATTGACGGTGACAGTAGCTCTCTCCCATAATAAAATATTTCTTGCATTCCAAACATGCCCGGCCCAGGGGTAAGCCCCACAAGCCCAAGGGCTAGGGCAACCCCCCATGGGGGCAATAAGTGAAGAAAAAAAAAAATAGTAGACATTAAAAAAATAATAAAATTATTAGTATACAACTATACATAAAAGGAAAAAAAAAATAAAAATATTAGTCTACATATAAAAAAATTTATTGCTTTTAATAAGATATATGTAAGGTATATGTGATGTGTTTCAGTATTCGTGTGAACGAGACTGGTTTTCACTGTGTGATTTATAGATTTGTTTGAAAATTTTGTTTACACGTTTATGTGGTTATTGGCCATGTGTTTTTGTTTGTAGGGACAGGTTTGTGGGGGAAAGCCATTGTTTTGTGTTGCCGTGTAATATGTTCCAGTGTTTATCTAATGATTTTTTTATGATTTTTAATTTATTATTAGTATTAATTTTGTTGTCCTTTATAAGACCGGGAATTTTTTTCTATTAACATTAAGAAATTTTTTAGTTAAAAAACTATTAGACATATAATTACTATAACCGGGATTATATTTTGTTTTAATTGGTTTTTTCAATGTAATTCAAGCTAAAAACATAATGCAACATTTATTTTGCATCAAAATCTTTTTTGGGACTTTTATGATGTTTTTTAATATTTAATAATAAGTAAGCAACTAAAATTGTGACGGGCTTAGGCAACCAAAACCCCGGGACTGATCCTGATTCCAAAGCTCCCATGCCGTGGTAAAAAATGGGTATCTTAAATATCTTGAATGCAACAAGAAATGAAATCACAAAAAGACATGCAAGGATCGTTCACAAGAGGAACGGAAATGGAGCTGGCACGCCAGACCTTTTGAGCAAATTCACACTACCACAATACATGATTAGTTGTCTTAGCATCATCTACACACCATCTACAAGAGTAATTTTGAGAAACTCCTCTATCAAAAAGATGGGTTTGAGTAGGAAAAATATTTTTGCAAGCCCCCCATTTTGAGAAACTCCTCTACCAAAAAGATTGGTTTGAGTAGGAAAAATATTTTTGCAAGCCCGCCATATAAACAACTTGACCTTTGGCTGCATCCGAACTGACCATAGAGATAATTCGAACACTGTTAAAACCAGGGAGATAATTTGTGAGAAAACTTATAATAACAAAAGGGGATAAAACTGGTCCAAAGCACCAACAATTCCATTTGGGCTGTTTAACGTACCACAAATTCAGCTGGTGAGAATTTAGAAACAAATAATAACATTGTCTTCAATACAATACCGATGTTAATGCGAAATACAAGTCTTTTTACTAAAAGCATCCAACAATGGAATACAGATATGGTAACTGTTGATCCAAAGAAGAAAAAGACACATGCTATTCAAGTCGATTTTTTTTTTTTTTCTCAGTGGTAGTTGGGCCATCGTATAATCTGTATAATATATAATTGCAAAAGACATGAGCGTTAAAACCAAGAGTATTTCATATTATGACAAGTGGCATGTTTATCAATTATTTTTATTCCCCAAGTGATACGTTGTTTTAATAATTTGACTTAATATAGTTTATTTACCAAACGGTAAACACAAAATATCTTTAAAAAAAAAAAATTGAACTACGTGTATTTTTTGATTTTATGTTTTTATTAATTTTAATTCATGCCAAAAACCTTTTTAAATAAAAAAAGATAATTACAAATTCTTTAAAATAGATTTCCTACTACTAAAAGACATCTTAATAAAATATACTTATCTAAAATTAGTTTTTTTTTTTTAAAGAAAGGATTAGATTAGTTCAATTTAATGATTGTTGATGGTCATTCTTGCGGGGCCAATGGCTAATATAAAACCAGTAACCCAATAGGCCTAAATGCAATGGGTTTAGTCCAAAATGAAGTCCAATTTAGGACCCAAAAACTTAGATCAATCACTAATGTAAAGTAGTTGGCCCAAATTCTAATTCATGGCATCGGAGCCCAAATGCAATGGGACCTGTCACAAAACAAAGTTTAATGCAAAGGCTCAACAACAAATGGGCTCATAAGGCCCATAAGCCCAACAAAGGGATAATATAAATCCTTGGGTTTTACTGGGAACAAAACCTAACCCAAAGGTTCCAAAACCAACAAATGGGCCCACAAGGCCCATAAGCCTATAAAAAGGATAACGCAAATTCTTGGGTTCTATCCTTTGGAACAAGCCTACAATGAAGGTCCAAAAAACCCATCTACGAGTCAACTATCTATAAAACCAAACATGTTAAAAAGGTCCCTTAGTGGGTCCAATCAAAAGCTCCAGCCGAAAAGCTAATAGGCCTACCAAACCAACCATGTTAAAAGGGTTCTGCGATAAACTATTCCACCAAAGGAACTAAAACCCAAAGCAAGTGGGAGGACCAAGGCCATAAGGTCCCACCACGAAAATCAAAAGCTCCAGCCAAAGAGCTAATAGGCCCACCAAACCAACCATGTTAAAAGGGTCATGTGATAAACTATTTCACCAAAGGAACTAAAACCTAAAGCAAGTGGGAGGACCAAGGCCATAAGGTCCCACCACAAAATGGGTAATATAGTTCTCTGTACAGAGAAATCTAAAACCATGGCATCACCTCAAAGGAGTCTCGGCAGGAGCCAAGTCAAGAGACTTTTTAGTCCAATTACAAGCCAACCAAATTTAACAAGCCATTGAAACTTCACCAACGGAAGAGATGGATGTGATATCTCTGAAACTATCTATTGGCAGCAGCCAAAACTTGCAAAAAGCTAACCAATTTCCTTATTTCCTGTAGGGATCTCGGGGCGATGGTTTGGCGGTAAGGGAGTTTGTCCAAGAGGCTAATGAATCTGGCTAAAGACTGAAGGATTTGTTTGGGAAATCCCTCGGTCACCAAAACTCGATTCCTGTAGCCACACGTGTGCTCGTAACCATCCAAAAAAATCAATCCTTTCCCGCTCGACCAGTTTGGGCAAGATATTTAATTCTTCCATTTGTTGTTGAAACCTCATTTATTGCTTGAACCTTTCCCATAAAGCCATCATTACTATTACTTGAAATCTAGCGGAAATGATGGCAAATGGATGAAAGGAAGCAACCATGGCTTTTCTGCCATGAAAAGACTCTTGCCGAAAAAGAGAGGAATAGTTGCCTTGGAAAAGCCCAAGAGGAATCACCCATCATAAAGAGAGGAATAGTTGCCTTGGAAAATCCCAAGAGGAATCACCCAAGGACACGTTGTTGTCCAAATGGGAGCATCTGGGTTGTCTTCCATAAAGGCCCAGCCATTATAAAAGGGGGAAGACACATCTGAAGCAGAGGAGGAGTGGGGATAACACAATCCTAAAGACTTGAAGCCTATACAATCATAACATCAAAAGTGAATATCATCCATAATCTAAAACCACAAAATTACCTTCAAGCGTGCACACTAGCTTGGATGAACTCTCCCCCAAATCCATTCCTTGCGATTCTCTGTAATACTTATATTAAGTTTGTTCCTGCAGGACTAATGTATCTTCCTACAGAACCCATTCTCACTTTGCAGACATTGCTAAGAGAGGAACTTTAGATTTCAACCCACTAGCCCAACATAAACAATGGTCCTTACCGCAAGGATCCAATATTACGAGACACAGATAAGCTTTCTCTCCCATTCAATCCTTAACTCCCATTATTTATAATGTATATATACATATATACTGTGTACTTGAATCTTGTTGCAGAAACAAGATTTTGTTTCGGCAAAACTAAAACTATGTTGCAAAGATATTCATCTATTCATTATTTATTTATTTATGAGTTGAATAACTTTGGGCTTTTAGTCTACAATATAAACTAGTCAATAAATCTCATGGAAGCAAGTCTTTGTTGCCATAAATATCATGGCAAAGAAGCTCTTGCGGAAGCTACATGCCCTACCGCAAGACTTTCACATCTTACTGCAAAACCGAGTTTAGCAAATGACTCTCATATATTCTTTTTATATATACTTTAAGTTTTCTCCTGCAGTGCCCATCTTGTTATACAAAAATGGATAGCTGTCTACTAAAGCTATCATTTCCTGCATAATCCAAGTTTGGGCTACTGCACACCGAAGTCCAAGCAGACGGAAGAACTTAGAGGCTGGACCAAGAGCCAACAATAGTGTTAACCATAAAAACCCGGTCACATGAGATTGGGCCATCATCTTTGGATTGCAGCCATTAGCCACGAGGCCCACCACGAAGGCCTGGTGTGAGTCTTGGTCTCACTTCCTTACCTATTCCATCTACAGTATCACCCCACAAAAAAAGCACCCACAATGATCAACACCAATTTTTTTTTTTTTTTAAACGTGTGTTTTATATATTTTTTTTAATTAAAAATATGTTTTAACGTGTGTTTTATTATTTTTTTTAAATTTTTTTTTTTTTTTTTAAATTAACAATCTCTGCGTTATATGTGTGTGTTTTATTATTTTAAACGCTACCTTTGTTTTATTATTCATTCTCTTCCTTTGCAAATCAGTTACAGAAAAAACAACGATAGTCTTCTCTACAAAACCAATTTACTCAAGGAAGCAAGTCCTTTGTTTTTCTGCAAGCAGAGTTAGAAGAGATCCAAACAAGTTCAAATACTCAAGCAAATTGAAAGGTTAGACAAACTTATTTGCTTTTCTAATGTTTGTTAATGCACGTATAATTAACAGAAAAGAAAAGAAAAATCCAAGTCAAATTATAATTAATACATTTGCTGTTCTTTTTTCTTTGTTTCTAAAATTTCCATTGTATGTGATTATATTATTTTATAGACCAAATACTGCTTTACAAAAAGCCTTTATAATAAAAATTAAGAGTCATTAGTTACTTTTACATATAAATAATATGTAGTTATGTTTAAATATATGTTAATGTTGAAAATTAGGTCTGGAATTCAACAGATTTAATAAGTGATAAATATAAGTTGCTACTGCCATATTAGTTTACATTCATTGGAATATAAGTTAAAATTCATATGTTGTAGTATTCAAGTCTAAATATTTATTTGATTGGATTGTTGTATAACAAATCAAAATCATGTTATCACATCTCCTATATATACTAGGTCTAATGTTGAATCTTAGATTAACTTGTATGCTTTTGCATAGATAATTGAACCGTTTGATATAATTGTTTTCATATATTCAGTATAATGACATTAAGTAAAGAGATAAAGAAAGAAAATATTATATTCATTTGAACCTTAGGTTCTTATATTTCTGGCAACCTACGGTATCCAACGATGGGATTGTTCCAAAACTACCAAGTAAAGAAGTTTTAAAAATTGGTATTTTTACAATTATGTTGAATTATTGTTTATTTGGACATCCTTCGTCGAACCATAATCCACTTAATACTAGCAATTGACACTCGTCTGAGACTTTCCTTATGCAATTCCCACATGAAATTGTTTTACAGAAAATAAATAAATAAATAAATAAATAAATGTATCTTTAATTTAACTTTATAAATGCAAAAACAAAGTTAAAAATAACGAACATGTTATGTTAATAAATATGACATAAGATCAATGAATTTATAACGAACATATTATTGTGTGATTTCTGTGAAAATTTATAATTTACATTATTTATGCTTGATTATGGGTCTCACATGGCAGACGCCTCATTTGGTTGAATTAGACCACGATATTTCAGTATGTTATACATATATATGTCAGTAACTTGCCTTCAAAATTTCATAGCCATTGGATGTGTGGTTTGAGAGAAAATTGAAAACCTATTTTTATGGGCTGAAACTTTGTACCTTGATTTTCGTGTAATAATTGGGTTATTTCACTAAAACCAAATGCATGTTTGGATTCTATATCTCATAAGCTTTCCATCCATATGTGGTTTGTTTAATTCGGATGAGAATTGAGAGAAATATGAGCAATCAAAGTTTGGGTTGTTATTCTGAAAATTTCAGAAAATTATGGTTATAAGAGGTTGAAGATGACTCTCTAGGTGACGCCCACTCTCGGTTGTGAGAGAGTGTGATCCACTCCTTGGCTATTTGACTAAAAGGTTGGTCAATTTTGGTTTATAGGCTATTACTAGACTTTAATAACATGTTTCTATAATTTTGTAATAAATAATAGTTTCGAAAATATTTTATTTTGATTTATTTATTAATAAATGGGAGAGTGAGGGAATGAGAAAAATGAAAAAAATTAATATCTTTGCATGAAAAATTCATATTCTGTATTGTAAATATTTTGGATGTGGAGGTTTCATAATGGGACATCATATTTTCTTCGTTTTAATTTTTTAAAATATAAATTGATGGAAATTTAATTTTTTTGTTTTGCCCACTCTCAATGAGGGAGAGTGCAGTTCACCCCCTAAGCCATAATTTTTATTTTATAATGAAATTTTTAAGAGATACATATAATTATGTGTTTATCATGTTTGATATGTTTAATAACATATTTGTGCTTACATGATATTTATTTAATTTATGTGAAGAGTGAACATGTTTTACTTTATGTAAATACATGCATGATAATTGAGAAAATTCAAATTTGACTAATTTGAATTGCTATTATTGAAAGTGTGGGACAGTTATAGTTTAACAAATGGTTTTGAAATTATTGGACATGATTTTAAGTAAATAATTTGGGTGTTTAGTAATTTCTTGAAGAATTATTTGGATTTAAATTATAAGTAAATCCAATATTCATTTTATGGATAAATAATTTTTGAATTGATATGTGTGATACATGGGTGATTGTGTATGAGTTGTTAAATTTACTTAAGCATGTGTAGTTCTGTATGATAACATGTATGTATGTGTGTATATATATATACATGTTGGACATGTTTAAAATTAATTGGATATTAATTTATGTGTTACATGTCATTGTGGATTTGCTTGAGTTATCTAATACTTAGAATACACAAGGTACTGTTATGTGTACTTGCTAAGGAGCAAGGATGAGGCATTAGAGGGTTTCATTCGTTATAAGAAAGAAGTTGAGAATCACATATGAGTGAGTTCTGTTCTTAACATGGTATTGTTCGTCAAACCATTGCACCATATTCACCTTAGCAAAATGGAGTTGCTGAACGGAAAAATAGAACCTTGAAGGAAATGATAAATGTGATGTTGATAAGTTTTGGTTTACCTCAAAACTTGTGGGGGGAAGCTGTACTTTCTGCCAATTATATTCTCAACAAGTTGCTTAAAAAGAAATTAAACAAGACACCTTATGAATTATAGAAAGGTCGAACGCCTTCCTATCAATTCTTAAAAGTATGAGGGTGTTTGAAAAAAGTGGTGGTTCTTATTCCCAAAAAGATAAAGATAGGACCAAAAACAATTGATTGTGTTTTCATTGGTTATGCCCATAACAGTAGTGCATATCGGTTTTTGATTCATAAATTTGATATTTCTTATATGCATGAGAATAGAATTATTGAATCTAGGAATGCATCATTTTTTGAGGAAATATTTCCATATAAACCTACACAAGAAACAAATTCCCTTAAAAGGAATTTGGAGTCTAAATCTAGTACCTCTTATGATCAAGAGTTGATGGAAGAGAAGAATGAGGTTGAGCCTAGACGTAGTAAGAGAACAAAAACGTCAAAAACGTTTGGTCCAGATTTTCCTAACTTTTGTGTTAGAAGATGAATTTGATAGTTTCAAGGAAACAATGTCCAAACCTAAAGCCTTTTTGTAAAGAGATTTTCAATTAATACATCTTACAAATGCATGCATGGTAACTGGTGGCCACCTGATTGTGAATCTCTAGAATATAAAAGGATATTCAAGAGGAATTTGAAAAGATGGATCTATTGATAAGGATAAGGCAAAACTTGTTGTAGAAGACTACAAACAAAAGGGAGGTATGGATGACCTGGAGACATATTCACTAGAATATGATAAACTCAAAAGCAATGGCATGAGTAGATACACAAGTAACGCAAGGGCTAAACTATGAGTTGCACTACATAAGATATCCATTTATACTAGGAGTGTATAATGATGTGAATTGGATATTTGTTACAAAAGAGACAAAATCCATGAGTGGATATGTGTTTACGTTTGATAGTGTAGATGTATCTTGGAAATCTTCTAAACAAACATACATTGTGAGGTTCACAATGGAATTAATGCTTATCAATTTGGATTAATCAAGAGAAGAAGCATAGTGGCTTCATTCTTTCCTGTAGGATATGCCGATGTGGACGGAACATGTGCCTCATATTTATGTACATTGTGATAGCCAATAAATGATTGGTATGACACATAGTTATGGTAAGTCTCGACATTTTCGTCGTAGATACAATACCGTGAAGTAGTCAAATGGAATTATCTCAATTGATTACAAAAAGTCGAAAGATAATATAACGGATTTGTTAACCAAAGGTTTGAGTGGAGACCATACAAACTGCTCATCAAAGGGAATGATTTTAATGTTAGATATTTAATATCTAAGTAGGTTGTAATATATATAAGAGAATTGCAAGAAACCAATCGCCTGGAATAGTATCCAGTAGACTGGATTTGAAGATAAAGTTTCTACCCAATCCAGTCTACTGGACCACCAATCCATTAGACTGGATGACATGTATTTGGTTGATCCAGTTGCTTGGATTGGTGGTCCAGTCGACTGGATGTTGTGCCTGGGAGTTTCTGCCTGACTCAGTCGCCTGGACCACTAATTCAGGTGACTGGATCACGGCAGTTAGAGGCAGTTAATGACCGTTAAAGGCTGAAATGGTGCCTTTTCATGGTGACTCTTAACTGATAGACACTTGCAATTAAAAGGAATTTTGTGTTTAGTCATTATATGCAAGAAAACATTTTTGTTCTAAGAAGTTCTAAAGAATTAATTGGATTTGCAATCATTAATTCTTGGCTTTGTTGTATCCTGGAGACTAATTTGCTTGAACCCTTAGCAATCTCTGAGGAGAGGGGGCAAATCTAGTCTTAAAGACAGCGATTCATTCGTGCCTCAAAGCCTTAATTCTCTTTGCATTCCCCTAAATTCCTAACAATTTTAAGACTAGATTTCTGCAATGGAAGGAGAGAAGATGGCTTACAAGATGATGAATCAAGACTTTGTAAGTTGGATAAGTTTGATGGGTCAAACTTCATCCGTTGGCAAGATAAGATGAAGTTTCTTTTGACTGCACTGAAGATATTTTATGTTTTGAACCCCAATCTGCAACCAATTCCGGATCCTACTTCTCAAGACACTGAACAATTGAAGCAACAAAGGATCAAGAGGGAGGAAGATGAACTGGTGTGCAGGGGTCACATTCTGAATACACTATCTGACCGGTTGTATGATCGTTTTGCAACCATGACTTCTCCAAAGGAAATCTGGAAGGCACTAGAGACTAAATACAAAACGGAGAAGCAAGGTACGGATAAATTTATTATTCAGAAATACTTTGATTTCAAAATGATGGATAATGTTTCTGTTTTGGACCAAGTGCATGAGTTACAAATTCTGGTTCATAAACTAAATGACCTTTCCATCAAGATTCCAGAATTGTTTCAAGTGGGAGCAATCATTGCTAAACTCCCACCATCATGGAACAATTATAGGAAGAAGCTTCTGCATATGGCAGAAGAACTTACCTTAGAACAGATTGGTACACACCTTAGAATTGAAGAAAAGAGTCGAATTCGTGAAGGTACCAATTCTGTGTCTAAAGTAAATGAAGGGATTGTTAATTATGTCCTAAATAGTGGAGTTGGAAGTAGTAAAACTAATAAGAGTTTCAGGCCAAACAAGAAAATTGTTAAGAAGACTAATTCCAACAAAGACAAGAAAGGTAGGGCCTGTTTTCATTGTGGAAAGAAATGTCACTACATCCGAGAATGCAGATTCTTGAAGAACCAAATGAAAGAAAAGGAACTGAACACAAGTGAGACAAATGTTGTTGATAAGATTGTGGCCATGGTGAGTGAAATGCAAATCGGTATGATTACCGAAGTGCATATGGCTAATGCAGCAGAAAATTCATCTGAGTGGTGGTATGATTCTGGTGCAACAATCCATCTTTGCAACAACAAGATGCTGTTCAAAGAATATGTTGAAGCGGGCAATGGGTTAGAGGTCCTAATGGGCAATCATAACACCGCTAAAGTGCTTGGAACAGGAACTGTGGAGCTGATTTTAAGTAGTGGAAAGAAACTCAAACTCACTAATGTGTATCATGTTCCTGATATTAAGAAGAACTTGGTTTCAACTAGTTTATTGTCTAAGAATGGTGTAAAAGTTGTCCTTGAGTCGGACAAGCTTATTTTATCTAAGTTTGGTGTGTTTGTTGGAAAGGGTTATTCTTGTAATGGCATGTACAAACTCAGTTTGATTATTAATAAGAATGATGTTGGTTGTGCTTATATTGTGGGTTCTTCTCTATTGTGGCATGCTAGATTAGGACATTTAAATTTCAAGTACATGAAGCGTATGTCAAAGCATGGGCTGATATCTTATAAACAAGATGTGCATGATAAGTGTGAAATTTGCATTGAATCTAAGATAAGAAAGAAGCCATTTCCATCTACTAATAGAGATTCACAATTGTTAGAATTAGTTCATTCTGATGTATGTGAATTGAATGGTATTTTAACTAGAGGTGGAAAACGTTACTTTATCACTTTTATAGATGATTTCTCTAGGTATACTTATGTCTATTTAATGAGGAATAAAGATGAATCCTTTGATATGTTTAAGAAGTATAAAACTGAGGTTGAAAATCAAAAGGATAAAAGAATTAAAATTCTTAGAAGTGATAGAGGTGGTGAATATTTTCCACAAGAGTTTACCATTTATTGTGAGGAAAATGGACTAATTCACTAAAGGTCAACCCCTTATACACCCCAACAAAATGGCTTAGCTGAAAGAAAGAATAGAACACTAGTTGACATGTTGAATGCAATGATAGTAAGTGCAAAGTTACCTTTCAATTTGTGGGGTGAAGCTTTGTTAACTGCATGTCATGTTCATAATAGGGTTCTATCTGAGAAAATTAAGTCATCTCCATATGAGTTATGGAATGGTAGGAAGCCTAATTTGAGTTATTTTAAAGTGTGGGGGTGTATAGCCTACTTTAGAGTTCCAGATCCTAAAAGAACCAAGTTTGGATCTAGAGCTATCAAGTGTGTGTTTGTTGGTTATGTAGTGAATTCTAAGGCTTATAGATTGTTGGATTTGAGTTCCAACACTATAGTAGAATCAAGAGATATGGAATTCATTGAGAACAAATTTATAAATGATTCTCAAATAGAACCAAAACAAACACAAGAATCTGACTCATTGGTTAATGATTCTCTTAGTGGAAACAAGAGAATAGAACCAAGTTCACCAAATGAACAAAGGAGGAGTCAAAGGGTAAGAAAAGAAAAGGATTTTGGTCCTGATTTCATTTTGAACCAAGTGAATGTTTATCTTGTAGAAGGAAACAGATAAAAGGTCCTTAGTAGGCTTCCTTTTGTAGGAAATGTGGAAGAAGATCCAAATACTTATAGTGAAGTTATGGCTTCAAGAGATGCAGCTTTCTAGAGAGAAGTTGTTAATGATGAAATGGACTCAATATTGTCCAACAATACTTGGGTCCTAGTAGATCTTCCTCCAGGTTCTAATACCATTGGTTGTAAATGGGTATTTAGAAGAAAATATAGGACTGATGGAACTATTTAAACCTTTAAAGCAAGGTTAGTGGCTAAAGGATTTAGGCAAAGGGAGGGAATAGATTACTTTGATACCTATGCACCTGTTGTTAGGATCACATCTATTCGTGTGCTAATAGCACTTGCATCCATTTATAAGCTGGTGGTACATCAAATGGATGTAAAGACAGCTTTCCTAAATGGAGATTTAGACGAGGAGGTCTATATGGATCAACCGGAAGGTTTTGTGCTTCCTGGAAATGAAAAGAAAGTCTATAAGTTAGTTAAGTCATTGTATGGCTTAAAACAAGCACCTAAACAATGGCATGAAAAGTTTGATACCGTTATACTAGCTAATGGTTTCAAACACAATGGAGCCGACAAGTGTGTCTACTCTAAGTTTACTAGTGAGTATGGAGTAATTGTGTGCTTGTATGTGGATGATATGCTTATCTTTGGAACAAACATGTTAGGTGTATGTGAAACCAAGAAGTATTTAGCTTCGGTGTTTAAGATGAAAGATCTTAATGAAGCAGATACTATCTTAGGTATCAAGGTTAAGAGACATAGTGAAGGTTATGCACTTTGTCAAAGTCATTACATTGAGAAGGTGCTTCTTAAATATAAACATCTCAATGTTAAGGAGGTAAATGCACCGTTTGATTCCAATTATAAGTTAGTTGAGAATACTGGAAGGGCAATAGCACAGCTCGAGTTTGTTAGTGCAATAGGAAGCATGATGTATGCCATGCATTGTACAAGACCAGATATAGCCTTCACAGTAAACAGATTTTTAAGGTATACTAGTAACCCTAGTGTAGAGCATTGGAAAACCATTGCAAGAGTCCTTGGTTATATAAAGAAAACCAAAGATTTAAGACTCTATTATTTTGGGTATCCAGCTGTGTTAGATGGATTTTCAGATGCTAATTGGGTGACTAGTGTGGGTGACAATAAGTCAACATCTGGTTGGATATTCACTCTTGGTGGGGGTCCAATATTGCAGGCATCTAAAAAGCAATCGTGTATCTCTCATTCAACTATGGAATCTGAGTTTATTGCTTTGGCCTCGGTGAGTAAAGGAGCAGAATGGCTAAGGAACATGTTATATGATATAGAGTTGTGGCCACAACCGATATCAGCCATATCTATTTACTGTGATAGCCAAGCCACGATGTCAAAAGCATACAATAGAATCTATAATGGAAAGTCTAGACATATTAGTCTAAGACATGAGTATGTAAGACAGTTAATAGAAGATGGTGTAATTTCTATTGTCTACGTAAAGTCAAGTGGAAATCTTGCTGACCCATTTACCAAAGGTTTATCTCGAGATATGGTAAGGGTAACTTCCATAAGAATGGGATTAAAACCTTTCTAAAAGAATCACCAACAGTGGGAACCCAACCTTGAGTAGATTTACTTGAAAAGGTTTAAAGGGTAATAACAAGCTGTTGATTCGTGATTAGTAAGAGCACTAAAACTTGTGTCCCATTCAGGATGGAATAGTGCAGTCTGTTACGTTAGGAGGATGAGTTTTTACTCTTAATGAAGTTCAAATCAAGTGATGTTTGTGTAACAAGGACATAAAGAAGGAACTTCACCTTTGTGAACTTAGAGTGGTGCCACTTCTAAACAAGAGTTAAGGTTTTCTCTTGTAAATGTTCACTAAACCAGGTAGAGCACAAGGCCATTTAAGTGCTAAACTATAGGAGAACTTCTAATGTTAAAGATCATTGTTGTGTGTGTGTTATTTCCGATTTTAAGGAAAATAGTTTAGGTTTAAGCGAATGAGCCACCAACAACTCTCTTGAAATTTTGAAGTAATTACACTAGGAGAGGGTTTAAGTTGAAAGACACCTTCTTTGATGCATAAGCTTTGTGTGTGCTATAGACTAAACAAGAAATATTACAACCTAGTGGGGGATTGTTAGATATTTAATATCTAAGTAGGTTGTAATATATATAAGAGAATTGCAAGAAACCAGTCCCCTAGAATAATATCCAGTAGACTGGATTTGAAGATAAAGTTTCTGCCTAATCCAGTCTACTGAACCACCAATCCAGTAGACTGGATGACATGTATTTGGCTGATCCAGTCGCCTGGATTGGTGGTCCAGTCGACTGGATGTCGTGCCTGGGAGTTTCTGCCTGACTCAGTCGCCTGGACCACTAATTCAGACGACTGGATCACGGCAGTTAGAGGCAGTTAATGACTGTTAAAGGCTGAAATGGTGCCTTTTCATGATAACTCTTGACTGATATACACTTGCAATTAAAAAGAATTTTGTGTTTAGGCATTATATGCAAGAAACTTTTCTGTTCTAAGAAGTTTTAAAGAATTAATTGGATTTGCTATCATTAATTCTTGGATTTGTTGTATCTTGGAGACTAATTTGCTTGAACCCTTAGCAATCTCTGAGGAGAGGGGGCAAATCTAGTCTTAAAGACAGCGATTCATTCGTGCCTCAAAGCCTTAATTCTCTTTGAATTCCCCTAAATTCCTAACATTTAAAGCCTATAATTTAAGTCTCATAATGACAACCCTACCTAGCTGACTAGAGATCCCAAGATCTAGGTTCAAAGGGACAAACGAATTGTGTTAGACTTGGTAGTATCACTATGGAGATAACATTTCTTATCCATTCCTATGATGAAATAGTGATGCTTGTAAAAGTTTAGGATAAGCTATGCTTTTAATGATTCTCATACCTTGGAAATCCAAGTGGGGTAGCAGCAGGATACTCTTAATAAGAAATCACCTATGTGAGTGTGAAATGTGGCCGCTTCAATGGGAATTTTAAGGCTGAATTCTCTAAAACACTTATGAAATCAGAAAGGTGTTAAGGGCCAAAATGAGCACAATAATGAGAACTAACTATGTTCGAAAAGGAGCTGTGTGAATTCTATTGTCTTGATATACACAAACGGCTGAACGGTTCAAGACATCATGTTCATCGGTTAGCCAGTATATCTGATAGTGTTTCACAAAGGAAGGTTCAAAGCCAAAAGCTACCTCTCTTAATACAGTAACTTTTCTTCTACTCTCTCTGTGTCTGCATTGTCATTTGCATTGTGTTTGTCAATTTCTATTCATGTGGGGGATTGTTGGAAAAATGGATAGGAGTGAATGAGAAATTGCCTCCTAAAAGTGGGCCAAGTGGGTCTATGTGGATTAGGCTCAGTCCATCTAATTTATATATTTATTAATACATTATTTTCCCCCAAAGTGTTGTGTCTTTTTTGAATAGTTGTGACTGTTTATCTCGTACCTTTTCCGAACAAGTATGACTTTATCTATAAATTAAATAGGGTGTCGCCTCATTCATTTAAACTTTACTTTTAAGTGGATTTTTTGAAATTGCTTTGAGTTAGTTATTTCTTACGATTTTGAGAATCTCATTTGCATAAAGAAAGAGAAAGAGACAATAGTTACGTTCGTTGTGCACGGAGATTGTTTGTACTTCTTCTATGTGTGAAGATCATTTTATCCTAGGAGACAGACGTCTGTGAGTCTCAAAGCACCACTAAGATTATAGTGTGAGGGGATAAATTTGTTTTAAGGAAATAACATTAAACGCTAGACTTGATCTATTCATTCTGCATTTACTCTGAGTTTTTATTATTTACTAACTGTGGCAGATTTTTTCTTATTGTTGTTTATTTTTATAGAATCACATGATATATACCCAACAACACTTGAGCTAGAAGCATAAGGTTGGTTTAAGTTGGCGTACTTAACCTCAAATTCGCATTGATGACTTATATTTAATTTGATACTTATTTCTTTGATGGGTTATATTTTTGCAACTAAGCAGCCATATAGTTTAGTACGGTTAAACTATACAATTTGGTTAAGGTGTGAGTTTTACCTTTTGGGAATTGTTTAAATATATATATATATATATAAATATATATTTATAAAAAATAAAATTAAAACAATATTGGGAATTCAAAAAAGGGACTGCACCACTATTGATTAGGTTTAACAATGGGAAAAAAAGTATATGATCGATGGGTATAAAAAAAGTCTTTAGGTGCTCTATCGTACATCTAACATTTGACTCTTGCTATGGATTGTCTTGACAAAAGAGTGAGGAGGTGTTATAGATGTTTTCAAAGATGCTTGCAAATCCATCCCAACTACAAGAGGGGTCAAGGAGCACGACAAATATCATCCTAGATTTGTTACATTTTGGCATGTAATTGTTTATTGCCTTTTCAAGTTTTTGCTTGTGGGTTTTCTTTTAAAGCATTGTGTAAACGAATTTAATGCTTTGTGATTAATTGTGTTATATGATGCAGATAAATTCACAAGTACTAGAAGAGTACCAAGCTCTTGATCAGGAAGCTCCCATTCCACAGGCTCGACAATAAATGTATAGATATTATGCATTTTGGAAAAAAACTTGATGGATTTTTTGGATTTTTTTTTTATAATTTCTATTATGTTTTTGTATGAGTTGATGAAACACACAAAATCCCAAATCATCATACAACTATTTAATAAACATTTAGAATAAAAAAAAATAAAAAATAAAAACACCATTCAATTACAATCCATCATATACATAGTTTATATTCATAATTTATTCAAACATGAATCTTGTCTTATCAACTAATTAAATAAACATCCTCATGAGGATATATAATCTCTAATCAAACTCAAAACTTGTTACATTGAAATGAATCTTCCTCTCGAGATGCGTAGGCATGGATCATTTCTTCTCCCTAAAGTCAAAAACAAATCCCAATGTAAAGGATTACTAAAATAAATGACAAGATTAAAATGAATAGATTTACTAAATAGCTTTCAGAAACACATATATAGAGATTGTAAACTAATAGGCAAAAGCAAACATTAATATGACTATGAAATTTAGGTTGAGTTATAGTTAATTTTGTAAGTCATTTATATAGCATTCTTCAAGAGATCCGCCTAAATTATTCTCAAAGTACATTTCAATAGACCCGCATAAATTATGTTTCATTCTCAAAGTACAAAAATGAATCCAAAATAAAATAATATCAATTTATAATTACCAACTAAAGTAATTAAATTACCAAGAAAATATCAAACACTTTGGAGGAACACAAAATCATGACCATATTACTTGAATGATTAAAGTGTTGAGATTCTTAAATTCTCAACAAACTTCAAATGTTTGTAACAAACAAACCAAAACACCAAATGAACAAATGAAAAACACACTTCATAATGCATTACCATGTCATCACCCATCATCAAAGAAAAAGGTTAACAAAAAAAAAAAAAAACCAAAATTCCCAAGAGACCCAAAACCCCCATTGGCTTGATACATAATTTTTTTTTTATTCAAAGCAATTCATTCCTTGAACATTTGACTTGAAATACCAAATAAAATACAACTTAACAATGAACCCAAATAATTCTTTCCTAGGACCAAATCTCATATGAAAGAACAACCTAAACTTCAAACAATGAAAAGCAAATAAAAAATATATATTTCATAGCCATTCATTTCAATCAATACACAATTCACATAACAAAAATCACGATGTCATACACATGATAGTGTATGATAAGAAAATAATGCAAAACAAGATTGTTCACATTTACTCAAATAGACAATCAAAGTCAAGCTCATTAAAACAATTCATCAAACACTTTGGAGAGACTCATAATCATGACCATTTTACTTGAGTGATTCAAGTGTTGAGATTTTTACATTTCCAAACAAACTTCAAATGTTCATGACTAACAAACCCAAAACACTAAATAAATAAATAAAAACTCACTTCACTTCACAATGCATTTATTATGTCACCAATCATCAAAGGAAATTGCAAAACAATTCATTCCTTGAACATTTGACATAATATACCAAATTAAACACAACTTAAGAATGAAGTCAAATTTTTTTTTTTTTTTTTTCGTATGGCCAAATCCCATAAGAAAAAATCAACCTTAATTTCAAACAATGAAAAACAAATCAATTTTTTTTTTTTCATAACCCTCTCATCTCAATCCATATCCAATTCACATAACAAGCCTTATGGTGTCATACACATTAAAAAAAAAAAAATGCAAAACACGTTTTATCACATTTACTCAAATAACACCATTAGACATAATTCATGGGTATTCATTATATCTTAAAACACCAAACATAATTTTCTAAGCAACCAAACACCATATATCAAGGAGTACTAGAAAATCAGGAAAACAAAAAAAAACCTTCATAAACAAACAAAACATTAGATTTATTAAAACCCACAAAAAAAATTTACAAATCCAAAAATCCCATAAAAGATTTTACCTTTTGTAGCTCTTCAAAGTCCTATAAGAGACTTTGATGTCTGAACATTATTCTTGGTTCCTCACAACAAATCTTCTTCAGCAAATCAACCTAAAAACCAAGAATCAACAATCAAAGAGAAACAAAAAGAGAGAGAGAGAGAGAGAGAGAGAGAGAAAGAGAGTAAGAATGAGAGAAAGAAAGAAAGAGAGAGAGAGAGAGAGAGAAACAAACCTAGTCGGCGGTGGTGTTGGAGGGCTGTGGTGGTTCCGGCGGTGTTGTTGGGAGGCGGAGGTGGCTTCGACGGAGGTGGTGCCAGCAGTGGAAGTGGGACCGGCAGTGGTAGTGAAAGTGAGAGTGAGAGAAAGTATGTGATATTGGGAGAGAACAAAAATGAGAAGGTGTAGTGATAGAGAGATTTTGTGAGAGCAAAAAATGATAAAAAATTTGGAGGATGAAAATAAGGAGGGAGAAGGTGAAAATTAGAATTGGGGGGGAAAAGGGGGCTGAAAATTTGAGGGGGAAGGGGGTGGGGGGAAAATTAGGAGGGAAAAGGGGGTGGGGGCTGACACCCACTTTTATTTTTTATTTTTATTTTTATTTTATTTTTTTAAGATGCATTGTAACCATTGTTTTCTTTCTGGCGAATTCTACGATTGAATTTTTTTTTTTGGCTAATTCACCATTTTTTTTTAAGTTGTTTTGTAATCATGCATTTTCACTCACATATTCATTATATTTACAAAAATCTAACATATTTCCTATTGTATTTATCTTTTAAAGGTCATATTAAAGAAACTATAATAATAATAATATTTTTTCTAAGTTTATATTAAAGTTTGGCTACAAACGGTTTGTAGCCAGTTTGCTAATAATAAGAATAATAATAATAATGACTTATAATAATGTTAATACACGTGGATGATTTAAACTGCCACATAGTGGGTTGTAGCAAGTTATTCTGTCCTTATTATATCTACACTATAATGTAAAATCAACTTCTTTTTTTCTTTTTGTTGACTTTATAGAATTTTGATACATCGGTTTTTCAACACTCACAATTTTACATATCATTCTAATTTTTTTATTATTAATTTTATAAAAGTGTTTTTTTTTTTTTCGTTATTTTGTATCCGATTTTTGTTTCATTTTTGCTCGATTACCAACTTCCTCTTCGAAGCACCTTCAACCTTAAATCCTCTTTCTTACCACGAACCATCTCCCACTCCAACCATAACTCCTCCTTTCTCAAAAACCACCCGACAACAATCCAAGCAAGTCGAATTCTAGGTCCAAGAACACAAAGAACCCACTATCCAAAAATAACGTGTGGTTCAATTAATTTTGTATCCTTCAATCTATTAATTTGATTTCTCAATTGGTTTTTTTGTGAGCTTTTGTGGTAGAAGGCCAGAAGCCAGAATCTTAATTGGAGAACTAGGATTTAAGGAACAAAATAAAGACGTCATGGACTGCGTTCGCTTAATGGTGTTCATATTGTACTCTGTCTCTTCCCTCCGGCACCGTAACATTCACGAAACACTACGTTTGAAAAGAAGTTAAATAATGTTTATTTTTTATTAAGAATAATTCAAATAATTTTTTATAACAATAACTCAAAATAAATTAATAGGTAATAAAACTATAATACTATATGCGTGTTAGTTTTAGGATAACATCAGTTTTTTTTTTTTTTTAAATTAAAATTTTATGTTAAAAAAAACAATTAACAGACTTCTTTTTTATAATTTGATAGTTAAAATAAGGGTAAATTACACTGACACCCCATTCTTTTGAAAAAACTAGACTCCCTACACTCTATTTTGGGAAATGACAGTCTGTTCCAAAATTTGCAAAATAACTAACATTCCACCCCCTTTTTCTCAATTTTTAAAGGTATATTCCACACTTAAACTTAAAATAATTAGAATATAATTTTTCTTTTTAACTCTGGTTAGTTAGGCATTGGTTAAAAAAATAAATAAAACCAATAAGCTTAATTTTGAATCACGAAACAACGTAACAACCAATTGCTTCATTTTTCCATCCAAAAGAGTTAATGACACCAGTAGTCACACACAATCCGGTCTCACGGCATCTTCAAAAGCCAAAACTAAGTCCTTTACTCTATGGATCAATTTACAAAGCCTCTCAATAGTTTGTCAATGTTTCTTCTCATTTGTAAACCACCAAAGGCTTCAAGCTATAGTAAAAAAATAAAATAAAATAATTCTATATCGTGATAGACCTGCACAGTATTCCTAAATAACTCTTGAAAGCTCCCTGTTTATGGAATCACAGCTATTCTCTTCCTTAAGCTTTGAAATGATGCATTTGGAATGAGGCTTTATGCATTTCATCTATTGTGAATGGTCTAAGTAAATCTTCATTCATATGGAGAATAATTACTCATTTTCTGTGAAAGTTGTGCATGAAAGAAATTGGTAATATCTTTGATTCGGAGCCAAGTCACTCTAAAATACTGTATCCCTATGTTTCCTCCTATCCAATAAATGAATCTCCCTTCGCACCTAATTCACTTCAACTCTAACTTGTTTAGGCTGAGGATTGGGCTTTAAAAATTGTAGTTTGATCATTTTTGACATTAGGGACTAACTTTACATTAACATGACTCCATTAATGTAAGAGAGCCAGTCAAATTTTTATTTATTTATTTATTTTCATCTTATGTAATATATAATTGAAACGTCAGAGTATTCGGGCCACCTCGGTTTTCGTGCCAAAAACCCAAAAAATTTGGGGACCAAAATGGGGTGATGATGCTTGGTGTGAGTAGAATCCTCACTTATCTTTAATGCCTGCCACGTTGAAGCCGAACAAATTTTGTTGGCGGTTAAATCCAGTTTGAATGTAGGGATACCATTTTTGAGTTCAATAAAACTATTGAAATTCATTTTATTTTAAACTTAAATTTGAATACTATTAAAAAAAAGGGAGAGAATTTGTGAGAAAACTTATAATAACAAAGGGGATAAAATTGGTCCAATGCGCCCACAATTCAATTTAGATTGATCAATGTATAGCAAATTCTGTTGGTGAGAATTCTAAAACAAATAATGACATTGTCATATATACAATACTGTTGATCCAAAGAAGAAAAAGACATCTGCTATTTATATTTTATTTTCTTCATCCAAGTGGTTTTTGGCCCATCGTATAGTAGTTATCAATGTACAGTTATTTCTATTTTTATTCCACATTTTATTTGTACTTGTTAATTTATGTGAAATATCTAGTACTCTCTATGATTTGCATATTATAGTAAAAAAAATAAACATGTGTTTAAATATATTAAACATAAGAATGAATAATGATTTTTACATATAAATAACATTTGGTTATGTTTAAATAAATATTCATGTTGAAACTTTGGTATGAAATTCAAAAGATTAATAAATAATAAGTGTAAGTTGCTACTTTTAGGGTTTCAAATTACACATATTAGTTTTCATTTATTGGAATATAAGTTAAAATTCATTTGTTAGAGTATTCAAGTTTAAATATATATTGGACTAGTGTATGTGATAACATGATTTTGATTTGTTATACAACAATCCCATCGAATAAAATATTTAAACATGAATACTCCAACATATGAATTTTAACTGATATTCCAATGAATGTAAACTAATATGGGTAAGTTTAAACGCTAAAAGTTGCAACTTACACTTGTTATTCATTAATCTATTGAATTTAAGACCAAATTTTCAACGTTAACATATATGCAAACATTAACATATGTTATTTATATGTAAAGTAACAAATGATTCTTATGTTTAATAAATGTAAACATATGTTATTTTTTACTATATTACACATATAATAAAGAAAATACTAGATATATTTAGCAAGAAGGAACAACCAAGTTAAGATTATTTTTATTGGAAAATCTTCAAGTAAATTCACACGTACAAATAAAAGGTGGAATAAAACTTGAAATAAGTGTTTATTAATTACTACCATACGATGGGCCAATGATCACTATGAAGAAAAAAATCGATATGAATAGCAGATGTTCTTTTTCTTTCTTGGATAAAAAGTTACCATATTTGCATTCCATAATTGGATGCGAGAACCTTACAAATAACTCGACCAAAAGCCCTATGAGGCTGCTTCCTCTTTGTATTCATTATAGATGTGGAATGATGAAGAAACCAAACACAACGCTTGAAACTGTTTCACATCTTCCTACCTATTTGACCAAAAACTAAATAATAAAAATCCCCACTTGCACAGTGCTTCTCTTTGTAACTACTCAACTTACTGTCATCCAAAAAAATTTCATAAAGAACCTGAATTTTTCATTTTCCTTGGACCCATCTTCGACTTCATCTTCTTCTTCGTTATTGGAATCAATAATTTTGGTGAGAAATTCACTACAAGGTTCGGATGCCTTGCACTGTGTTTGAGTTGCGGCGAAATATGCTCAGTCTTCGGCTTGCATACTATAACATAAAATTTTCACTTATATTCTAATGAATGTAAGCTATATGACAATTCACATTTATTATTACTGTAAATCATATATCATACATCCGAGTTTGAGATACTTGTTGCGGAAGACCCGGATCGTTTTGGTTGGCCTTGTTACACTGCTTTTCCTTTTTGATCTTCTGAACCCCTCTATGCTCTCGTGTTCATCCTTGTTCTCGTGGGTTGAGGTTGGCTACTAGAGTTGCCCTTTTCTTCCACGAACTAAATCCTAAGGAGATTATTTGAGAGTTCTCACACTTAGTGAATTTAGAGAGCTTTTCTCTCTGTATAAAGTATTAAACTGTTCTCTCTCTGTATTTGGTTCTTCTCTACGTATCATAAATTATATTCACAAGAGAATATAATATATTAGATAGAGAGCACATCCCTTCTTTTAAGGGATTTGATAACCCACTATCCCATGATTTGAATTCCAATTCAAATCATGGATAGTTATTCTTATCACATAACCAAATGGGACCCCGCAACCCATAGTGGGCGGATCATGGGCTCGGGTCCATCCCGACCCATTAAATTATAACAGCTCCCACTCGCCCACACAGGGTGAGGCGTCCACCCACATAAGGTGAAGCAATCTCTCAATCTTTACAATAATCTCCTCATACTAGAAAATAGTTCGTGCGACCTCACGAGAAGAACGTACAGTCTCATGAGCAACAATTATCAAATCATCTCTTGACCAATAAAAGTGCATCATTCGAGAGCATCTCGATTATACCCTAGACGGTTTGACTATACCAGATTAAGCACTCTTCATCCCTCATGGTAAGCAGTGCTTTACCCCAAATATGTGATGTACTCATGTCCTATATTGCAAACACATTACAACATAGACGCTGGCCAGCAATGAGTTACATAACATGGTATATTATCAAACAGTCTTCCCTAAGTCCTCATGTCAATTAAATTGGGCTCAACCGCTTTCCCAGACATGCCCCGTCAGACCGAATCACTCATGGTCCTCGGTTTGCATGCTAAAGTAGCGACATTAAAGCTTCCTCTTCATGACATAGTCTTAGGTCGACAAAGGGTAAAGGATTAGGATCATTGATCCTTGTGGCTCACACAGTGACGAAGCAGGGATCATTCATCACTCCCACTGTCGGTCGGCATAAAGCACATACAGTATGAATTGTATGCTATGGCGTTATCTCATAAAAATGAGCATGTCACTATGGAATGGGTAGAAACGCCATACGAATCTGAGTCTAGTCGCTATGCAAGCGCCTAACCTGAGTTTTAGCCCAGTCACTCTCCAAGTGCCTGCCTGAAAAACTCACATTCGGCTATAATTCAGGCTACATAGAGTCTTGGCATCACTCTATGTTCGACCTATCATGAGGTCTCATCTTAGCTCCATCTAAGGCGACATGTCACTAATAAGTATATATATCTTGCTCACCTTCTAGGCGCCAAAGATATAAATGTCTTAATTCACTATCTTAGCGCTAAATGACATAAATGTCTCATCTTGCTCGCTATCTAAGCGCCAAGGTGAATCACCCGTGTGAGAGGGTCGATTCTTGCCTGGTGACATATTTCAAAGATGTGCTATCAACAATATTTCACATAAGAATAAAGCTGATAAAATGAATACTCATATCATAAAACAATAACAATAATGTCGATACAAAAACAAAGTATCTAAGCATATCATATCCTACGGAGTCCCATACTCTTAGTATGAGAGAAGAACAAATCTCTAGCAATAGGCTTGGTCAAAGGATCAGCCACCATGCTACCTAGTAGATATATGCTGTAAGATCACTTCCCCTTGTGAAACCATATCTCGAATGTAGTGGTACCGAAGCTCAATGTGTTTGGCCTTCCCATGGTACTTAGGGTCTTTTGCATACGCTAGGGCTGATGTACTATCAGAATATAGTAATACAGCATCCTCTGCATGAGCTGTAACACCTAAACGTTGCAAAAATCTCCTTAGCCAAACAGCTTCTTGGACAGCTGCTGAACAAGCCACATATTCTGACTCCATGGTAGAGAGTGCAATGCATGACTGTTTCTTACTACACCAAGAAACAGCTCCACCTCCTAGTATGAATGCATAACCTGAGGTGGACTTGCGCTCATCCTTGTCACTGGCCCAATCAGCATCGCTGTAACCTGTCAATCTCAGGTCCCCGCCATGATAACATAGAGCATGATCACTGGTTCCACGAAGGTACCGTAGAATCCTCTTGACCGCTCTCCTAATGAGCAGGTCCAGGATTGCTCTGATAGCGACTAACCATGCCAACTGCAAAGCATATGTCTGGACGTGTACACAACATCGCATACATCAGACTCCCAATTGCAGATGCATATGGCACTTTGGACATTTGATTCTTTTCCTCATCATTCTTAGGACACTGGTCTAGGCTGAGAGTGCATCCTTTTTCCATTGGAGTGTCAATGGGTTTGGAGTTATGCATATGAAAACGTTCAAGAATCTTCTTGATGTAAGTCCCTTGGGATAAACTAAGAAGTTTCTTTGAACGGTCTCTAGTAATCTTAACTCCCAGCACAAAATTTGCTTCACCCATGTCCTTCATCTCAAAAGTAGAGGACAACCACTTCTTAGTGGTGACAATGGAATCCATATCATTTCCAGCTAGCAAGATGTCATCAACATATAATGACAAGATTAGAATGCTTCTCTTGGATCGTTTAAGATACACGCAATGGTCTTCTTCAATCATCTCAAAACCAAAAGAGGTAATGAAATCATGAAATCTCAAATACCATTGCCTAGATGACTGTTTGAGACCATAGATGGAACATTTGAGACCATAGATGGAACGTTTGAGACGACACACTTTGCGCTCATGTCCCTGGACTTCAAAACCCGCTGGTTGAGCCATATGGATCTCTTCATCTAGTTGTCCATTGAGAAATGCAGTCTTAACATCCATTTGGAAAGGCTCTAAATCCTGTTTTGCTATAATGGATAGGATCAGGCGTATTGAGGCAAATCTCACCACTGGGGAGAATGTATCCTTATAGTCAATACCCTCTCGTTGAGTATAGCCTTTCGCCACGAGGCGCGCCTTGTACCTGTCAATTGAACCATCTGCCTTGCGTTTGACCTTTAGAACCCATTTGTTTCCAATGGTCTTGCGCCCAGGTGGAAGATCAACTAACTCCCAGACATTATTCTTGTCCATGGAACTCATCTCTTCCTGCATAGCAGTCATCCACTCATCCCTATCTGGTGAATGGAGCGCTTCACTGAAAGAAGCAGGCTCATCCACATCTTTAGCATCGCATAGGAGAACATTCCCCTCAATCTCAAAATGACGACGAGGAATGTGGCCTCTGCTGCTAACTCGGCGGGCTTGAGAATCTTGATCTAGTGTAATACTGCCACTAGGTTGAAGATCACTCCCACTATCTTCAGCGATTACAGGACGAGGAACTAATCCCCCACCCTCGCTTGAAGATGGTAAGGTGCCTTCATCTTCCTCTAACTCATAGAGGTCAAGATCTCTGTTAGCATCGCCAATGCTAGGGAAATCAGTCTCGATGAAATCGATATCGCGCGACTCTATTTCAGTCATTCCTCCATTGGGATGTTCACCATACATGACATATCCTTTCGAGCTATCAGAATATCTTATGAAGATATGCTTCCTAGCTCTAGGGCCCAATTTTCCATACTTATGGGCGGTGCTGTGTACAAAACCAGCAGATCCCCAAGGGCGTAAATGCTCCAAATTGGGCTTTTCGCCTTTCCAAAGTTCGTATGGGGTGGAGGAAACTGACTGAGAAGGCACACGGTTAAGTATGTAGGCAGCAGTCAAAAGTGCATCCCCCCAAAAAGATATTGGGAGGTTAGCTTGCGCCATCATAGATCTAACCATGTCTAACAGTGTTCTATTCCTTCTCTCCGCTACACCATTTTGTTGCGGAGTGTTTGAAATAGTAAGTTGTCTGCGTATCCCCTTTTCTTCACATAGATCCTTAAATTGATTAGACATGTATTCGCGCCCACGGTCAGTTCGAAGAGCTTTTAGGCTCTTTTCATGTTGATTCTCAACCTCTGCTACAAAGCGTTTGAAACAATCCAAAGCTTCATAGCGGTGAGCGATCAACTGAACGTAACCTTATCGTGTGTAGTCATCAATAAATGTGAGAAAATATGAGGCGCCATGATGTGCCTTTACATTCATAGGTCTGCAAATATCTGAGTGGATTAACTCAAGCGGTTGAGTAGCTCTCACAGCCTTACCAAAAGGCTTTCTACATGCCTTGCCTGCCAAACAAGGCTCACATATAGGTAGGTTGACCTTAGCGAGTGGGCCTAAAAGACCTTCTCTAGCTAACCTGGTCATCCTATCTTTCCCTATGTGCCCCAGTCGGGCATGCCATGTAGATGAACTGATAGTCATATTACAATCAATTATAAAAGTAGATGAAGTAGAAGATTCAAATAAGTCAATTTTAAATAAACTTTCACAAATTGACCCATGTCCAAAAATGACATCATCCAACAAAATATCCAGACCATTCCAACTTAAATGAAAATCATATCCTAACTGCAACAATGTAAAAACAGATAAAAGATTATAAAGGACTCCAGGCACATAAAGGACGTCATGGAGAAGTAGTGTGCGCCCTGTGCGCAAGTGAAGTTGGTACGAACCCACTCCTAATGCTTCTTCATAACTTCCATTTCCCATGTACACAACATGGGTCCCAGCTGGAATTTTTCTATAATCTACGAACCCTGCTCAATCTTGAGTTACATGTCTTGTTGCTTCTGTATCTATAATCCAATCAGAAATAGATTTAGCAACAAATACATGTGAGCATACAAAAATGCTACTTGGATAGCATACATAAATGCTACTAAGATCGAGTGAAAGAGATACCTTTTTCAGCTCAGTGCAATCACAAGCGAAGTATCCCAGTTTGTTGCAGTTGTAGCACTTCATTTTGGATATATTTTTCTTTGCACTGCGTTTGCCCCGCTTGTGCTGATTTGCACCCTTGTTGACTTTGGGAGCACTAGTGCTAGGCCCACCCTGCCTTGCCCTTGTCTTTGCGCTTAAACTCATTTGGTTTGCGCTGCCCACCATGGGGGATAAAGGCTACAGATTTGGTCGCCTCTTGGCGCTCCTTTTCCAATTCCACATGACAAGATATATCAGCAAAGTTTTTGATATTCTCATTATGGGTCATGATTTGTTTCATCCTAATCCATGAATCAGGAAGGAATCGTATTACAGCTTACACTTGTTGCTTATCAGTAAGGACATTTCCAGTAGCCTTTAAGTCATGAATCATTCCAGACATCGTTCTAAGATGTTTAGTCATCGTATGCTTTGGATCCTTACGGTATACCTCAAACTTGAGGACTAGGCTCCTTAGCCTAGTGGTAGATGTACCATCGAAGTCAAACTTGAGTTGGTCCCACATGTCCTTGGCATTTTGGAAAGTCTCATACTCTCCAATCAGATCATCGTGCATGTTGCTTAGCATAGTAAAGCGCGTGCTTCGATCCTTTTTAAACCAAGACTGATAGGCTTCTAAATCACGTCTGTGTTGGGCCGTATTCCCATTTTCAGGTCTGGTCATTTTACTAGACAAAGTTTCCAGGAGCTCTTGCTCATTAAGAAGATATTGAATCTTCCTATGCCAGATGCCATAATTGTTGCCAGTTAATTTATCATCTCTAGTTAGATCAGCTACTACATTTTTGGCTGCCATTATATCTACATTCAATTCACAAAAGGGTCGACTTATTAGTTATTTTGCACATCTTTATCTTATTTAATTGAAAATCCAATTAATAAATATTATCTTTCTATACTTTTGAGATCAAAACTCTGCTAGGCTCGGAATCATCTCTCAAAAGGGTCGAGTAAATTTATATATTAGGGATATAGGACCTTGCCTAATATTTGCCATTTTATTATATTAACAAATAATATAATCATGCATAACATTGTATATTAACAGATAATATATAGTCATGCATCATTGGTTTGCGCCATACAACATTCATTGCGCAAGAATCCCATGTGGATTCCTAAATTGACAATTTAGCTTATGTTAAGAATATTTCACATATAATGTTGGCGTGAAACACATCCCCTT
>OU015761.1:37413247-37465747 GCA_907173295.1 Fagus sylvatica | reverse complement strand
TTTGGAGTGTTTTCTCTATACCAGTATGATTCCTTGTAATCCCGGTTAAAAACCTTGTTCTAATAACAGTTTACAAGTTGATTATTTTCCTTTTAAAAAGCTCTTGACATGGTTGAACTAATAAAACTCAGAAACACTATATTACCGGAGAAAATAAAGTGGCTAGAGTAATAATTAGAAAGACCTTTCAATTTATATAACACGAAACTTAATTAAAACCATGCAATATTCCCCCTTAATCATAAGAAAAACATAATTGAACTTATAGAAAGTACGGAATAAAACATACATTAATAGAAATCAAATAATTAACAATCAACTATATTTAACATTAAAAATAGAAGGGACTACAAGTATTCATACCTTTATACAGAAAATATAGCCCCTAGTCCTAGCAAGAGGCTTAGCCAATCATGGCTAAGAAAAAAGAAAACTAAAGAAAATAATTTCTAAAGAGAAAACTAGAGAGAAAACTCAAAAAATAATAATAATCCCATTCTCCCAGGCGGCTGCTCTTTTAGTTACTGCTTGCAAATAGTTGTTTTAGGGGCTCCTTTGGAGCAACAATCTGGTGTGATGCGGACACATGACACTCACGGCAACTACTAGCCAAAGAAACCCACGCAAATACATTTGCAAGCTCCTTTGGAGCAAAGATCTAGTGTGACGTGGGTAGAAGTGAGTACCATGCAATCCGTGGGACACACCAGCCAAGCCTCCCACGTGAATTCAATTAGGAGCTCTCTTTGAAATGATCCAGTGTTATGCGGCAGGAGGAACAATTCATGCAATCTACTAACAAAGCAAGCTCCCACGCATGACTTCATTTAAGCTCCTTGAAGTCTTAATCCTGTGTGATGCGAGTACAATGGATAATGTGAGCTTGTGGGCTTTGTTTTTCTTTTTCTTTTCAAACATTAATTTGCACCTCTTTTCTTCTCTTTTGCTCCTTCCAGCTTGTGATATCTAACTCCAATCTGATCTAGCTTATGCCTATAATCAAACATAACCCAAATTAACATATAAGAGATTAAATTAATACACTTAAATGCATAAATCATGTAATTCAATGAATTGAACAACAAACATCCATTTAAGTGTAATTAGACATGAAATGCAACACAACCCCAATAGAATCTCTCTAAAATGCATGTAAATAAGTCATATTTGATGACTTATCAAACCTTTTTATCAATTTCATCATTGAGATCACCATTAACAAACACTATATTTTCACCATTAACAAAGATAGCATTTCACCTTTACTAACAGTGATGACAATTGAATTGTCAACTTCAGTACCATCACCAATATTATCATTCACACAAGCTGCATTATCCTTGACAACATCAGGATCATCCTTACTATCATTAACATTGCCCTCAGGGCCCCACTATAATACCCATAACACATCGCAAATCATTGAAAAGTTAAACTTTAATATAACTAAAGCTAACAAAATCTCAAGAAAATTACCTAGATATATATATATGCAAACAAATATCAAGAAATGAAGAGGTTTTTTTTTTTTTTTTTTTTTGGTAATTCGATAGTTACAACAAGTGGGTTTGAACTTTGTTTCACCTTAGAAAGGAGAGAAAACAATGCCACTCAACTAGAGGGCGAGTTAAATCACCTGCAGCTCAAGCTAAAGCTCTGTGGGTTTTGGGAAAGAGGGTCACCCTTCAATACATTTGTGAGAATGTGGTCAAAATTCCACTTAGTCTTCATTATAGAAGTTATAGATAATCATTCTACTTCGAATGCCTTGTACTGCATTTGAGTTATAGATAACATATAATTTTCACTAATATTCTAATGAATGTAAACAACCCAAACAATAAAAATTGCCATTTTCAGAGTGCTTCTCATAGTAACTCCTTAACTTATTGTCCTCCAAAAAAACCTTCATAAAGAACCTAAATTCTTCATTTTCCCAAGACCGATCTTCGACTTCATCTTCGTTATCAAAACCGACTATTTTGCTAAGAAATTCACTACAAGCTTCGAATGCCTTGTACTGTGTATGAGTTGCGGCGAAACGGGCTTGGTCTTCAGCTTGAATACACTAATTTATAATTTTCTCTAATATTCCAATATATGTAAACAAACCAATTAAACAGTAAAAATCACCATTTTCATAGTGCTCACATAGTAACTCCTCAACTTACTGTCCTCCAAAACAATCTTCATAAGGAACCTGAATTCTTCACTATCCTCGGACCCATCTTCGACTTCATCTTCGTCTTAATTGTCTTCCTCTTCGTTATCAAAACCGACCATTTTGGTGAGAAATTTACAGTAAGCTTTGAATGTCATGTATCGCGTTTGAGTTGTGGCAAAACGAGCTCGGTCTTCAGCTTAAATACTCTAACATATAATTTTCACTAATATTACAATGAATGTAAACTAATATAGTTAATTAATTTTAAACACTAAAGGTAGCAACTCACACTTATTATTTATTAATAATCTCTATTGAATTTAAAATCAAATTTTCCACATAAACATATATTTAAACATAACCCTATGTTATTAATATATTAAAATAATTTATGGCATTTGTGTTCATTTTATTTTAACACAAGTTATTTTTACCTATGCTACATAGATAATAGAGAAAATACTAGAAATGTGAACATTGAAGTTATGATTTTTTATTTATTTTTAATCTGAGAACCATCACGTAAATGAACAAATTCAATGAAAAGCAAAAAGAAAAGTGTCATGTTCACAGTTATTGCTCTCAAACTTGATTTGAACTATAGAATTTTTCATTTAATATCTTCTATTGATTAAGCATTTTTTATTTTCCTGTTATTGATTTCTATATGGTGCGCATAACATGTTTGTCAATGCTTTCACGAAACACATTTTTAGACTTTTATCGGTTCAAATGTTCCTCATTTTTTTCCTATAGTTTCTCGGGAGTGACTGTAATTGATAAGTCATTGTTGAAGTAAGTCTTAGACAATATCTTTTGTTTATCTTGGGTATTGGATTTTATTTTTGTAATTGGGATTTTGTCACAGATTGACAAAGGGGGAGATTGTTAGGTCCATAAGTTTTAGTATTGGAAAACTGTGTGAACGTGTAAGTCTTCCTAATTCTAAAATGTCCAAGATCAATGTCAAGACATATTCCCAAGATCAGCTCAAAATAAAGTGACGTTTTGGTATTGCGGTTGCAACCACGATTGCATGTGGTCGATTGCAAGCTGGGGTACCTCATTTTGAATTCAAGATTTTAAATTTGGTTTGAAGCTCTATTTGTTGCACTATATAAAGCATTCTTTTGCACGAAATTTATACGTTTTTAAAATGAGGCTAGAAAAGCTAAAAATCCTAGAGCTAAGAGAGATCAAATCATATTCTATTCAACAACCTACATCAAAGAAGAAATCATTGGTTGTTATTCCTACGCCTGCCATTGAGTGCCTACTGCTTGGCGTTGCAAATTGAGGCTGAAACTATAGAGCCCTTTGGTGTTGTGTTGCTGGAATCAAACCTTCAAGAGGTTCTTGAGGTCAGACTAGAGGTTCTAGTTCGCTAACACAGATGCATCATCCATGGAGGCATTCATATTAGAGGAATTCAGACGTTCTGAAGCTTTGGTGGGTCACTAGAGTAAGTTTATCTACATGTATTGTAACTTGCAACTATGACAGAAAGTCGTTTTCTTGTTGCCAAATCCTTTGCCTTGGAATTTTCTCCATCATAATTACTGTGAAGAAACATCTAGAATAATTAGCCTGAAAGTCTAGAATAATGGTCTTATCTAGATTGTATTCTTCTTTATAGTGAATTGTTTCTTTGGGGTAAGTTACCATCGTCGTGGTTTTTCCTTTGGAAGGTTGCCATTGGTTTTCCACTTTGTCGCCATATTTTGCGTCAATATTGCTTATTGTTATTGGTTATTTTCTTGCTTGACTTTTATATTAACCTAAACTAAAATTGACAATTCATAACTTGGTTAACTATACAAACTTGACTAATTCATTGTTGCTTAATCCGCTGTGTAATATATTGGGGTATCTAAATAAACCTAACACATTTGTTTCACACTTTTACTTGCATTTTTTCTATCAACTGATACAAGCAACAAAACTTCACAAGACTATTAGATAAAGAAGTTTGCCATTAACTAACAAAAGCTATTCTATGGTGAATACATACATGGTCATGCATGGAGATATAATAATAGTGTAACCTAAAAATACATCATCTTGAATTTCTTCTGGAGTTTTGACCAGTTTTCATTTTCCTTACATCATTCACAGTTTGTTGAGTGCACATATACATTCCTCTTGAATTAACCATATGGTCCCATTATATATGAGAAACCTATCATAAGAAAAACAAATCAATTAAAAGAAATAATTTAAATCATAACATCGGTAAACCTCTGTTCTATAATTAATCAAATAGGTAGGATGTGGGATACCTGAAACTTAGACACTAACCCATAGGGAAATTTAAGACTATATTATATGAAATCATATATTTTTCATTATAAACATATTAAACAATCTGCAAGAAAATCTGGAAGATCCTTCCAGATGTGAATTTTAGACGTAGGTACGTATTCGGAGGAATCAAAATATAAAACTATGCACAATTTTGCAGTGGGTAAGCTTATCCTTCACCACGTATTGCACAATATTTCTGGATAGTTTCAAGTTTCAACACCTCCAATGCCACTTTATCAGTCTTCGTCTATTCTGCTATTCCTCTTAGACAATGTGGGAACTTGTTGTGGTTTCTAAATTTTAGTTTCTTCTCACCATGGGATAGATGTTTCAGGTCCCTTAGGTTTCTCAATCTCTGGTCTTCTGGTGAAGACGAATTTATCCTAAATGCAATGAATTTGGTCTTGACCTGTTCATCCTAGATCAAGGTTAGTAAAGCATCGTGAGGAATGGGAATTAGGGAGGTTTTGAGGAGTGAGATTGAATGAGATTTATGAGTGGAGAGAGATATGCAAAGTTGAAACGTAAAGAATTGGCACGGAAGACCAAAGGCATGAGAACGGTGTTGAGACTTGAGAGAGGAGAAAGGCTTTCGGTGAGAGAGAGTAAGTGCTGCTCGAATAAAAAATCTAAGTAAAAAATTAATAAGAAAACAATGATGATATATAAGAGCTCAAAAGATGATGTGTCAAAATTTCGTTAAATTAACTAAAAGTTCAAAAGCCTTAATTTTACATATAGTATAAATTTTTGGTTTTTGAGTTCCAATACAACTCCTATGGATTCATGACTCATGGGATGGGCTTCCAAGCCTTCTCTATAAATAAGAACACCTCCCTACTCATTGGAGAGGTTGGAAAATGTGGAAAACTTAATTTTGACACGAAATTCTGTTGAATTTTCTTTAGAAACTTGGATTTTCAAGAAGAAACTCATGAAATTCTTGTTTAGAATCCAAATTGTAGTGGTTACTCTTTGTGATTACATTGCCAACCCAAATATTTATTACTTTAAATCATCTTTTTCAATACTAAGAAAGTCTAATACAGTACTTTGCGGAGGGTTAAAAACTAGGACACTCGATTAAGAGCTTGCATTCCTCCACATCTAAATTTCAATTTGGAACATTCACTTAAGAGGCTACATCCCAAAAAACACACAGGTATAATCCTTATATTTTTTAATTTAATACAGTAACTTTAATTGCTTAGGATTGTATTCTATTTTTTTTTTTTTTTGATAACCTTGGGTGTCCGGGCCAACGTTCCGTAGATATGTGCACCTTGACTAATCCCAAGGGACACACAATATCCTACTAGCACGTGTGCCACGATAATCGCAAGGCTTTGCCTTGAGTAGGTGGCCCTGAGAGGACTCGAACTAGTGACCATTAGGGGGAGCACACCCAAAGCCGGACCAGTTGAGCTATCTCTCAGGGTTATTGTATTCTAGATTTTAATTTTAATTTGTGTACTTCCCATGTTTTTATTCGATTAATTTTTAATGCAATGTTAGGATAACTTGCATGCTGTAAAAAGTTATTAAATAACATTGGACTCAAGTTTGTTTAAAAATAAATTCAAAAAGCCATCCTTTGAGGCGATTGACTTTAGGTTCCCTCATTATACTATTCTCTATTTTGTGGTCCTTGACTATTGCAAATATGATTTTTTGGATGTGATGCACCATATTTCCGGTAAACATAATTGTGCTATCTTTATGACGTGAATTGCTAAACTATGCGAGTTGAATTGTTTGAGATGGTGAACTATAATCCATTAGAATTTAAGAGCCTAATTTAGGTCAAATTAGGTGGGTGCCTAACACATTCAAACCTAGTAGCTTAGCCCCTGAACTTAATCTTTGGGAATGTTAGATTAGTTTGTAATTCTTTTTGCTTTCTTGGATAGATTGTAATTAGGAAGCAAAGCCTTGTAATTTTCTATTTTAGATTGTACCTAGGATCAAAGTCTTTAACTTTCTTATTTATAGAAAATTCATTGAACTATTTTAAATATTAATAAATTATTATTATTATTATTATTATTATTATTATTTTATGTTTCTCTTAGTTTTTGTTATAAAATTAAGTAGAGACCCCATTGTAAATTCCCGTAGGGTAAGGAGGAATCAATATAACCATGTTGAATCACTGTTGTGTTTTGAAAAACCATGTTTAAGCCTAGTTATCGACATCATCAATTTTGGGTTGAAGGTTGTGTTTTTCAAAGGAGTCGCTAATTAATTTCATACAAAAACTAAGAAAAATATAAGATATCTCTTTTATTTTATGATCAATATGTTACAAAGGATTTTTCTGAAATAAGTATGATTTTAAGGCTTTAGTCCTACTTACATTATAATCAAGAAAGTAAAACGATACAAACTAATTTAGCATTCCAAAAGATTAAGTTCAGGGTTTAAGTTACTAGCTAGGAAGGTGTTAGATACACACCTAATCTGACCTAAATCAACCACTTAAGACCTAATGGACACCTATTCAATTTCTTCAAAGTAGCACATGCAATTAAACATAGGCAATGATTAATCATCTAGCATGCATATTTCAACAAAAAAATAACGTTCATCCTTGCTGGAACTATGGTGTATCATTTTAAAAAAATCAGATTGCATCAATCAAAAAAGAGATAGAGAAAAATAGTGTAATCCGACACTATTTTTGAAACCTAATTCGGCACTCAAGTTCACCCTAGTGTCGATGAGCTTAAAAAATGGGTTTCTGAATTTCTTTTTGTAATAAACCTGATTCCAATATCATTCAACAATATATCAAAGCATGCAATCATCCTAACATGTTCCTAATCATGCATTAACAATTAAATAAATTTAAAACTCAATTATGCATAATTAAGGCCTAAACCATGACATGTATCCTAATCAATTTAATTTACTATATTAAAATTAAAAAAATTAAAAAATGTACGTGCCTGTTTTATGTGTAGGGTGGGTTACAACCTCTTGAACGAGTGTCCCTAATTGAAACCTATATTATAAAAGTTTCAGTTTTTTAGCAAAAATTCTCTCTGAAAGGGGAGGAGTTTTCAGTAGTTCCTTTTGATAGGAAATAATCCAATATCCTTCAAAATTAATCTTGGCATCTTCTCATAATATTCATCCATATCCTTGTTATAGGAAAGCAAATATTAGTAAGCACTAGGAGACTCCTTAATTATGATAACATATTATTTCCTTGTGAATAGCATAGCCCCCTGTATTGTTGATGATGAGGTTCTCACATATAGCAAAAATTGAAAAGTCCCCTCCAATGTTGGTTCTGGATTGTATATATGGGTTAAAGTCGATCTTTCTCTCTCTTTTATGAATATTAAAACTCAGATTAGTATTTCGAATGAGATCTTTTCTGTCATGGGAAGTCGTGACTATGCTGAAATAGGTTCGATGAGTTGATCTCCTTTGGCAGCGTAACTCAGATTAGAGACTCGCTAAAAAAAAAAATTATGAACGTATGAGGATACTTTTTCTGATTATCTTCTAATCCCACTGAAATTCTTTTTAATTAAGAGGTGGAGGAAAAAACAAACTTCTCGTGGCGAACTTGTCTCTAGGCCTTTAACTTGCCACCCTACTTGCAAGTTTTCAAACCTTACGTTGGCCTTTGGGTTTTCAGTTAGGGTTCTCGTGTGTTTTTTATGTCAGTGGAGGATGACGGAGGAGTTGGAGGAGCTTTGTCAACGGCTCCAATTGTTTGACCATGAGAGAAACAATTTAACGGAAAGAAAAAGTTCAACAGGCCAAACAAGAAGCAAAGTTTAGTCTATTGTTTAAGTTGCTTACTAATTGTCCTTTCAATGGTGAGGAATTTAAAGGGATGTTTACGAATTTGTGGGCGTGTTCTGGGGGAGTTTCCATTCGTGATATTGATGATAACTTGTTTCTAGCCGTGTTTAGTCGTAGAGATGATTTGGAGCGCATTTTTGTTCAGAGTCCCTAGACGTTTGATAAGAAGTTGATCCAAATAGTTTGTTTCGAGACTGACATGCAACCAATTGAGGTGAAGTTCAATTATTCCGCGTTTTGGATTCGAGTTTACAACTTGCCAATTCTGAAGATATTGGTAATGACATTGGCCGCCATGTCGAGGTGGATGTCACTAACAATGGTATTGGGTGGGGTCGTTTCCTTCGAATTCGTGTTGAAATTGACATCACTAAGCCATTGTTGAGAGCCAAAATTATGGAGGTTGTGGAAGGGAAGCTGTTCTGGGTGGAATTCTGATATGAGCATTTACCGATACTTTGCTATTGGTGTGGAAGGATTGATCACAGTGGTAATGAGTGTGTGGAGGGGCGGCGTAGCAGTGGAGATATTAATGTATCAACTGATCAGTATGGCTCTTGGCTAAGAGCCAAACTGGTAAGGGGTGGTCCATTTAGGGTCCGTTTGGGGAGCTGTTTGAAAAAGAGCGTTTTTAAAAATAGAGATTTCAAACTCAGCGTTTTAGAATCACGATTTTAAAAATCACAATTAAGCGTTTGGTAAAATTGTAAAAAGGTGCGGTTTCTATTAATTAAGTGCTTGGATAATGTTAATTTAAAACTGCTGTTTCTGGTACAAATGACTAAAAATGACTTAACTATACTATTAAGGTTATCTTGTCATTTAAAAAAGAAATAAAAAAAATGCAGTCAATATTTCAAAGTGTTATAATAAAATTATAATGAAACTAGTAATAAATTCATACACAACAATACATTAAATAAATTAAAATATTTCATTCAAAATACTATATAACCAATAATATCCATATGTTTCATAAAAAAATAACATCCATATGAATTAATACGTTAAACCAAAAAAATTCCAACCAATACATAAGAAAATATTCCACAATAAAAATAGTAAAAATATTTTTTATAACCCACAAATGGATCGAGCTATGTTGTCACGAATAATTTTCATCTCTTCATCTTGTATATTCTCCATGTTTTCTTGAGCACTACGATGTGTTTCACCAGCATTGCTTTCATCCCACTTAAATCCCTCGTCTTCTCTATCATGTATTCTAATAAAATTATGCAAGACACAAGTAGCAACTACAATATTTCTTTGGTCCTCAATGTCATAAGATGGCATTTGCCTCAAAATTCTCCATCTATTCTTCCACACTCCAAAAGTTCGCTCAATCACACTTCTGAGTGATAAGTGAATATAGTTAGATCTTTCTTCTATCTTATTCCCTCGACCAGATCGTCGAAAATCTGGAAGATGGTATTTCTCTCCTTTATATGGTGTCAAATATCCTATCCTTAAGGGGTATCCAGCATCAACCAAATAATATTTTCCTAGACAAAAAATAAAAAAAAATAAAAAAAATGAAATACATGCATAAAAATATCCAAGAATATACAAGATATAAAATACTATATACCTGGTGGTGGTTTTGGAAAGTTAACAGAATTTTTACGGATAGAATCTAAGAAAATACGCGTATCATGTGCCGCACCTTCCCATCCAGCCATAACAAATGTGAAAAGTAAATCAAAATCACATGCCGCCATCACATTTTGAGTTGGTACACCCTTTCTTCCCATGTATGGAATTTTTTTGTCTTCTCCAATAACTACTTGGATATGTGTACCATCAATGGCACCAATACAATCCTAAAATAAAATACAAATATTAGCTATTTGGAAAATTAGATATAAAAAGGATCAAGCTCAAATTTAAAAATATTACACAATGGATGAAATAAGTACCTTAAAATGTGGCCAGTACAATTGACTGTTTTGTATATGTGTTGGAACTGCACTAAAAGTAGGGTCAGAAGGTTTGAGGACATCCATTGACATTATGTTAAGGCATTTCAAAACTTTGTGAAAATGCCTATGTATAGTCTCGCCAGAATGTTGGAATCTTTCTTGAACCACTCTATTACAATGTCCATGTCCAAGAATCATCAAACATATACCTACTGACTCTTCCAGTCTAATACGCTTTGTATGCTGAAGTCCATATGTATGTTGTAGAACATTGCACAATTGAGAGAAAACATGTGGCTTCATTCTAAAATTCTCGCGACATAGTGATTCATTACCAGTCAAACAACGCAGTAACCACATAGAGCCAGTTTGTTCAGAATTTCTACAAGGTTGTTTATCAATGTATTTGGTATAATATGTCACAGCTGCATGACATCCAGCAACAACAAGTTCATATATTTCATCATCTTCACCATCGTCATGTTCATCAGAATAATCATCATCACTATTATTGACATAATCATCATAATCTATCTATATAAGACTTAACTAATAATAACAAACAATTAGTTAAAGCGCACAAAAATAATAATAATAATAATTGTTTAATCTATTAAAGAGATTGTTCAAAAATCCCAACAAATTCCAAACACATAGTCTAACAAACACATTGTTCAAAAAATAAAACAATAAACTTTGAAGAATCTTAAAGAAAAGACATGAAATAAATTGTTTTCCTACAAACTTCCCACTTGCTAATCAAGCGGTGAAGTATTGTCTCTCTAACAACTCTGCTTCATTTTTCAAAAACATAAGTTGCAAATGCGGTTCTTTCATAACAACAAACATCCCTCTCTTCTCTCATTTCTGGAAAATACGAGCTGCCATGAGATAAAGATTTGAACCCTTCTCAACACCATCCAAGGTGCACACACGTTCCATGACATCACGAATACTACTCCCCGGCTCTAGCGAACTAGCTGAGTTCCTTAATTCCACAGCATCACACATACGACTAAGTTGGTGTGTCAGCATTAATACTCCTCCCCTTTTCTTCCCTTTGCCATGTATGGATGAGGTCAATGCTCGCTTCTTTCCTTTGTCTTAGGTTGTCTGTGTAGAGTTAGGTGGCTGTGTAAGGTCATGTGTCTTAACTTCTTCATCACCTTCTGTAGGTGTCTCAAAATCAGTAGGTAACACACCTGAAGAAGGGGTCCATGCTAAATTTCCAGTGGCTGTAGTGTCCTTAAACATGATGTCTAATAGGTCAATATTGTCCAAACCTTTTTCTCGAAATTTTGCAGCCTCAGGTACCTCCTACAATTTTACACTTTTTATTAATGTCTAAAAATACCATAGTTTATTTATTAATAAAACATACATACAATGTCATAAGAAACATACCGTTAGCTTCCTATCCCACCACTCATCGGTTGCAACTATTGTTCCTTTGGCCACATCCCATCCTAATCCAGTTTCACTTCCCTTCAACTTGTTCCAAGTTATCCAATCTTTCTTCAGTGTATCCCATTTATGCTTATACTTTATCCTAGGATATTCCTTACCAGTATTCTTCTGAAAAGTCTCTTTGATATTTCTCCAACCTTGTTTATTAAAGAAGGTAGTAGGTTGATTACCCTTAAATACCTCATCCACACAGGCTTCACAAAAGATTTTTATCTGTTGTGGTGTCCACAAAGCTCTTACATTTGAGTTATTTTGGGATAGTTTAAGATTGGGATTCAAGGTCTCCTTTGTCTTACCCATCTACAAAAAACCAAAAAAAAAAAAAAAACATTGTAGCACTCTGTAATGTTCTAATATTAATTTGTTAAAAGAGATTTGGATTCCATATACACACAATCAAATTCATAACTATAACCAACATTATAATGATTAAATTTTTTGAACATATG
This sequence comes from Fagus sylvatica, assembly GCA_907173295.1. NCBI lineage: Eukaryota > Viridiplantae > Streptophyta > Magnoliopsida > Fagales > Fagaceae > Fagus > Fagus sylvatica. The sequence goes on along the minus strand of OU015761.1, from coordinate 37,453,622 downwards.
TGAGTAGGTACTAATACATGAAATTGCCAAACATAGCATGTGAATAGGTACGAGAACATGAAATTGCCAAACATAGTATCTAAATAGGCACCAGTACAAAAAATGATTAATAATAATTTCACACGTTGCCATTTAACCAAATAAAATTGATAACTCTTATTAGATTCTGCAGTTTGTATCATATTAGTTAAGACAAATATAATAATTTGTAGCATTAATAACTCCGATAACCAAATATAATAATTTCACACATGGCCTATATGTTTCACTAAGGGTAAGACTAAGACAAAAAAAAATAACAAGTCACTGCCATGGCCTATTTTTTGTAGAGTTTAATGTGTTGAAAAATTCAACTAGCTCACTGATTTAATGAGGTTTCACAAAACTTAGTATAAATGCTCTTCTCCAATTTTTCAATAAAGAGTGCATGTACCAGGTAGCTCACTGATTTACTCTTTTCAAGTTATAGCATTAAAAACATATCCTGACAACACCAAATTTACATCCTAGCAAACACATGGCCTATATGCTTCCGTAAGGGTAAGACAAAGACAAAAAATAAATAAAGTCACTGTCATGGCCTATTTTCTGCAGAGTTTAACGTGACAAGTTATAGCATTAAAGTCAATGACAACACCAAACATATCCTACCACTTGTTAAAGTCAATGACCAATTTACATCTACCACCAACACTTTTCAACTAAGGATAGTCATGGCAAATTGGAAATTCTTGCAACTTGAAAGGGCAATGTTAGTGTTAAGGATAGTTGCAAGTAGCTAGCATTCATTGAAAATTGAAAAAGAAGATGTAAACTTGGAGGGACAAAGGCCACACAAAGTGACAAAATAAAATCAAAAGGCAAATACAAACTCTCTAGACAAACTCACAAACAGAAGTAGAACAGTAAAAAATTTGAAGAAGAAAGAAAAGGAAATAGAAGGGGACGGGTACGAAGAAGAAGAAGTAGTGAAAGAAGGGAGCCAAACCCAACAACATGGGTGAGTGCCAATGAAGCTTTTTTTTTTTTCTAGTTCTCCTACTCCAAGTTTTGTAAGTGTTGTTATCTCTATTTCCTATTTTATATCTTTTTACAAAGTCATGAAGTATACAGAAACAATCCAATCATTTATATTTGAACTTCAGCCACAAACTGATGAACAATTTCTTTTGGATACTTGAGATTTTTGAAGCAAATGTGCAGGAAAAAAATGAGGATTGAAATTCTTGACACTAACAGTGAACGGCACAGTATAGTAGAAAAAGCAGAGGAGAAAAAGAGAGGGTTTTTTTTTTTTTTGCTTATATACCTGCTTCTGGGCTTTTGGTCAATCAACGAATATTTGAGGTCAGTGTAGTAATCTAACAGGTGAAAAAATTGTGTTGCGCAAACGTTAAAACCACCATTTTCAAAAAAGCTGGGTTTAGCTTCGGTATTAAAACGCTAGAATTTGACCTTTTTAAAATCACAAATTCTTATAAATCGCTAGCCCAAACTCATCCAATTTTTCGATTTTGGTTCAAAATGTTGTTTTGCTCCATGCCAACGGGGGGACAAATGAACCCTTAGAAGAAATCGCGAGTCTGTTGAATCAGATGACGATTTGGAAGGTAGTCATTCATATGGAGGTCATATAGGGAGTTTGATCATAATGATGGGAGTGTGGTGGGGTCTACTTCTCGTCCTAGGTGGAAAAAAAGAGCACGTGCCAATGCTCTTTCTTCTCAAACACTACAACCTGTGTTGCAGGGTTCAAGTTCTAAGAAATGAAACATCACGGCAAGGGAAAGATGTTGAATTGGTCCTGATTGATGGACAACAAAAAAGAGGTAAATTTGTTTCGTGGATGGTATCTCATAATGATCCCATATCAGTGGAGGCTGTGGAATAGCCCCGCCGATCACAATGAGAGCCTTAAGTCTAAACTGTCGAGGGCTTGGGAACCTTGCGACAGTTAATGAGCTTCACAAGCTGGTAAAGTTTGAAGTGCCCAAAATCTTGTGTTTTATCATAACACGATTACTGATTCGTAATTTAGAGTTTTTATGTGTTAAACAGGGTATGTGTGGTTGTTTTGGTGTTGACAGAATTGGCTATGGGGGAGGTTTTGCTCTTCTATGGGATGGTAGTTGTCGACATCAGAAAATTTCCTCGCATGCACTTAAATGACTTGCTTACCACTGCATGGCTTGCATGACATGGCATGATGCTTTATGGAAACAATCCTATTTTGACCCTCATTGGCGAATTTCTTAATGCAATGTGTGTGTGGGTGTGAGGGGAACACATATGTGTGTGCAAGTGAGCACAAATTTGGAGTCGCCACAAATCATGGGAAATTGAGGTGTAATTGAGCACCTATGTCTAATGGATTTTATCTTGCTTAGACATATTAAAAATGGTCTGAACCAGAGATGGATTCAAGGGTTAGATTATGTGTGGGGAAGGTGTTAGGCACCCCACGACATCCATTAAAAAACGGTTACCTCCCTTCAAGTGTTCCTTTATGTTTGCTTAGCATGAATGTTAGTTTTAATTAGACACAAATGTCCCAATTTCTGTTAAGCAATATACCAAGAATGGTGTATGCAAATTGACTTCATTTGGTTTGTTTTAGACTCTTTGTTTCACCTTTCTTTATCCTTTTGTATTTTTTAGGGTTCTGAGAAATTCAGTAATAGGATGTACTTGAAATCCTAACATTGAATACTGTGACAAACAATTATGTTTTTTTGTGCTATATTCGGGATCTCTTTATCCTTGATTTCCAAGAATAATGCGGTCCGTCGAATAGCAGGCTTTTGATGATTAATTCTCTCTTTGGGAATTTTTTACCATAATATTGTAGATATTATAATGTGTAGAATCTCTTATAGTACGTCAACGACAAGCCATTTCAACACATAAAGGACTCATACCATGGTATCCCAAGACTAGATCAAGCCATATAACTTAGGATGAACTAATTTCGTTTGTAATGCCCACATTACCATATTTTCTCTTTTTAAGGCTTTCATGGAAAAAATGTACATATTTTAACCACATTTATATCAAAGCAAATAAACACACATGGCATGTGATCATAGCATGTTTGCGGCACTTTAATCACAAATAACAAGTATGAAATGAATATGAAATAATTACAACACTTAATCAAAATGACTAGTATGGATGATTATGACATAATTGAAATAATCAAGATGACAAGTATAAATGATTATGACATAGTTGAAACAATCAAGATGACAAGTAGAGAATGACTATGACATAAATACAACACTTAATCAAATGACAAGCATATATAGTTTATGACATAATTATAGTACTTAATCAAAATGGTAAGTAAGGAATGATTATGGAATGACAATATGAGATGGCTTTAGGGAAAGGGTTAATACCTCATGGGATTGGAGATTAATGCTATTGAAAGGCTTTCATAATCTCCAACCCCATTTTAGGGTTTACATTATTAAAAGAGGCAAAATCAATGAGAAGTTCAATACCTTATGGAATTACATGGAGGTTAGTGCTATTGAAAGACTTACCTAAAACTCCAAGACCGTTTAGGGTTTATATGAACAAGTAAATATTCAAGATTAATCAAAGGGAAAAATCGATTAAAGAGGATCCAATACCTTATGGAATTACATGGAGGTTAGTACTATAGAAAGTCTTACCTAAACGTTCAAGACCAATTAGGGTTTCTATGGAATGAAAGAGGGGGGAGTCAATCAAGAGGGGAAATTAATTAAAGGGGGGATTAATGAAATTAAACAAGGGGAGAATCTCGAGGGTCCAATACCTTATGGGATTACATGGAGGTTAGTGCTAATGAAAGTCTTACCTCAACCTCCAAGACCAATTAGGATTCACATGCCCAAATAGGGGAAATCAATCAAAGGGGGAATTAATGAAATTAAACAAAGGGGGGATCTCGAGGGTCCAATACCTTATGGGATTACATGGAGGTTAGTGCTAATAAAAGTCTTACCTAAACCTTTAGGGTTTATATGCCCAAATGGGGGAAATCAAGCAAAGAGGGGGGGATTAAACAATGAAACATCATGGGTCATTCCCCATTGTAGGATCCTCACATATTACTTCCATTCACACAACCACATAGTGAAATGTGAATGACATAAAATGAAACAATCAACCACACAGCAAAAGTAATAAAGGCATAGTTAAAGCTTTAAACAATGGGTCATTTTGAGTCATTTCCCATTGAAGGATCCTCACATATCATCCCCATTCACACAACCACATAGTGAAATGAAAATGACATAATAGGAAACACACAACCACATAGTGAAAGCTATAAACATATAGTGAAAGCAATAAACACATAGTGAAAGCTATATGCACATAATGAAAGCTTTAAACATATAGTGAAAGCTATAAACACATAGTGAAAGCATTAAACAAACAAACCCATGGATCATTGTGAATCCTTTCCCATTATAGGATCATCACATATCATCTCCATTCAAAGCAAATAAAAGGGAATGAGTATGAGAGAGTGTATGAGTGAAGAGAGGGGAAGGATGAGAGAAGCTTTGAGAAGGAGGGAGAGAGGTTACCTAAGTAAAACCTCTTGGATTCTAACTAGTAAATAGCCTAAACTAGAGAGAAAACCCTTTTACCCAAGTTTCTGCCTAAAAACCCAATTTTCTACCTAAAACCCTCAAGAATTGTTGATGAAATGGGGAGGGGGTGGGGCTGTATTTATAGGCAGGGTTCACACAGCATCATGCTGCGTGACACCTATCATTCTTATCTGCCACCTACCCCCCTTCTAGAACTTACCTCTTTCGGCGTTGAATTTTCGACAACTTTTTACTATCTTTTTCGAGGCAGCTTTTGGCGGTCTTCCAGAGTTCAAAACGGATCATTCTTGGTACCATTGGAAATCTTGAGATGTCTTTTTCCCAACGATATCAAGTTCGCTCAAATCGATGCTCGGAAGGAGAAGTTATGGCTCCTAGAAGTAAGGGTGTCTGAGTAGTTTTTTTTCTTATGCTTTTCCGGTGAAGATTCCGACCAAATCGGAGATGTTACCGGTGAACCGAGAGTTTCTCGTTGTAGCTGAGGTTGCTTTCTTTCTTAAAGTTCCTGACTTGTGGTTCAACTCGTAGAGAGTTGAAGAGACTCTGGGCCCGAAGGTGGTCTCCTCGGTGGAAAAACATGTGAGATTTCCAGCACAATTTCTTTACTTTCGTCGATTTTCCCGCGTACGGTTGACGTAGCTCCCGGTGTTGGTTTTCGATGATCTTGGTATCTCTAGAAAGCTCATAATGTCTTATTCGGAGTGTCACAAATCTCGTGAGGGGTCGAGCTTGGACCCGTGAGTTACAGCCTTGCGAATAGAGGTCACAGAGTGATTTTTTAGGGTGAGGAGTCTTTTGCCAATCAAGATTTCGGCCTAACTAAGGAAGCTCTTGGTGATCCAAGGGTTGCTAGTCGTAGGTAAACTTACCCTATTTCTTAAAGTTTCAAACTTGCGAATCAACTTGCAGTGAGTTGAGAAGACTCTGTGCACGAATATCACCCTAGAATGGGCCTGTTTTGGTCAATAATACTTAGCCAAATTTGGCTAAGTATCAGCCCAATTTTTACGGTTTTGCCTATAATTTTCTTGTTTCTTATCCGTTTTCGACCTATGAAGTATCTAATCAAAGTTCTTGATGTAATCTTTCCAATGGTGAGAGAATGGTCAATCAAATCTCGATTTTGGCTTGGTCATTGTCTCAGTCAAACTTGGTTAACTCTAGTCAACCCTGGTTAACATTAGTCAAAATTTACCAAACCTTGTTGAAATGTGCCCCCGACCATGTTTTGAGAGATTTTTTATGCATTTTAATTACTTTCGGATCAAACTCAGCTCAGTCCAGCTGGCTCGTTTTGCGTGTCGATATCCGAGAAAATTCTGGGGGTAAAAATAAGGTTATGACACTAGTGTGACTTCTAAAATGGAGCCAAAATTATGTGCTTGCCACGCTTAGAATTATTGCTAGTAAGTAGAACCATCTCCAAATGCTTGAAACACAACCACCAGAATTGTATAATGTAGGCCAAATTAATTTGTTGCGATGTGAATTGGGGGGGTTGATGGAGAAGGAAGAAACATACTGGAGGCAAAGATTTTGTGTAGTTTGGTTGAAAGGTGGAGATCAAAACACCAGGTTATTTCATGAGTGTGCTTCTCAAAGAAAGAAAACTAATACCATCTCAGGGATGATGGACTTGAACAATGTTTGGCAAACAGATTAGGCAGTGGTGGAAGGTGTTGTAGTGGATTACTTTCAAAATTTATTTATTTCCTCCAATCCACATGCTATTGATGAAGTGGTTGAGTTGGTTGATAGGAATGTAACCTCTGATATGAATTCAAACCGATGTCAATCGCTATGGACAAGATTAAGCGGGCGCTGTTCCAAATGTATCCATCCAAAGCTCTGGGGCTTGATGGTATGACTCTATTTTTTCAAAAATATTGGCATATTGTTGGGGGGGGGGGGGGGGGATGTCAATAATTTAGTTTTGGATTTCTTCACTTATGGAAAAATGCTTGAGTGTATAAATTATACTAATATTGTCTTTATTTCGAAGGTCCAAGCCTTGGCTAGTATGGCACAATTTAGGCCTATTAGTTTATGTAACGTGTTGTATAAAATTGTTTCCAAAGTGATTCTTAACAGGATGAAATCATTGCTACCATATGTAATATCTGAGTGTCAAAGCGCTTTTGTTCCTAGAAGAATTATCATAGACAATGTCATTGTCTCTTTCAAAATGTTGCATTATTTGAAAAATAAGAGGGGTGGAAGAGAAGCACAAATGGCGGCAAAACTTGATATGAGAAAGGCATACGATAGGGTGGAATGGGATTATCACAGAGCTATTTTATTGAAGATGGGTTTCCATGAGAGATGGGTGATGCTGGTAATGGAGTGTGTCACTTCTGTTACATATTCGGTGATGGTTAATGGGGAGCAAAAGGGATACATTAAGCCGACAAGGGGCCTTCGACAAAGAGATCCCCTTTCTCCATATTTCTTTTTGATTTGTGCGGAATGTTTATCTACTTTATTTAGAAAGGCAGAAAGAGATAGCCTTATCCAAGGTATCTCTATTTGTAGAGGAGGCCCACACGTATCTCACCTTTTCTTCACAGATGATAGCATTATTTTTTGTCGGGTTACCCAATCCGAAGGTGCAGCATTGTTGGATTTGTTGTTGTGTTATGAGAATGCTTTAGGGCAAAAAGTTAATAGTGAGAAGACAACCTTGTTCTTTAGTCCCAATACTCAACAGGTTACTCGGGTTGCTATTATGCATCTGTTTGGTACCAATCCAACAACTCAGTTTGCGAAATACTTGGGGTTATCACCAATTATTGGCAGAGCCAAAAAGAAAACTTTTAATGCAATTAAAGATAGGGTTTGGAAAAGATTGCAAGGTTGGAAAGAAAAATTATTATCGCAAGCACTATGAGAAGTTCTCAATAAATCAATAATCTAGGCCATCCATACCTATGCTATCAGTTATTTTAAATTTCCTACAGGGATTTGTTTAGAGATTTTTGCTATGGCAACTAGCTTTGGTGGGGTCAAAGAGGGGTGGCAAGGACAGTGGCGGGGCCACGTTAAGCCTTGGCTGGTCTATAGCCCAGTCAATTTTTTTTTTTTTTTTTACCTATATTTAAAAAAAAAATTACCTTAAATTAAGTAATTAGTCCAGTCAAGAATTTTTTTTTTTTTTTTTTTTTTTTTGCAATTAGCCAACTCTAAAATTTTTTTTTACCTCCGCCCCTGGGCAAGGAAGATTCATTGACTTCGTAAATAACTACTTTCTCAAGGAGGGATTAGGTTTCCTGATCTTCAAATGTTTAACAGAGCTTTGTTAGCAAGACAAGGTTGGCGATTGTTGCAGTATCTTAATTCTCTGATATGCCAATTTTTTAAGGGCAAATACTTTCAAAACCAATATCTTTTAGAAGCTACTGTAAAAAGTAACTCTTCTTTTATTTGGCGGAGTATTTGCAAATCCAAGGGAGTGTTGGTGGTTGGTATGCGATGGAGAGTGGGGACAGGTGATCAAATAAGAATTTGGAAAGACCTGTGGTTGGGGGGTAGCCAAACTCTAAGGTGTTAAGTCCTCCTCGGATTGTAGATGAACAGGCAATGGTGGCTACCTTGATTAAACACGACCAAAGATGTTGGGATTTTTTTTTGATTTATCCAATTTTTATGCCGTGGGAGGTGGCACAAATTAAGCAGATTCCTTTGAGTTGGCGATGGCCTAGAGATTCTCTTATTTGGGGCGGGTTCAATCGTGGTGTTTTCTCCGTTCGGAGTGCATATCGCATTCTCTATAACCAGCATCGGAGTGGTGAAGCTTCCACTTCTTCTGAAAGTGCCGACGCGCATTCGTGGTTCTCGAATAGGCTGTGGTCCGTCAAAGTGAACTTTATCTGGAGAACATGTCGCAATATTCTCCCAACCCAAACAACGCTCTTTGACAAGAATATTTCATCATCTTTTTCTTGTCAATGGTACAAGGATGAACCGGAGACTGGAAACCATGTACTTTGGGGTTGTGAGTTTGATCAAAGGGTTTGGTGTGAGTGCCCAGTTCTTTTTCACCCTACAGCAGATTCCAAGATGTCCTTTATGGATTTTTTGGGTTTGTGTTTACGAGATTTATCCTCCCCATAAATATTTTTTTCCACTGCATGGATGTTGTTTGTGCGAAATGAGTTGAGATGGGATGGTAAAGCCTGTACTGTCACTGATGTATGCCACTGTGCGGCCGGAATGGCTATGGACTTTTTGGAGGTTGATGGTGAAGAGGTTCATGATACGAATGAAGGGGTAGGGTCTAGGGGGACAACAGTGTGGCGTCCTCCAATGCATGGCTCCTACAAGGTTTTTTTGGCCTATGACTGGGTCGGTGTTGGGATCTTGGTTAGAGATCACAATGGTAATGTTGCAGCTGCTTTGGGCTTTGTTTTACAGAGATTTAATGAGAGGTTGCTATCTTATTCTTGTGCTGCTCTCTCTGCTTTAGAATTTCCTTATGTGATAGGTTTTCACAATATTGAGTTAGAGTATCCTTCAAAGGAGCTCATTGGTTTGATTCTTCAAGGTTCCCCAAGTATGTCGCATGCTGGAGTGTTAGTTGATGATATTTGTGGTTGGTCTTCAATGTTTTACCAGTTGCGTTTTTCTTTTATCAATAATGACTGTAACAAAGCTTCTAATGCTTTGGCTACAAAGATTGCATTCTCAAATTTAGATTAGGTTTGGCTGGAAGAATGTCCTCCTTGTTGTAGTTCTTTTGTTCATTTTTCTTCTGCTTAAAAAAATATCTATCATTTCTATCCAAAAAAAAATTTTGAAATGATTTGATATTTATTAATTAATATAATTATCTTCTATTTCTAAATTAATTAATTCACATTATTTCTTCAACAATTATCCCATGCATTAATGTCCATCATATTAAAGTATCTTAAAAAATAAGAATTAATTAATTAATTAATTTTAATTTAATCTTTTGATAGAACAAATAAATTAATTTAAAATAATTCTACGTATGTGAGTTCATGGTAAAATTAATTATCAACCAATCAAAATTTATTTCTTTATAAAATCTTGGTTGATGCATTGAGTTAGAAAACTGCACTTTCAACATTAATTCAATCTTAACCAATTAAAACATGATTTTTTAATCTGTAGATCAATCTTGGATCTTTGGATTATATGTAATAACCATTTTATCCTCTTTGCTTTAAAGCATGGTTTTAAAAACCGGACGGGACCGGCCGGTTCAATCGGTTCACCCGTGAACTGGACACAAGTTTGGTCCGGTTTTTCTCAAAAACTGAAATTTTCAAAAAAATGAGAAAAACCCGGAAACTGCTGGTTTAACCGAACAATCCGGGAACCGGACTAGTTCGACCAGTTTTGGAACGGTTTGATCAAAGTAACGCAGCACCTCACCCTCGTCTCAATCTCAATCTCAAAGCTCAAACCCTTGTCTCAATCTCAACAGATCTCTCACCCTCGTCTCAATCTCTCTCCCTATTACTCTAACTATCCAACATATTTCTCAACCTCGTCTCAATCTCTCAATACCTCCTTTCAACCGTCGCAGCACCTCCTATCAACAATCGCAGCGGTCGGCCATTGAAGAACCTGTGTTGGTCACAAGCCCATACACTGTGCTGTAGAGCAAATAACACAAAAAGCAACAAAAGGAGTTGTGTATTTGTGTTTGCCAATGGGGTGGGTATTTGATCTGACGATTCTAATTGAATGTGAGAGAGGATATTTTGGGAGAGGTGGAGAAAGTCAAAATAATTAGTGGCTAACAATAACGGTGTACTAAATAGTAATATCTTTGTTTTTTCTTCAATTTTATATTTATATTTTTTGAAGTTTAGGTTTAGGAAGATTTTGAAAAATAGAACATTTATAATTCTCTTATAAATGAGAAATAAATGCAATTATATAGCATAATAATCACTTCCGTATATCTTATCTTTATTTTGTCTTTTTATAACCTTTTTTTTTTTTGCTAGGACAGAGTTTGGTTACAAACAGGTTTGTAACCCAATGCTACAAATTGCTAGATGTCATTATTTTAAGAAAGACACATGTCCTGATCATGTGAGAGGCACATGGCTAGTTAACAGACCCACAACCCCATTAACTCTACCCCTCTCTCTCTCTCTCCTCCGTTTTCTCTCTTCTCTGCCCCCAAATCCGGTCTCTCTCCTCTGTTCCAGCATCACCATCGCTGTTCTTACTCTCTCCTCTTTGCCGTACTGTCAGTACCCAAACCCTTCACTTTTTCACTGCTAACATGGTTCTTCAGGCTTGAGAAACCCACACCAAACAAAACTCCAAATCACAAACACCCACAATCAAAAGCCCATAGCCAAACTTACCTTCAGCCAAGACCATCCATGAATCATTACATTCGGCCATGCTTAGATCCAACCCAAAACTCATGCAACAACAAGGAACATAAAGGAGAAACAAACAAACCCAGATCTAAAAAAAAAAATCAAAAAAGAAAAGAAATGAAATAAAAAATCCATGAGAGTGAGAGAGAGAAAGGGGGCTGGAAAAAGAAGAGACAGAGAAAGCGAGGTTGAAGAAGAAGAGAGAGAGGGGCTGGAAGCGAGGTGAAAGAAGATAGAGAGATATATATATATATATAGAGAGAGAGAGAGAAGGGGGCTGGAAAAAGAGAGAAAAATCAGTCGTGAGTTTTTGGGATGAATGTGAGAGAGAGACCTTAACGGTGTTAAAGTGATTTTTTTCTATTAAATTCACTTAAACTAGTAATGTGACATGTCCTCTTTTAATATGGCCACATACCTAATTTGTAGTCCAGGGCTATAAATTGATTTGTAACCAAATTCTACCCTTTTGGCTAAATCATTTCATAACCTTCGATCCACTGGGTTACTACTTTTTTATTCCACTACAGCTGTAAATAATATGTTCTAAAAAAAAGTAAAGGCTGTCAACAATAACATTTGCCAACTACCACTCATTTATTAATCATTTTTGAGAGGCAGCAAGTAACAATAGTAAATATCATAATATGTAGTATTGTAATATACTGTAATGTAAAGTAACGTAAATTTGTTTTTTTTTTTTTTAATCTATGCTTTTAATTACCAAAAATAAAAAATTTGTATTTAATTTAAGTCAATAACGTATAATTTATTAATTTTGGACCATTTTATTTCCGGAGTCCAATTAAATCATTGACTAAAGTCAATTTTTGGGCCTCTAACTTAGGATGTGTTTTCATTTTGACCCTCTAATTTCAAAAATTTTCATTTTGACCCCCTAACTCTGTTTAGTTATCAAATTATCACTTCTGTTCATCTTTGTTAGAGGTCCCCTGTTAAAATGCCTAGTTAGACAGCTGACGTGTCATTTGATGTGGCCTAATTTTGACACATCATTTAAAAAAAAATGAAAAAAAAAAAAAGCTGTGGAGGCTGAAGAAGCTGAAGACATCATTCTCCAATTGGGAAGCTAGCTTCCCCAAGCCAACGATAGCAATTGGGAAAAATACCGATTGATGATAGAGAAAAACCCACATACTCATCATCCATTAACTGAAAATAAGAAGGTTTCCTTGTAGAGTACCATTATTTGTTCTTTCTGATTGGAACGAGAAAAACACCAGCACTAAACAAAGCCTTAATTTTCCTAAAATGGGATAAAGAAATAAGAGGAAACCCACTTCACAAAAACTGGTTTTATCCTAAAACAATAAGGATTTAAGGCCGCAGATCTGTGCATTTAGCCAAATGTAGAAAGAAAGAGTAGAGACCCAGACCCATTTGTTGGTTTAATGGCTTCTTTTTTTCTTTTTCTTTTTTTTTCTTTTTTTTTTTTCCTGAAAATTGATTTGGAAAATCGGGTTTTGGGGTTTCAAGTTTTGAAGAGTTTAATATATTTTATTTCATTTTTTTTTTCCTACTTTTCTCAGCAACCAAACGATGCGTTATTGTCTGCTTGTGGAAGATGGAAGTATAGTATAAAGTTAAGGGAACAAACCAAGATGTAATTTTACTTCCATGATTGGTATATGCAGGTTGGAAAGAAAGAGCGTTGTGGTTGCCTAAACATTTTTTAGCTTTTATTATTATTATTATTATTTTTTTTTTTTATGACGTGTCAAAATTAGGCCACATTAGATGACACGTAAGTTGTCCAACTAAGCACTTAATAGAAAGCCTCTAACAAAGATAAACAGAAGGGGCAATTTGATAGTTAAACAGAATTAGGGGGCCAAAATGAAAAATTTTGAAGTTAAGAGGCCAAAATGAAATCACCCCCTAAGTTAGAGGGTCAAAATCTAACTTTAGTCTAAATCATTTTATAAAAAAGTCTTAAAAAAGAAATGTTATTTTTGTAATGGTAATTTAATAGTTTATATATATATATATAGATTCTTAACATTATAAGATATGAAAACTCAAATAGAATTGTTTATATATTTTTGGATATGTTTTAATCTATTATATATTTATTTTATTTTTTTAATTATTTATGACGTCACCGGTTCAACCACTGATCCGAACCTGGTCGGACCAGTGATACGGGAACCACTTCTCTTTTCGGTCTGATTTTTAAAACCATGCTTTAAAGTGCAAAAAAATAAAATAATGATTTTAAATTGAAATGTCTACAATTCCCACATTTTTTTCGGTCAATGTCAAAATCAAGGTAGAAACCATATCATCATGATTTGGGATAAAGGCTAATTTATTTAGAATAATAGTTAAATAATTAAATTCGCACTTTCCTAATTGTTTAAATTTTTGGGATAAGAACTAATTTATGAAGGCAAAATCAAGATAGAATCCACATCATCATGATTTGGGATAAATGCTAATTTATTTAGAATAATAGTTAAATAATTAAATTCGCACTTTCCTAACTGTTTAAATTTTTGGGATAAGAGCTAATTTATCAAGGTATATATTTCAGTCAAGGATATATTGGAACCTTATTTCCACTTTTACCTTCCATTTAGACAAGTGGTAATTTATCAATAAGCAACCCGATTAAACATATGCTAACTGAGAGGATTGGAGTTTATTTGCAATCAATTTTAAAACACTCATGGTTAGAGATTCAAAACAGCATAGCTTGCTTATATTCAAGAATTAGACAGTTATTTATATCAAGCTGAATGGTTTCTATGTTCCCATATTTTGACACCACTGAGAAACAAGGATATAACTTTATTATTAAGCAATAAGTAACATTTCATAGGGAATTCCGTACAGAAAACTAAATAGACTTAGCACTGAAGAAGTACTTATTTTCCAAATCCTATAAATCTGAAACATCAGATATAAATTTTCATGACAATAAGAAAACTAATTAACTGATTAGACTTGAACATAACGAATAATAGTAGATCATCTATAGGTGCAGAAAATTATCAAACCCTAGAGTCCAAAGCCATAATGGTGCTGAGATTCATTGGGTGCATATACTTGGTGGATCCAGTCATGATTGATTGTACTATCAGTCTGTTGGCCTTTTCAGATGGATGAAATGGATCCCAAAATGCATATAAATCTCTGTTCGGGCATAAATTTGATAAGGCTGTGCATAGTCCAATCCCATTGTATGGTCCCTGCCCGCAGCATGCTACCTTTGATGTTACAAATCCTGCCAAATCATGTTACTCATTTAGATCTCTCTTTTACCTTTAAGACTACTCAATCATCTGAAAATCCTACTTCTCCAGCAGGTGGATTCAGATTATGTTATTTGAATCCTACAGTTACTGAAAGTGCGTGGCCTAATTAGCATTTAGTCTCATTTCCCCAAAATTTTCAATTTATATAGAATAAATAAATAAAAATCAAAACAAAAGAGTAAATAGGACAAGTTAATTTGATAGCAAAGATATTTGAAAGAAAATTAGGTATGGTTTCTTAGTATTGTAATTTACGTTCCCTAATTAAATGTTGGTTGAATTTCATTTTCGTAGGAAAGATAATATTTCATCCAAAAATAAAATAAAATAAAAGATAATATTTTTTGCACTACATTAGTCAATACAGGCATGTATTTAAATTTAGTTAGAAAACCTAAAGGACAATACTTAAGAAATTATACCTAAATTTTAATTTTTTGAAAAAGATAGGTATGAAAAAAATTATAAAAAAGAATTTGATACCTCACAACAAGACAAAAATAAAATTACACACTTATACTCGTACATGCACGCATAGATACATAAGCATATCAAAATGTGTCATTTAAGCATGAGGTCTTAACCGAAGTTTTTCTTTTTTTCATGGTTTGTGAAATCCGAGTAAGACTTCTGTCAAAAAAAAAAAAAAAACCTAATGATTCTATAATATTCATTTCATATTTATATATATATATAAATATATATATATATATATATATATATATATATATATATATAACTATATATATATATATATATATATATATATATTTATATATATAGGATAGCATTTGAATTTATGGTATCCGCTCCATGATGATTACTCTTACCATCAGGTCAAGATACCAATTGGTTTTTGGTGTAGGCGGGATTCAAAACAAGATCCCTTCCTCGATGATAAAAAACTTTACTAATTAAGCTAACTGGAACCCACCTAATTTAATACTTATGAGGATTCCTTGCCCTCTCATCACAAAAACATAGATGAAGATAACATTGAAATATCTCTTTCAACAATAAATTTGCTGGGTGATAGAGGGCACAGTAGGTCTTAAAAATAAAGGACTACCCTATCTTAATATGGCATTTACTCCCAGTGGTCCCATGTATTTTCTATTTAATATCTTTGTCTCTCTGTCTCGTTAAAAAATGGCCATGGGTTGTTGCATATATATATCTACCATTCCTGAATTAGGTTTCATTACGTATATGGTTAAAAAATGACTTGTTCCAAAACATTTCCAAAAATTTCATAAAAAAAACTAAGTATTATAATTAAGAATCATATGTAAATTAAAGAAAATATTTTAATAACATAATTAAAATTGAATAATAAAATAAATTATATGAGGAATGTACATTGTTGTTTTCTTATCAAAAGCCAAACACTATAATAAATTAAAATTTCATTTTAAATGTCTAGAAACTTTTGACAATTGAGGTTTAATTGGAGTTAGTATTTCAATTTTTTTTTTTTTGGTAATATAGTTTTTAAACTATTTTAATAATTTTGATAATAGTTTTTTTAAATATGATAGAATTTGCATAATGATTTAATGATAATTACAATTAGTTACGTGATGAAATTATATTATGCAAATTATAATAATTAGATTGAGTCATTTTGTGGCTTAACTTATGATACAAATGTTAAGCCACATAGCTGAAGTAGGACATATACAACCGAATTTTTATTATAAAAAAATAGTATGTTATTAATATAATATAAAACAAACAATAAAACTTATTTTAAAGGACAAATGACAATGGCCCCTCCTGTTTTAGAAAGTATTTAATTTTTTTTCGAGCATGACTCGCTAGTAGAAAATAGTCCTAATATTTTGAAGTTTGTGAAACTTGACAGATCTGAATTTTTAGGATGATTCTTGGAATACTTAACTCCATCGATCTTATAATAACTTTTTTTTTTTTTTTTTTTTGTGGTAAGTAAAATAAATTATAAATGGAGGTTGACGTACCATATGCTTGAGGATCACTAATAAAATCCATGTGCATATCGAAAGCATTTGCAGACACAAATACTTCTGAACCAATCTCACTATTAAGTTGATTAATTATTTCAACGAGTTGTGGGTTGAACAATGCTGCAGCTCGGTTTAGCTCAGCTGAGCACTCGCCATTTATGCTACGCATGGCCAATTCTGCTGGAACACAACCCATTGGGCCAGTAGTCGTCACCAAAACCCGCCGTGCTCCCAAATCATATAGCCTCTGCATTTTGAAGCATAAGTCACTAAGTCAGTTTTTTAAGGAATAGGATTCTCTCCGTTTTAAGTGAAATGGGAAGTCTTTTTTCCATATTATTTAAACTACTTGTGTTTAGTACCTGCAGAAAAGGTATGTCTTATAATTATAAGAAATCACTCATGTAAGTTTAACCATGCGATTACTGAATATCACATGTGAGTTCACTGAATTCACACGTTATAATCCTTAGAGTTGATCCTATTAAATTGTCACGTACGAGTGAATTTAATGGGATCAACTCTAAGAATTATAAACGTGACCTAGTATAACTATTTCACGAGATACTTTTTCATAATTGATAATGCAGACGTGTGAGAGAGAGATTGCATATTATTTAAACTACTTTATGTCAATCTGATCATATATGCATCTCCATTAAAGCATTGATGAAAATGTGAGAAACCGTCACAATGCTCGTTTGCCTCACCAACCAAAATGTCTAATCATAACTCGATGCCTCCCTCGAATACCTCACAAAAATCTCTATCATAAATGACACATAAATACTATCCTGTGACAATTGTCTCTAGACTGTTATTTATGGTGTTACAAAGTGCATGCAGCAATACTTAAATCACGCACATAATAATTCATAAAAAATACTGCCACTATATTGTATTATTGACCCTGTTTAAAAGATTCAACATTTACATTAATCATCATTTAATTGTCTTCACATAACAAGGTATGAGTTTGTAAAATTATCCTCTTTACCCTATGTTTGAACAGAGAGAAAGGTAAAAAAAGAAAATAGAAGAAAGAGTATAAAATGGCCGGAGTATATTAAAAATTAAAACATTTCATTAACATTCATCTTTCCTCTCTTCTAGGGATAGAGTCAGAAAACTGTTTTGAGGTGAGCTTAAACTATGAAGTAAATTTCAAATGATGCGGAAGAATTTAAAATATATAAATAATATTGACTAATGGCTTAATTTGGACCGATTATATATATATATATATATATATATATATATATATATATATATATATATATATATATATATAAAATATAACATTTTAGCTTTATGTGTATTTTTAGCTTTGATTGTTATTTGTTTTGTTTGGACTAAGAGAGAAGCAAATATGGTAGCTCACGAACTTGCAAAAACTGCTTCTACCTCTTGGTGTCCCTTTTAGTTGTAATCAAAGCTCTCTTCCTCCCTCTGTCATGGAGGTTTAGCAAAGAGATGTACTCGGTTTATCTTTGGTATTCTAATTAATGAATTTCTCTTATTAAGCAATATATATATATACACACATAGAGGAAAGCAAAAATTAAACGGAAAATGTTAAAACTGCTACCAATTTTTACTACGAAAGGCTTACAAACTAATGTAATAGTAATTGTTTGATTTATTTTTTTGTAATTAATAACACATCAGTTATAAGTTTATATAATTTAATTTGTCATATCCTTAGCATTACTCAAAAAACTACTAATATAGCAAGAATAACAAAAAGTTACCTGTAGAATTTTTCGATACTCTGAAATGAGATAGACAACATAGTCTGGGAGAGAAAATTGGCGAGATCTTGCAGAAAACGGCACTAAGTAGTAGTTGTTGACGAAATCGTTGCCTCCTAAGGTAATGAGGACGAGAGCCTCATTCACAAGTCGTTGAGTCTGCTCAGCCCCAATATGAGCAGTCAGTCGTTGTTGGTATTGTTGAAAGAACTCCAATTGTTTGAAAATTCGGATTATGTTTAGCTGCAAATAAATAAACAAGTTTAGACACTGACAGGAATAGTCACATCATTCATCTATCCTTTTGCTTTCTCATATCTATCAACCTCTTAAAAGAACATAACAAAACAAAAAGGAAGATGTTAAAAGATACTATAAACTGCCGCAATTAAGAATATGATTGATAAATTTGAAAATATTATAAATAAATGTTTGAAATGTATATATCAATTTGTAAAATTTGTATAATAAAATTCGTAATATCCTTAACATAACACAAACGTAAATTCTTCTTTCCAAATGTAAAATAAGCCTTTGTAGTATTAGAGACCGTTTAGTAAAGCTATTTGAAATGGTACTTTTTATGTTATTTTAAACTTCAATTTTCTTTAAAAATAAAGAAACCAATCTCATTTTGAAATTATTGAATAATAAACTGTACCAAACAAACAATTAATTACTTGAAAAAGAAAGCAATACCAATAGCAATATTAGATACAGTTTTTTTTTAAACAATATCATTTTCAAAAAGTTGATAAGTATACTGTATCAAAGGTACACTTAGTTACTTAAAAAGGAAATAATAATAATAGTAACAATAAGAAAACAAATTTGTATTGACTGTATGATAATAACAAAGTTGAATCTCCTTCCTTTTTGGACATACAAATTGAAATCCGGTGTCATTGAGAATTCCAATCCCAGCAGAAGCAAAGTTGGCACCAACAAGTAGTCTTTCTCCATGGAGCAGCGGGCTCAAATATGGCAAAGTGGGTTCCGAGCCAATTTGCTCACCTAATGATACATGCAAGATTTAAAGTTTATATATCAAAATCAAAATATGAAACCCCACATTAATATAGTAAACAAGAAACAGTTTAATGAAGTAAATTATGAACTATAATATTAAATAACACAAACGTAAAACCCAACTGATAATGTCAGGGATGCTAAGGCCATTAGAGAAACGGCCAGTGGGTCTATGAGTTGGATAGTCAATGCCATAAGGGTATGAGTCGGCACGAGCAGTGGTGATAAGGTAGTCATTGTTGCCATTATCGACTAGCGAATCTCCGAAAACAAGGAAAGCTCGAGCCTCAGATTGAGTGGAAATGAAACTCAATGTTATAACTAGACCTACATTCAACCAAGATACCAAAAAGCGGTCCATGGAGATGGGTTGTTAGAAACTCTAGGACAGTTATTATGTGTGCACTAACGCAAGTGAATATATGAGTCAGTAGGGCTAAGCTTTATATAAGGTTCATGCTAGCTCTAGTTAGTTCACTTTTCACATATCACATTAAATTGCCTTTGGCCCACCATGAAGCTAGTAAGAGTGGTTTCAATTATTTTAGCAATGTTAAAAATTGTTGTGCTGTAACTTCTTGTTGAAAGCACCTAATTAACAATACTTGTTGTGCTTAGTAACGTAATTTAATAGTATTGTTTTTGTAATCTTCATTGAATTATTAGTATTCACTCTCTCCTTTCATAACTGATATAATTATTTGTTGTGCTGTTTCGAAATAAATTATACTGCTCAAATTCTTGTATTAAAAGTCATGTCAGAGCAATTGACATTTTAGGAAGATCATGTATGATCGTTACCTTTGTATTAATAATTGTGTCATTTCAAATGTTTTAGTGAACTGGGGACCACGGAATAATAGTTATCATGAGATGTGGTGATATTAAAAACAAAAATAAATTGAGTTAAATATTCAATAATAATAAATATATGGATAATGCTATAAGGAGCTTATCCCATCCTTTAAATTATACAGTAAAACAAAACTATAGACAAGTACATTTTCACAAAAATTTTACAACAATGTTGAAATGTCAAGTCAAGCTATAAATAGTAAACAATAAAATTATGTAAATGGTGGATTTATGTAAAAACCAATAATAACTTGATACTTAGACAATGTTATAAAAATAATGTGATTATATTATACATATAGCATGAGTCTAAATTATATGTCTTAGTATTTTATATTGTATTTCTATATAAGTACTCTATCTTTTAGGTGTTTCAAAAGTTGAGATATACAATCATAATTTATCAAAGATTAAATTAAATGAAACCCTAAGGGATAGCTCAACTGGTCTGGCCTTAGGTGTGTTTTTTAATAGTCATTAGTTCGAGTCCCTTCAAGGTCACCTACCCAAGACAAAGCCTTATGTCTATCACGGTACACGTGACTAGTAGAGTGTTACGTGTCTGTTTGAGATTAGTCGAGATGCACGCAAGTTGGTCCGAACATCTCGAATCATAAAAAAATAAAAAAAATAAAAAGGTTAAATTACTTGACAATTAATGTGTAAGTGCAAACAGAGCGCTTTTGTCATGATATATCAGAAAAATATGATATATATCATACTGATATTTAAACCCATTGTGAATTGGAATTCTTAGATGGAGGTGCAGACTTTAACAGATCTATAATTGAATGCCTATACTTTGCCATTAGTCATTCTAATTCTGTGACATATACATCTGTAAGAATTTTATTAGACCTATCTCATTGTTCTGCAATATGCTAGTGATAGACTAATTTAGAAAAAATAAATAAAAAATGATAGTGATAAACTAATTTATGTGTGACACATAATCATGAAGCATAAATGCAGCACTTACTCATGTTTTTTTCGGCGATAATTTTGTTAAAGCGATCACCGACATCGTTTTCTTTTTTTAGTACTTTTTCCTTCCTTTCAGGGAACTAAACAAAGGGATATTTTTAGTGATTTCTGTAGATATTACAGTTAGATAATTACTTTCAAACAGAGTTTGCCTCCACGTGTATTATTTAAATTAATTGCAAATCTGTGCGATGCACAGAAAAATTATTGAAAATAAAATTTAAATTAATTTTGATTCCTTTTACTTTTTTTTTTTTTTTTTTTTGTAGTTCAAAATGTTGTAGGCAAGATCGATAAAGAAACTTTACGAATCGGATTTAGGATAAATCCTACTTTTTGGTTTAAAAAAATAACTAAGAAAGTATTTACCATAGGATAATTAAAATTTAATATAATGTAATTTTTCTTTTGGCATAAGTTGAATATAGTCCAATTTTTATAAAACATGATTCATGTTTATATTTACCATATGGATCATGTTTCTATCCAAAAATAAAATAAAAGATACTTCAAATAAGAAGAAGGACAAATAAATATATTGGCACATGATTATATGATCAAACCTAAATAATTTTCATAACTCATTTCAAGCTCACATGGTTTCATTATAACAAATCCATCCATCTTTCTCCATTGCTAGTAACAAAATTAAATAAAATACATAAGAAAAAAAGGAACTCTAAAAATCTTGATGAAAATTGATAATTATGATTATTATTAAAAGATATTTATATTGTGTTTATATATGGAATATATTTTAGTATTAGACATTAATTATGATTGTGTTTTATATATGGAATAATATATTCTTATATTAAAGAAAATATGATGTGTCAAAATTCTAATGGAAGGTTTAATAATAAAATAAAATTGAAATTTCATTAGAAAATATATATTAAAATAATGAGGTGTAAAATTGTGAGATTTCAAAAGCTTATATGGCGTAACATGATGAAGTCAACTAAAAGTCAAAAAGCTTCGGTTTTACATTATAGTATAGATAAGTTAAATGATTTATTAAATAGATCGTATAACTATAACTAAATACAAATGGTCTTATAAGTTGTCACATAGTATGTAGAAGGTAGTTTCCTTCAAACTAGTTTGGATGTAAAATTTATCCAGTACTTATACTCTTACTCTATTATTAAGAAAATTATTTATCGGTAAAAATTAGGTAGAGTTAGTTAAATGCAGTATATTAGGTTTTTAATTTAATTCAAACATATGATTGTAACGTCCAATGAAACAAATATAATATTATCTTTTCTAAATCCTGAGAAGTAGCTCAACTGGTCCGGCCTTGAGTGTACTCTCCAAAGGTCACTAGTTCGAGTCCTCTCAGAGCTATCTACCCAAGGCAAAGCCTTACGATTATCGTGGTACTTGTGTTTGTAGGGTGTTGCGTGTCCCTTGGGATTAGTCGAGGTGCGCGTATCTACGGAACGCTGGCCCGGACACCCAAGGTTATCAAAAAAATATATATATATTATCTTTTCTAAGGACTATTAAATGTAGTATTACTATGTGTTTAAATTTAATTGAGGAATATAATATACTACACCTAAGTAACTGTACTTAACTTTACCCATTACTTATTTCTATTAATTAAAAGTTAATGCTCTCTTTGTGGGCCCAGCTCAAGGCTTAGGCCTGATGTGCTCAATGAGTTCAAATTATAAAAGGCCCCAGAATTATTAAAGTGATTAAAAAAAAAAGTATAAGTGTGTTGTGCTTACTCTGTCTCTCTCTTACCTCCACAAAGGCCCCCAAAATATTGGACTAATAGAAATCCAATTTAATTGAAACCCTAATATGTTTCACTAAATAAAAAATAAGGGTTTAATTTTTTATTTTTTATTTTTGAAAATTTGACAGTTTAATTTGTAACTTTTGTGATTATCGGTTTTAATTTTTTACAATTTAAAAACGACCTAGCAAAGTAACAATTGAAAAACAATCTTTCATACCTAAGATCAATTATGTTATAAAAAGATTAATTGAATTAGTTATTATCAATTAAAAGATTAATGTTAGCAAAACTTGAATAAAAAAAACTCACTAAGTAAATTTAGATCTCAAAAAGTAAGAAGAATAGTTTAAAAAACAATTATAATGTTGAGAAGATAATATCTTGGGAAGCCTGTAATTGAGACATTAATATAATATATAGGGATACCATTTAACCCAAAATCTTTTGCATATGGAGTTGAGCTCAGATAAGTTATATTAATTTCTCAATAACTTTACTTATTTTTCATGTGGGAATTCTACTTACATGTGTATACCTAACAAATAAAATGTAAATGTGACTTTTTTCTCCGCATATATGCGAGAAAGTAGAGTGTTTGTTGGAAAATCTCTAATTAACTTCATTTGTTACATTGATGAATGTCATTGCTATCATGAAACTGGATTAGGTATGGCGAATGCAATTATGATGTAATATTATATTCGCTTGTTACATTATCTATGGTTTCTCTCACGTGATATTGTGACATCAAGACACCCTCATCGTTTAAAAAAGGAAAAGAAAAAGTACCATGGACAAAACACTTATCCATTCTATCATATTTAGATGATTTATTTAAAAATTTCTGTGTGTCCTCCTGTCCTTTGTATGCAGTATGTAGAAGAAAAAAAAAAGAAAACTGTTGTATAATTTTTTAAAGTAGTTTTTATATTTTAAAATGTTTCATTTTAGTTCTTATATTTTTAAGTTTGTGTGAAAAAACCTCATTTCTTGCTCTAACAAATCTCCTTACATTTGTCACTTCACTTTTTTTTTTATCCATCAATAAACTACAGGTCCTATGTTTACACAAACTTAAAAGTATAATAATTAGAATGAAAATTTTCAAAATATATGGACCATTTTGAAATATAAGGTAATTGTTGAGCACTAAATTCATAATCAAACATTTTTTTTTTTCTTTTTGATAATTCATTTGTTACAATAGTGGGGTAGGAGAGTTGAATTATGATTTTTCTCGTAAAAGAGACCAAGCAAATCACCGAACCGGCAATTTCAACTCTTAAGAGAACTAAATTTTGTACCAGCTCATTGTGGCAAGAAGGACATCCATCATAATTTAGCCATAATAAAACTTAGTTTGTACTAATGGCTATAGTAGTCTTGAGTACTAATTTGTCGTTTTCATGAACGCTACTAGAGTTACTGAAGCTTTCAACGTATTTTCAACAGCTCAAGCACATGTGATGGGTATTATTGAGCATTTACTTGACTGCATCTCATTAATGAATGGGGGCAGATCAATGGGTGGACAATTTGAAGGCATGAGATCAACATAAATGGGTGGGGTTGTATTGTTTTGTATTTTTTTTTTTTTTTTTTTTTTCATTGATGAAAAATATGGAAATATTTGAGCTATATTAATATGTGTGTTTGAAATGATTAGGTGTAAGATGTTATTTTAAATTTATAATATGACAAATATTTTTGTTTATGCTAGATATCCAAAGCTCAAATTATTATGTGTTGTTAAATTTATATTATCCTACTTAAATCTCTTTATTTTAAATCCCTAAATCCACTCAACAAGTTTTCACTTTTCAAGTTAAGTAGGTTTGGTTTGACAAAATATTTGAGAGTGAGAACCTTTTTAGGCATGGCCACTCATTTTTTATTTTTCGATTAAATTCAAAAGGGTTGGACCAGATGAATGAAGTATTTATGAGCTGTATAAGATTTAATGAGCCCAACTACTTTTGCAACAAATCCAGTCACACAATTCATAAGAAACAATCAACAGCCCAGCAAATAGCCAGTCACAACAGACTCCCACATAACTTCAAGCCAATATTTTCAGGCTCTTTAATTCCTGACTTAAACAGTATAAAGGCAATTGCAACTTATATCCTAAAACTTTCGGATTCACTGACATAGTACAATAGTTCTTTTCCTATTTTTGATAGCAGTACAAAAGTTCCTTATGACCTCAAAACAAATATATATATATATATATACCATATCATTTCAAATTACATCTAATATAACTCGTAGTAATGTTGCCTCACTGAAAAATTTGTTATTGAAATGATATGATATATAAATATTTTAAATTTTCAAAATGATGATATATCAATAACTATTTCATTTGTAGGAGGTCAAATTAGTTCCTCCCAATTTATTTCTAGGGTTGGAACTGCAAGTTCGGGCTTTGGTGTGGTTGGGGACAAAATGGGAAAATGACACAAGATTTACCGTGGTTCGGCCAATGGGGCCTACGTCCACCTAGTCTTTTCTTACTCATTATTTGCCTCCTTTACAATAGAATGGGGAGGCTTTTATATAGGCTACATGGGAAATAGGGAGAGAGCTATACAAACAATTGAGCCTAACTTAAATGCGTTAAGCCCCAAATACAAACAATTGGGCTTTTGGGCCCTAATATAATATGACACCCCACAATAGCCCCTTAGTCTTCACTTGTCGAATGTAGAGAGGGAAGTGGAGACTGAATTTGATCGGATGCGAGGTGAGACCTTGCAAGTTGAGCTTAAGTCCTTGGGACTGAAAATGGCCCTTGAGGCCGAGCTTGGGTCCTGGAGACCGAGTGAGGCACAGGAGACCGAGATCAGGTCCTGGAGACCGAATGAGGCACTAGAGGCCAAGATCGGGTCTTGGAGACCGAGCGAGGCACATGAGGCCGAGATCGGGTCCTGGAGACCGAATGAGGCCATGGAGGCCGAGCTTGGGTCTTGGAGACCGAGTGAGGCACATGAGGCCGAGATCGGGTTATAGAGATCGAACAAGGCCTTTAAGGCCCAAAAAACAAGACATGTGAGTCAATTTTTCTTTTTTGCTTCTTACTTTTATGCAGGAGAAATACATGATTTTTCATAAATCATACACAAGCTTTTGTTCGAGGCCGTTGGAGCCATTCGGTTCGAGGCCGTTGGAGCCATTCGGTTCGAGGCCGTTGGAGCCATATTCAATACTTTTGGTTTCTCATTTAGCGTTTCGCTTGTTTCGTATTCGTACATATTTCATGCTCATTCTTTTGTTTCAATTTTGTTAGCTAAGCGGCTGTTCATAGCCTATGCTTTGGTAGAACCGCATCTATCACTTGCCAGTCATCCTGGTCCTCAGCACTTGGTAACTTAAGAGGTTGACCGAAGCCTGAGTCAGGATAAATTTTGAGTTTCCACTTGCCAATCATCCTGGACCTCAGCACTTGGTAACCTCAGAGGTTGAACCGAAGCCTGAGTCAAGCTAGATTTGGAGTTTTTGCTTGCCAGTCATCCTGGACCTCAGCACTTGGTAACCTCATAGGTTGAACCGAAGCCCGAGTCAAGCTAGATTTGGAGTTTTTGCTTGCCAGTCATCCTGGACCTCAGCACTTGGTAACCTCAGAGGTTGAACTGAAGCCTGAGTCAAGCTAGATTTTGAGCTTTCGCTTGCCAGTCATCCTGGACCTCAGCACTTGGTAACCTCAGAGGTTGAATCGAAGCCTGAGTCAAGCTAGATTTTGAGCTTTCGCTTGCCAGTCATCCTGGACCTCAGCACTTGGTAACCTCAGAGGTTGAACCGAAGCCTGAGTCAAGCTAGATTTTGAGCTTTCGCTTGCCAGTCATCCTGGACCTCAGCACTTGGTAACCTCAGAGGTTGAACCGAAGCCTGAGTCAAGCTAGATTTTGAGCTTTCGCTTGCCAGTTATCCTAGACCTCAGCACTTGGTAACCTCAGAGGTTGAACCGAAGCCCGAGTCAAGCTAGATTTAGAGTTTTTGCTTGCCAGTCATCCTGGACCTCGGCACTTGGTAACTTAAGAGGTTGAACCGAAGCCTGAGTCAAGCTAGATTTGGAGTTTTTGCTTGCCAGTCATCCTGGACCTCAGTGCTTGGGAACCGTTTAGGTTGACCGAAGCCTAAGTCAAGTTTTTATTTTTAACTTGCCAGTCCCACTGGACCTCAGTACTTGGGAACCCTTAGGTTGACCGAAGTCTAAGTCAAGTTGTCTTCTTTTTTAGCTTGCCAGTCCCCCTGGACCTCAGTGCTTGGGAACCGTTTAGGTTGACCGAAACCTAAGTCAAGCTTTTATTTTTAACTTGCCAGTCCCCCTGGACCTCAGTACTTGGGAACCCTTGGGTTGGGTTGACCGAAGCCTAAGTCAAGTTGGTTTCTTAACTTGCCAGTCTTCCTGGACTTTAGCACTTAGGAACCCTTGGGTTGACCGAAGCCTAAGTCAAATTTGTCTTCTGTAACTTGCCAGTCACCATGGACCTCAGTGCTAGGGAACCGTTTAGGTTGACCGAAGCCTAAGTCAAGTTTGTCTTCTGTAACTTACCAGTCACCCTAGACCTCAGTGCTAGGGAACCGTTTAGGTTGACCGAAGCCTAAGTCAAGTTTGTCTTTTGTAACTTGCCAGTCACCCTGGACCTCAGTGCTAGGGAACCGTTTAGGTTAACTGAAGCCTAAGTCAAGTTTCTTCAAGCTTTAAATCCCTCAAATTTTGAGTGCATTCGCAATTGTGTTCGCCTTGCGAAGCATTTTCAAGAAAATATGACCACCCTAATGAAAGATGCAATTAAATAGATAAATGAATCACTGTATTCATCAATAAAGTGCTGCATTGACTAACACATAGTCGTTGATTCCAAGCAAGTTTCCAGGCAAGTGCATTCTAGGAGGCATGTTAAGTCATGTGCTATGGTCCATATTCCATATATAAATTATTATGCTATATGCACAAAAAATGCATCAAAGCCTACAAAGTAGGACTCCAGAGAAGTAGCAAATATCATGACAGGACAAATCAAAACATTGATCTGAACAAATGTCTTAAAGTTCAGGAGATCCAAATTTGTACTTTGCAAGTAGAGTCTGATAGTCGTAATATCAATTTAAAACCTTTAGGTTTTCGCAATTAATGGCAAAAGCATATTAATGCTACAACACAACTTGTTAACAATTTCTAGCTCCATATTAAAATATGTTATAAACATCGAGACTTCGGTAGACAAGATTAGACTTAATCGTTCTACCATAGAAGGCACACATCTAAAGACAAAACCAAGTCTAGAATGTGCATAAACAATTCAAGTAGAATTTATCATTTTCTGCATATAATCTCATAGATTCGTCGTGCTAAATAAACATTTTACATGGAATGCATGTCAATGCAAACACACATAATAATAGCTATTTGCATAAAATATTTGCATGAGGAGTTTTGCATAAATGGCACGTCCGTGTGTAATAAGCATGTAAGTGTTAACATATTTGAGCAAATATTACTACGTGTTATAAAAATCACACGTATTCCCATCACTATCATGTCATAATAATGATTGTGTTTATAAAAATAATTGGGTGGTTAATCATTGAGAATTAACCACCTCCCACCACAAACAAAAAAAATGAAAATAATTTCATTTTAATTTTCAAAGCCTTAGCAAGATTGTGGTTTAAATTCTACGATA
Organism: Fagus sylvatica; assembly: GCA_907173295.1. Classification (NCBI taxonomy): domain Eukaryota; kingdom Viridiplantae; phylum Streptophyta; class Magnoliopsida; order Fagales; family Fagaceae; genus Fagus; species Fagus sylvatica. The sequence goes on along the minus strand of OU015761.1, from coordinate 37,425,325 downwards.
TTTATATTCATCCCAAAATATAAATATTAAGACTATGCTCTCATGCTCGTGAACGTAAAGCCATAATGTAGATCATGCATTTAGGATGACATTTTATGAAACAATTATAGCAAATCACTAATTAAGGAAATTGCATAAAAAGCAAGTTAAGAAAACTTAGCTTCGAGGCGAGGCCATAAAGGCCTTGAGGATGAATGTGGACCGTAGAGGAGCACCGTTCTGTCTCACCAAAATTTTCCTCTTTTTTTTTCTTTTTTTTTTTTTTTTTTTTTGCCACGTGGCATGCTGACGTGGCGTGCTGACGTGGCATGCTGATGTGGCGATAAGAACTGATGCGGCAGCACAGAGAGGCGACACGTGGCACGGGCGTGTGCCAGAAGCGTGGCCGTGTGTACTTCGCACATGCTGGCTAGTGGAGAAGGTGGCCGGAGCCTCACCGGCGCATGGGGGCACGTGCAACCTCCTATGGAGGCGTTTCCACCGCAAAATGGTAGATCGTCCTCCAAGGAGTTCGGAAGTGGTGCCAGTTTCTTGAATCGGAGCTGGGAAGCCCCCGTTCTGGGCTTCGAAAGATGCGGTGGCGCTGGAGCGCGTGAACATTGTCTCCGACACTTTCTCCGGCGCGTGGAGGCGCGTTATTTCTTCGATGGAGGTTTTTCCACCGTACAACGATAGATATGGAGACGATCTATCCATTGGTGGTGGTCTTGGTCCGAGTAGATGCCTGGAACGACGATTTCGGAGATCGTGGTGGCTTGGCCGTGCGTGGTGGCGCGTGGGAAACTAAGCTGAGAACTCCAGTGGCGCATGAGAGCGTGTGGAGCCTCCAATGACGACGAACTTTCAGGGTTTTGTAGATTGAGCGACGATCTATCCAATGGTTGAGGTGGTTGCTCGATTGGATGCTTGGAAGCTCGAGTTCTGAGGCTCACAGTGCTTGGCGGAGCTTGGAAGCTCTGAAATAGCCCCCGTTCATACCAAAAACTCCGGGAAATGCGCTTCCCACAAACGGCGCCAATTGTAGGAGGTCAAAATAGCTCCTCCCATTTATTTCTAGGGTCGGAACCGCCAGTTCGGGCTTTGGCGTGGTTGGGGACAAAATGGGAAAATGACACAAGATTTACCGTGGTTCGGCCAATGGGGCCTACGTCCACCTAGTCTTTTCTTACTCATTATTCGCCTCCTTTACAATAGAATGGGGAGGCCTTTATATAAGCTACATGGGAAATAGAGAGAGAGCTATACAAACAATTGGGCCTAACTTAAATGCGTTAAGCCCCAAATACAAACAATTGGGCTTTTGGGCCCTAATATAATATGACACCCCACATCATTTATAAAATGTTTAAATCACGATAGAATTGAAAGCAGTTCACCCTATATTTTGTCTTAGAAATAATGGAGTCCAATTCTCAATAGTTTTACTGCAAGATCATACAGGATAGATCATAAATTTACTGTAAAAGGATCTTGTAATTTTTTCTTATATTGTATCTTTTCATTGTTCAATCCATCATATGGTTGCTGTCAAATAGTCATTCTCATAATCAAATTTCCACCGTTAGGCCTCTTTTACCTAATCTAGAACTCATGAAACATGTCTAAAGATCTTCCACAATGCATGTAAGACAAGCTTTTAATTTACCATTTATATTAAAAGTTCTTGTGAATTAAAGTAGGAAAAAAAAAAAAAAACCTTGGTCATTCAGCACAATTTAGTTATACATGATTTTCGTTGAAATTACATCACTTAATAATTGTTTCTTACATTAATATTCTATTTCATGTGTTCTTAGATTACATACTCTCCTCATACTTCTTTTAAGTCAAATTTCATGTTAATCAAATATTATTTACTATTTAATCTATAATCCATTTTTTTTTTCCAATATGCTTAAATAATAATAATAATATCTAAATCTATAGATTTGACCATTCTATAATTATAGGATATTTCTTCATATACAATAAACCTTTTTTTAAGGACTTGTACAATATAACAGGATAAAATATAATCTTCCAAGAATAATTTCGGATTGCCAGAGTGCTTTTGTGCCAAGGAGGATGATTACAGATAATATTATCATTGCATTTGAGACTATACATTATCTCAAAATTTTACGGAGTGGAAAAAAATGCTCAAATGGCTACTAAACCTGACATGAGTAAAGCATATGATTGAGTGGAGTGGGATATCTGAGAGCAATATTGCTTAAGTTGGGTTTTAATATTAGATGGGTGGCTTTGTTAATGGAATGTGTAACTACTGTTACATATTCAGCCTTGGTGAATGGTGAACCATCTGGATACATACAACCCAAACGGGGACTTAGACAAGAAGATCCTCTATCCCCTTTTCTTGATTTGTGCAAAAGGATTATCCCCCTTGTTGAGGAAAGCTGAAAGGGATAGTTTGATCTGTGGAGTTGCTATTAGTCGTGGAGGGTCACGGGTCTCTCATTTATTTTTTCAGATGATAGTATCATTTTCTACAAAGCAACAGCTGCTGACTGTGTTACTCTACAGAATATACTCAATGAATATGAAGGAGCTTCGGGTAAAAAAATTAATGGAGACGAGACAGCCATATTTTTTTGTCACAATACTGCAGATGCTACTTGGAATTGGATTACTAATTTTTTTTGTACAACTCCTACATCACAATTTGAGAAATATTTGGAGCTTCCTCCCATTATTGGAAGAGCAAAGAAGAGAGCTTTTAATGAAATCAAAGACAAAATTTGGCGAAGATTGCAAGGCTGGAAATAAAAATTATTATTGCAAGTTTGAGAGAAATACTCATCAAGGCAATTATACAAGCTATTCTGACGTATGTGATGAGTGTTTTTAGATTCCCTACTAGGTTATGCCAAGAGATTACATAAATAATAGCTATCGTTTCAATAAAAAAAAAGGACTTGTACAATAAAATTGATATTTGGATAGTCTCGAGGGCCATGAGAAGTTATCTATAATATATATAAAACAAAATACGTTTGAGTTTTGGATAACCTCATAATATTGTGCGTTTTGAAACCTCATAATTTTACTAATTGTTATTCTAATATGTAATTTTTTAATTGAATTTAAAATTTAATTCTATATATAAATATTCCATTAGAATCTTACCACATATTTCCTTTAAATAGTATAATAAATAGTTCCATAAATAAACACAATCATAATAAATACCTATTCTGGCGAGTAAAAACCGAAATGAATTAATCAAAAAACAATCTATATATTTATTTTAGTGAAAAACCACAATACAAAAGTCTAAAAGGTTGCAAATACCTAAAATGCTAACGTATAGTTTCCCCTCTCTGATATGTCTTTTTTTTTTTCCTTGCCTCCTTTTTGTTGTGTCCAAAACTTTATTCAATTATGTCGTGAGTATAAAGAAAGCCCCCCTTTCCTCCATTGGGACGTGGGATTTGGACTTGACAAGGATGATGGGGGGTTTTGCCTCCAAGCCACTCTCCTTAGCGACTGAAGGGCTAGCTGTCCCCTAGATGATCCCATTGACTGAGGATAGTTACGTCTGCATTTATTGAGAAAAGTAGTTAGGTGAGATCAATTAATGCATATTTGACTTATGATCTTTTCAATGAGTCGACCAATCGGGACGAGGAGAAATTTTTTCGATTATAATGCACTGTAAATATGCCACCCACGAATCCAGACCAATCATTCGAATGCCTGTTTAACCCCATGTCATCACATTGTTGGGAACCCCTCCCTTCTGTCTGAAGCATTCGGTCAGAAATGGCAAATGTTCAGTCAAGGACTGATCTTGGGAGGGTTGGTCCTTAGGATGGCACTAAGCTTGGACCGTACGTATCGTGTGTGCCTCTTTAGAGAGAAATCTTTGGGCTTGAGACTCTTGAGCCTTCTTGTTTTTGAGCCATTCAGATGGAACTCTCCCTATCTATTAATAATTATCATAAATATCAAATTTTGTATTTAGATAAAAAGGTAAAAAAAAAAAATCATCTTTGATTAAACTTTCTCGTGCATTTCACGCACTTATTAGTTTAATTTAACATTCAGTTACACAAAACTGTACCAATTCAATGAAAAGTATTGAATGAAGTGAATGTAAAAGAAGTAAGCGTAGCATTCACTTATAAAAAAAAATGAAGTAAGCGTAGCATTAATAAAGCATTACCCATATATATATATATATATATATTTTGATAATGAAAGCATTACCCATATATAGTAGTATAATACATAACACTTTAATTTTCTTTCATACAAAAAGTATTAGAAGCACTACAGTAATTTTATTTTACATAGCTTACGTACAACGGTACAAGGCACGTCACATTATGACTTCTGCCTTTTTGGCCCTTATGAAAGATGTTTCAATTGAATGTTTGATAATAATCATAATAATTAAAAATAAAAATGAGTTCCTCGGTGTGTTCACACTTCACAGCCCCCAACCCATTTAAATCTTAGGAAACATGGTGTGAGACCATTCCTCCATTAATGGAGTATGTTAAGAATCGAACCCTTAACCTCAGACTTGCAAGGTAAGAGATTTGATTTGGTTTTCTATCACAAGTTCACAACCACCAACACGGTGGTATGTTTCAATTGAGTTTGATAAAGAAAGCAAGAACATATTGATCAGAAAGTTTATTGCCGTGCAAATCATGCGAGCATAGGCAAGTACAGTTATGGAAATTATGATTCTAGCCTAAATGATGTGGACTGCAACCAAATTCTTGAAATTTTGAGTTGAATCTTTCAATCTATTGCACATAATTTTGTCAAGTCTGTAATCATAAAACAAACAAAAAACATGCGATATGTGTACACCAATCATAATCACATGAATCTCTTCCTAATGGAACAAATTGAATTCAATCACTTTCATGCTTTAATAACTTTCATGGTTTGGCCAAAACACATTTTGTATGCCTAACTGCTGTCTGGATATGTTGACAATGATCATTGCCACATAACTTTTCTTAAAATTTCGTCAATTCAGTTATGAAAAGTACTTTCGTCAATTCAGTTATGAAAAGTACTTCTATGTCCCATAAATATGTGTCACGCCGGTTTGATTACGTTTATTTATTATTATTATTATTATTTTGGGTAAATTATACTGACACTCCATTTATTTTAAAAAAACTAAACTCGTTATACCCTAATTTAGAGAAATGACACTTTGCTCCTAAATTTGTAAAATAATTAATACTTAGCCCCAGTTTTCCTATTTTTTAAAGGAATATTCCCCCACTTAAATTTAAAATAATTGAAATATAATTTTTCTTTTTAACTTGGGTTAGTTCGGCATTAGTTAAAAAAATTAATAAAAAATAAACAAAATAAATAAAAAGGGGGCAGGATGTTAATTATTTTGTAAATTTGGGAGCGGAGTGTCATTTCCTCAAATAGGGTGTAGCGAATCTAGTTTCTCCAAAAAAATGGGTTTCAGTATAATTTACCCTTTTTTTTTTTTTTTTTTTTTGAAAATTGACTGTCTGAAAACACTAGATGAACGTAGATAAAAATTAAGTTTAAAAAAGTTCCGTTTCAAAAGGGAATGCCAAACCAGCACCAATCTAAATATTTTTAATTATTGGCAGAAATTGTATTGATTGCTAATCTGTTCCTTTACACAGCCTTGTTTGATTCATATGCCAGGGGCCAATTCGATCAAGCTATGACAGTGATGTCAATTTATTTGCTAGTATGGTTAGTATGATACGCTATAGAAATTATATGTGAAGACCAACACATGACCGATTGAAAGGGTTTTTTCTATGAAAGAATTCAATTCCATTTGACAATTAGAAATTTTTAACAAATTTAAGAGTTGCCATTTATTTTAATATTTTTTAATGGAAAATGAAAGTGTCTTTTAATTTATTTTAATTAACTCCATTGATAAGGTAAAATAGTCTATAATCGACAAAGTATAAGTTGGGGCATATTACGTCGTAAGAAAGTATGAGGCACCCACCTGCACCAACAAATTTATTGGTCTTTATTGCATAAGTTAGGGCAATTTGACATTTTATCAATTAATTGATTGAAATGTTATTTTTATTATTAAGGTTTATTACAACTTAAGTAAACGGAAATGTTTCTTTCACACCCTGTGTGAAAGTTACTGTTTCACACCACCACTAAAAGACAAACCGGTTATTCCCGGTTTGCTATTCCAATTTCCACTATCCCTGTAACCAAACAGCCATTATTTCTGAAAATTTCACTCTCTCTCCTCCCGAATGCTCTGCTCTGCTCTGCTCTGCTCTCTCCTCCCGAATTTTCTGCTCCTCCTCTCCCCGATCTGTCCTCATGAAGCCATGGATCTCTCTCCCCCGAAGGTTTTTCCTCTATTGAAGTTTGAAAGATTTGGGGTTTGTAAGTGTTGATTTGGGTTTTAAGATTTGGGTTCTCTATTGAAGTTTGACGTTTGAAAGATTTGGGGTTTGAAAGTGTTGATTTGAGATCTGATTTAGGTTTAAAGATTTGGGTTTTATTTGGGTTTGGGAATATGTTTGAAGTTGGGGTTTGATTGTATTTGTGAGGGTTTGGATGATTTTGTTAGGGTTTGGAAATAATAAAAGTTGAAGGTTTTGTTGGGTTTAATATTTTTTTGAGGGTTTGGTTGATTTTGGTTGAGATTGGAAATAATAAAGTTTGGTTTTTTTTATTTTAAAGTGATTTTGGTTGGTTGAGATAAAAAATAATAAAATTGTTACAAAGATGCCAAGAAACATGTTTAATAGATGCCAAGAAACATGACCAATTCGTATGAACATGTTTAAATGTTCATACAATTTTCTGGAAAATGTGGACAAAAACATGAAATTATAGACAAAAACATGAAATACACTTTCTGGGTTCACTTGAATGTTCATAAGTAGACTCGAAATATTTGTCCACAATTTCATGTTTTTGTCCACATTTTCCAGAAATTATATGAACATTTCTGGGTTACTTAAATGTTCATAAGTAGACTCGAAATTTTTGTCCACAATTTCAAGTTTTTGTCCATAATTTCATGTTTTTGTCCACATTTTCCAGAAAATTGTATGAACATTTCTGGGTTCACTTAAATGTTCATAAGTAGACTCGAAATTTTTGTCCACAATTTCAAGTTTTTGTCCATAATTTCATGTTTTTGTCCACATTTTCCAGAAAATTGTATGAATATTTAAACATGTTCATACGAATTGGTCATGTTTCTTGGCATCTATTAAACATGTTTCTTAGTATCTTTGTAACAATTTTATCATTTTTTATCTCAACCAACCAAAATCACTTCAAAATCAAAAAAACCAAACTTTATTATTTCCAATGTAGACAATGGCAATAGGTTGCTCCTGGGTATTTGTTTGAACATATTTAGTTTCACCACAATTTGGGAAACATTTTTAGACATCCTTTTTTTTATATCTTTCACAACAAGTAATGTGAAGATTCCAATGGCAATAGGTTGCTCCTGGTAACATTAAATATAAAAGAAACTCATGGGTAACCTAAAATATATGCAAATGTTTCCAACCAATTTCACCATTTCATTTATTTATTTACTCCATTTACAAAAGAATAAAATATTGTTTCTGTTCACTACCTTTAATACAATCTCAAGTATAGAAAGAATAGAGCAACCAAAATTTTAAATACAAAAAGTATAAACGTAAATACAAAAATAACAAATGTGTATCAAAACATAAAACTATATGCCGGTAAAGAATTGGGCAGCAGCAAGCACGGTAAAGAATTGTCCAGTTTTAGCTTTGTAAAGCTTTGGGCAGTAAGGAATTGTAATGGAATTCTAACAGAATGCGTTGCCTTCTTCTTGGAGAATCAGCTTACAAAACATAAAAGACATTTAGAAATTATTGGTTAGTTGTTTTGACTTAAAATGAACGCATTAACGCATCATGAAATGAAGGTGTGGAAATCATACCTCTCCAAACTGTACTATCTTGTTTAAAAAAATCAAGGATTCCATGTATGTCAGCATGAAAATCCCACAGTCGGAGCTGGAAAAATTGAGGCAAAAGTACATAAAAATCAACATTGATCAACATAATTATTGTCCACATGTTCTGGAAAATAGTAATAACATTCAAGTGAACCTAGAACCAACATAGTAACAATTACATTTGAGTTATCAACCAACAACCAACATCTCAATTACATTTGAGTTATCAAAACACCAACAATCAACATAGCAACCAACATAGCAACAATTACATTTGAGTTATCAACCAACAACCAACATCTCAATTACATTTGAGTTATCAAAACACTAACAATCAACATAGCAACCAACATTTGCATTTGAATTATCAAAACACATTAAAAGAGAATATGAACTTACTTACACAGTCTACACTCAAATTTGACTCAATATATTTGGGGTCATGATAGATATTGGTACTTACGCGTATTTATCTTGTTTTGGTATGTCATTCTTGTATTCTAGGAGCCATGTATGGACATCCTTATGGCCCAAGTTCTCTATGCATATTTGCTCCAAAGCTTTCCGCTATGATGCAGGCAGCAGAAAGTAGTATCAGCGGGATTATGTTAATTTATAATTGGGTTAGTAAGAAAATTGAAATGAAAAACAAGTGTTTACCAATGATGGCGCCAAAGCTCTATGGGTTGCACTAGGTAAAGAATAAAAAAAATAGAAAACTTTTTTTAGACAATCTACAACCAGCATAACAAAATGGCCACTGTGGCATGCTGGGACAAAAATCTGCATTAAGAAACACGAAAGGGTAGGTCATACACAGGTTTTTCAGAATAGATATGTAACAACAGTTTTTGACAAAATGAAAGTTGGAGAAGGTCTCTAATTACCCGGTTGCAATTTCCCGGCATTGCGCGTACCCAACTAGGGCGGAACACAGATTGTGGTTGAGGCTGGTCATCCTGAATGGGTTGTTTACCCTTTCTTGTTCTTTTGCCTCTTTGTGTTGAGGTTGACTGACTCACACCCAGGATCGTAGTCTGCATAAATCATAGTTAGTTATTTCGACAAAAGAGCTCGCTGTATTGACATCATGCATAGTGTAAAAGTATGAACAAGTATTTGCCAAGGTTGAAATTTTGTTATTTTACCCCGCCATGTACGCTTATTATAAAGTTTATGTACGGTGGAGGGTGGCCGCTTTCAGTGAGTTTTTGCATAAGGACATCCTTGAAAGTGTCCACCACCTGCGTGTGTCACACTTGCTTAGTAAACAATGTGGAATTGTAAAACTCATGTCTCAAATATGCAATAAATAAAGGATCTAAAATGCAAAATGAGTATGTAATTACCGCGGTGGATATCCACCTAGAACCATCGTCCTGAGCTTGATCGCCTAACAATGATGACACCTCTCGACCCGTGAGCTCATATGTTTCGGTCGAGATTGCCACCTCATCGCTATCAACCTCGTTGGGCCTAGAAAATTTTAAACGTGTTATAAACCAGTATGAGGTAATATTGATAATCACTTCATAAATCATTACATAATTGAAAGAAAGGAGTTGTTACAACCTTCTCCTAGTGGCCCGCCTTGTCGCGCCCCCCCATTTCTTCCTAAAATCAGCCAAGACAGCCTCATCAGCAGCTGTTGGCTGGTATAGGAAATGAGCATCCACCCACTGCTCATGATTTTTAAACATGGAGTACATAAAGTTATTTCATATGTGATTTTTAAACAAAAAAAAAGTTAAAGCATGAGCATTTAACCCAACATAAAGTAAGCATGAGCATTTAACCCAACATAAAGTTAAATGACATATGAACCCAACATAAAGCAACAACATATGGAGTACATAAAGTTAGTTCATATGTGATTTTCATATGTCATTCATAGTGTTTCTTAAGTAATTTATCATTACACAACACACGTACCTCATTTCTAACTGGTTCCGATTGGGGGCCACTATCATTAGATTCTTGTGGGCTCGTGTTTTCGCCCTTGTATACCTCACAGTAGTAGGCCCCTTTGATGGTGAACTCACCAAATCCACCACAGCTGCAGCTGCCTCCTTTGCATTGTCCCGCTTTGATGGTGAGCTTGCCAAGTCCACCATCGCCACCTTGGCCTTCTTTTTGGCAGCTTTGCCTCTCTTAGCAGCTTTGCCTCTCTTGACAGCCTTGGACGGTGAGCTTGGCAAGTCCACAATGGGGGTTTGAATGGGCAGCTGGCTTTGTGAGGGTGGGGGCTTGTCCTGCTTTGATGGTGAGCTTGGCAAGTCCACAATGGGAGTTTAAATGGGCAGCTGGCTTTGTGAAGGTAGGGGCTTGTCCTGCTTTGATGGTGAGCTTGCCAAGTCCACCATCGCCACCTTGGCCTTCTTTTTGGCAGCTTAGCCTCTCTTGGCAGCTTTGCCTCTCTTGACAGCCTTGGACGGTGAGCTTGGCAAGTCCACAATGGGGGTTTGAATGGGCAGCTGGCTTTGTGAGGGTGGGGGCTGGTTTTGTGAGGGTGGGGGCTGGTTTTGTTGAATATTGGGGCTACTCTCTAGGACCGTGGCCACCAGACCCTTCACATGGTCAAGCTCATCCTTTAAGCGCCCAACCTGTCGTGCTAGAGCTTCCCGTTCAGCCCTCTCAGCTTGGAGCTCTAGCTGCAATTGATTGGACGGCGTTTGAGTTCTATTACTTGGTCCAGCCCCATCATCCCTTGATATGGTTGGGTGCGAGCTGCCATGGGTTTCTTGCAAGGTCTCCATGGCTTCTTCTACCACATTGAACTCTTGCTCCCATGGCATTGCTACAAGCACGGACAGCACCTGCAAATTGCACTATATGAATTAGAACGCTAAAATACTAACATACAACATCTTTATAAGAAACTAACATTGATATTAAACTAGTACGCAACTTTAGTGTAAGATACTTACATTGGCACTATTACTAAAGGCCTTCCTTACCTTCTTAGTATACATTCTTTGGTGGGTCCATGCTAAAAATCTTGGGAAAGGTTGGTTAATTTCAGAATTCTTCTGACCAATCTCCAAGTGCTCGCATACCCATATCTGCATAAATGATGACATCAATGGTAAGTTTAAGAATAAAACAAAATTTAGAATGGTTGTGGAGTAAACAATGAGGATAAAAAAAATTTTACCTGAAGCAAGGTAGTGCAACCTTGAATGTGCAAGTTGCCTCTACCTTTTTTCGCTTGCATCGATGAAGCTGCGCGGCTTAAACCACTAACCAAGAAGTCATACACTGCCTTCCCCCATGCATATGTACCTAGGTTGGCTCTATCATCAAGCAATGGTAGGAGGCTTGGGTTGACTTTTTTGGAGGTGGTAGGAAACAAAAAATAGCTAAAGACTAAGGCAATATACAACCTAACCCTATTTAGGACTTGTATGGAAGGTTTGGTGAGCAATGTCACCATTAAGTTTGTTTTGATGAAGTTGTCTTCAAATGCCTATTTAACAATTTCTCCACCACAGACCCCCGAGAACGAGACTAGTTGCAATCAATTGGCTCCCCCCTCACAGGCAACCCCAATATGAGGGCAATGTCATATAGGGTGAAAGGTATGAGCCTATCACCCACTTGGAATGCACGTGCATCGGCATTCCAACTTTTAGCCATCACTTCAAGTATTCGTCCACTGGCCTCAATGTTGCAGTGGAGATTCAACAACCACCCAAATGGAGTGGTTTGCAGCTGGCTCTTACATTTTTCAGATAAGCTCTTGTTAACATCCATCAATTTGCTAACAATGCAATGATGGCGAATACGAGGTGCAACTTCTATGTTGCCTGCGGGTGTGTTCACATCAATACTCGCCATTGCCTTGGCCACATGCAAAATGGAAATCCATAGAATTAGAATATCTCATAAAATCATTGATCATTAAAAGAAACAACAAGATATAGAGGATAGATGCTAACAACAATAAGCTCATCCAAAGACACTATGTCTTGAAGCCAGCATGTCACACAAGCATTTAAGTCATACAAAATGTTTTTTTTTTTTTTTAAGTTACACAAGGACCCAATGGGTTTTGAACCCAAGACCTAACTGTCCACCTTTTTATTACAATGAAGATAATCCCATATTTGAAACATGTTAAA
>OU015761.1:37322946-37413147 GCA_907173295.1 Fagus sylvatica | reverse complement strand
GAAAATTATTTGATGGTTGTTGTTCTGTTAAAAATAAATTTCAAATGTAAATTTTGTGGGTTCTTATAAGCAATAGATTTTGAATAGTGGTGGATTTCTGTGTTAAGGTTTGATTTTCATTGAGTTGGATCATTATTATTGTTGGGTTTGATTTGTAGGTATTGACAGATAATTTATAACGTGAGACAGACATTTAACATTTTGGGGTTACATTTTGTGCTAGCAGAAGTTTGAGTATCTTATAGTTTTGATAGAATTGGAATTTGTAACATCTTAGTATTATCTTATATTGAACGTGGGTTAAGATGCCACCAAATAACATGAGACTTATGGACATTCCCAATGACATTAGCAACTATGGAGTTAGAACCCGTATGAACTTCTAAAGGTTAATATTGTGTTATTACAATGTGATTCCTTGATTTGAGGTGATATGAACTTGGTGGATTGAATCTTTTCAAAATAATGAGTACTGTGATGTTATAGGTTTTTTGTAGGATGCGAAAGGTTTGACATGTAGATAATATAGGTTTAATTATAAGGGGTAGTAAGTACGTTCCTTGGGATATTGGACCAACTTTCCGATAATTTAAATAATTTTTTTTGGACAGCTTTAATTAACAAACTTACTATTTTCCAGTAGTTCACAGTAGTTATATGATGGAACTTTTCAAAGGTTAAGGTTTCGAATTTTGATATTACAGGTGTGATTTGGTTATTGAAAGATTTCAGTCATTCTAAAGTTTTTGACTCTTTTACCTAGCTAAGCCTAGAGTAATCTGTTGGAAATTTTCAAAGTTTGACACTTTTATGTAGTCATTGTTTCTTCAAAGCTTATACAAGTGGGAATTATAAGTTTATATTTGAAGGTGGAATTATGAAGGGCTAAATTGGCTTAATGAGTTAATTGAAAACATCATTGTGTTAGACTATAGTACCTAAAGGATAGATTCTAAAATTCCTTTTAGTCCCATATTATGATTATGTGTGATAGGGGAAATCTATAAGAGTGATATTAAGGTAGTGCATAGTTTGATACTTAAGGTCTCTTTGGAAAATTCTATATACAAGTACTTTGAGGAAAAAAAAAAAAAATTATGAAGGTATGTTTTTCAAATAGTAATTGTTGTCTCTGATATAAATCTTATGTGAATTATACCTTCCATTAGTGGATCGATCTTATTGAGTATAATTAGGTTGCTTTGATGTTGGCTTTACAATGGTGTAGTCTTATCAACTCTAAAAGGAGAATAATTTTGATTTGAGGCATAGGAGTGATGCTATCAAAATGAGAGGTATTGAAAAACTCAAATTGTGATTCAGGAACATAAAAATCAACAAAGCAATGTTAGAGATTATTCTTGAGTTTTTAGCATTCGACTTTAATTAGATATTGATGAAGGACAGTTGATAATATTTTCCTTCTCAAAACTTTAGGTATATTAGTGTATTCAATTGTAACACTTTGTATCTTATAGTGGAAAATTATTAGAACTTATGAAGTTATATGGTATTAAAAGATTGAGGTTATTAGGCTTACTTTCTAGTAAGGTGAAAATTTGGGCTGTTTTATTTAGTGAATCTAAAAAGTTTTCTGTTCATAAAGGTGACACAGGTGGACATTGTCCTTTCTAGCCAATCAACACTTAGAGACTATAATTCTATATTGTGAGGAACTCGATTTGTTTAAAGAGTTAAGCCTAAGTACTATCGTATTTGACTATCTAGAAGTTAGAGGTGATCTAAATATGGTTTAATTGCAAAAGATAATTTCTATGATTGAGGTATTCTATGACATGGACACCATATTAGTGCTTAAGTGAAATATGTAAGGAGACTTTGGATATCTTACCTAGTTACAAATTGTGTTATAGAAAATATATATGGATATATCATGAAACATTTTTGAGCTTACAAGAGAATGGAGACATTATTTAATCTTGAGGTACAGAATTATATGGCTGTTAGAGTTTAGTGATTTATGTGAACCTTGAAATCATGGATTTTCTTTTGTTATACTTTTGGAGACTCATTAAGATTTTTGATTTATTTGAGACTAGCCAATGGTAAATTACAGATTATTTGGATTATTTTTGAAAAATAGGTCGTATAATTTTTATTCGTTATGGAAGGGATTTAAAGAATTACTTTGGTAAAAGTTATGTGTATCTGAAGGATTTTTCATATTTTAGTAGTTTGTATACTGTGATGGATGAGTAAGGAAATTTTATTGACAGTATTAAATTTGTGGCATTAGAGTAGCGCAGTGGAAGTGTGATGTACTCGTTCAATTTGGAACGAATTCAGAGGACTGAATTCTTATAAGTGGGGGAGAATGTAATACCCGGTCCCAAAGGATAAAAAAAAAAAAAAAGAGTTTTTGTTTAAGTGGGTAATCTAGTCAATTTTAATTGTGGGGTAAAAATACAAATAAATCATTTATTTAAGAAGTTTGTGGAAATAAAAATAAATAGGTTGTAACCCTAGCAATATTAGGGTATAAATAGAGTTATAAACTTTATTCAATACCTATAGACACTCTTTGACGGCAAGATTTTGAAGGATTTCAAGAAAAGAGAAATTGAAGAATTCTTGAGGTAAGAGCATAGAAAACTTTTCTTTTAGATTTATAAATTTTAATCATCATAGAGATTTATATGTATGAACCATTAGTTAAGAATAGGTAGCAAAATCTAGATTTGATGTATTTATAGGAATCAGTTTTAACGTAAAGAATGAAACCATCGTTCTTGAATTTATTGGGTGAATCGGGTTCAAGATAAAAGAAAAGAAAAGAAAACAAAGATGGACACACTTATAGGCTAATAGCATGTTATGTTGACGTGATAGGGAGTAATGGCCACTGTACATGCAGCAGTAAAAGAAAAAGAAAGAAAGAAAAAAATGTATATATATAAAAGATAACCACTAAGTCCTAGTCTATTAACGTGAAAGTAATGACTTGATGTACACTGCTGTACATGCAGTCAAAGAAAAAGAAACAAAAAGAAAAAAATATAAAAGATAACCAATCCTATCTTTAACGTGAATTGGGTAATACTGTAGGATGAAATAAAAAAACAAAATAAATGAAGTTCATATGATACAGTAGGTAGATAATAAAAGAATGAATTTAAGAGGGAAGAAATAAAATTGTGGGTGACTTTGAGAGAAATATAAAATAAGGACGCTGCTACTTTCACACCATGGTGTGAAACAGTGTTTTCACACCATGGATGTGGAAGAATCTCATTGGTCCACGTTTGCTATAGGGTCCCACGGGTCCCACAACTAAAAATCAGCCAAACCATGCAAGAATGGGCTTAAATGTGTTGCCAAACATTGTAAAAAAAAAGAGAAAGAAGTGAGAAGGAGGGGATTACCATTTCTTTTTTCTTTTTCCTTCGTCTAGCTAGTCTTCTTCATCATCAAGCCATGGGCACTAAAATTATTAGAAACAGCAAGCTACAAAGGCAAAAAAAAAAAACACAAGGAAGCCGAGAAGAACCCCCCCATTTCTAAGGTTGGATTTTTTACACTTTGCTACTTATTCTCATCTACCACCATTCTTTGAACCAAAAAACACATAATACCATTAGCTTCAAAAAGCCTTGCTACCATTTATAAAAAAATCGGAGTTGAGTTTTGGGTTCCATATTTTGGGGTATAGACCACCATTCACAGGTTGAAGAGCATGGGTTGTTGTTTGGTGATGAATATGTTAATTGTAGACATTATTGTCCTCAAGTTCTTTACATTTTCTGGGTAAGAGTTAACTGTTTAACAAATTTCCAGAAAATTGTGGACATTATTGTCCACATTTTCTGAGCAAACTTAAATGTTCAACCCAATTTCCAGGAATTGTTCATAGTTTATGATCAAGAGTCCACATCTTCAAACATTCCCATCATTGTTTGTGTAATTAGATTTTCATAGATTGGGAATAAGGTGAACACAATCAGTAAGAGGAGAAAAAAAATGAGAGAAAGGAGATGTGAAGAAATTGTTGTCTGAAATGCAGAAATCATGGTGCAGTCGAAGGAGGAAAGGAAAAAAAAGAAAAAAGAAGAAGAAGAAAAAGAAAGAAGCAGGACTAAGAAGATAAGATAAAGAAAGAAATAAGAAGAAAAAAAAAGAGAAGATAATAACAATGATAAAAGAATAAGAAAATGAGTGGAGGAGAATTAAAGATAGTTAAAGAATAGGACAAAAAATCTCTTTGGCAGGTGGGCTACGGATTTGAGGGAAAATATGGGTATTAATTGGGCCAATTGGTATTTACACAACAATGCTATAAACACAATATTTTCACAATAATTTCACATAAATACTGAGTTGGTAGGTTTTTATTAGTTCTCATTTAGACCCACCAATTACACCAGTTTATTATTTACCATTCACAATTTAATACCTTAACATTATTGTGAACGTGTTGTGTCCGTAACTTTAATATTTAGCTAATATATATGTATTAAAAAATAACATTAATCCCAAAACGGTATATTAGTATCAACTGGTATTGAAATATTTCATTTCTCTAATAATATAGAAATGATCTATGGTATGAGTATTGACAACCTTTGTTGGAATCATTATTTTTAAACTAAATAGCTTAAAACTTAAGAATTTTTTTTTTTTTTTTTGGCTTTGGGTTTTTCATTTTTTTTACTTAGCAATAGCAATAATAGTTAGATTTTTTTTTTTAAGAATATTATTGTACATATAATGACATAATAAACATAACTTTTATTTGTTGCGACATTTAATACAAATCAATAATAGATGATTTCAATAATTTTAAAAATATCGACTTTCATTTAATTAGATAATTGCTTTGTTAATACATAATGAATGTTACTTTGGATTTTCATTAAAAAAAAAAATGATCCCATCAATTAAAATCCTAATTACGTCCCTGAACACAGTGGTGATGTGAAGAAATTGTTGATATTGTGGTGTGAGAGAATAAAAGTGCAAATATATAAAGTAATAGGATTTAGCAAAAAATATATATAAAGTGGTAGGCTCCGACATGTTCCCTCTCTCTCTCATCTCTCTCTCTCATTCTCTCAAATCTCATTTTATCTTATCTCACTCTCACTCTCTCATTACTCTTTAAAAAAAGGCTCCACACAATTCTCATTTCATCTCACTATCTAAAATATGTCTCACAACTCAAAAAAATTGGAATAAGGATCCATAGTTGACTTAACCCCAAACATTTTTGGGCTAAAGATCTATAGTCGACCCCAAACATTTGTAGTAGAGATGTAGCATATTGAGAGAGAGAGAGAGAGAGAGAGAGAGAGAGAGAGAGAGAGAGAGAGAGAGAGACAAGTTGTTGTATAAAAAAAAAGATTGTTCATGTGAAGGTAGATATTATTTTAAAAATTATGCTTACGATATTTGGATCAACTAACTCATACATTCATGCTAATGGTTAAAAACATATTGAGCCGAGCCGAGTACTAAAAGTTCAAAATTGAGACTGTGATGTTTGTTAAAAACATATCTCTTTGTTTACAATCCTAATCAAACCATCTCCTACATTATGATGTGATAAAAGGCATGGCTCGTGTGTTGATTGGAACCATCCTAGCCATCCACTTTCCCTTGTGGATCACTTGTACGTGATGTGGTGATCAACTATCTCAGACTTTCACTTTTAGTGTTTGTTTAAAAACAGATATGGTGAGCCACAATGCTACATCTCGAGCAGTTACCCCTTCCATCATCCAAAGTCACACACACAAATACACATTCTTTATAAACTTTAAGTATACATAAGATATATATATATATATATATATATATATATTCTATATATATATATATATATATATATATATATATATATATATATATATATTCTGTCTCTTATTATTTTAAGTACTATTGCTCTTAAAAGTTTATAACCATCCTCAATATTTGTATTTATTTTTTAAATATTTTCTATTTAGTTCTTTCAATTAAAATTGCCTTAACGTAGACACTATTTGTTTTTTTTGTTTTTTTTAAATTACAAATTTTATGGAGAATTAGCCAACCTCATAATATAGAGAATTTGCCGACCTCACAAATATTTGGACGAATTTTGACATCAATTTTGAATTTTAATGTCTAATATATATATATATATATATATTCTACAATACCCATATGGGTACCGTACCTCTAATAGATAAAATCTCACATTAAGGTACCTACCTCACATATGATGGTACCTACTAGGCTATCATCACATTGCTTGGTATCCTAAATTTTATTTATTATTTAAATTTAATATATATATATATATATATATATACAAATAATATCAATATCACATTGGATAGTACTACCATCACATATGATAGTACTTATATCACATTTGATGATACCAATTAAGTGGATACCATACCCACAAAAAAGTGTGTATATATATATTAATTAATTAAGAAAATAATGAATAAAAAAAAAAATCATGTATCTGACTCTTCCTGCAATCCCTGCCATTTTTTTTTTGTTTTTTCCTCATCCTACAAACCCCAACGTACACGTTATCAGTACTTATCACTCTATTAACCAATTGTTGTGGGTTCCAGTTAGCTCAACTGGTAAAGTCTCTTGTCGTCGAGTAAGAGAACTGGGTTCAAATCTCGTCTACACCAAAAACCAATTGATGTCTTGGCCTGATGGTAAGAGCAACCATCATGAGCGGACGCCATAGGTTTAAATTCTATCATAACTATCAAAACCAATTGTTACTTTTTAATAAGCCATTGACCAATGGATATTTCCATTTCCAATATTTTTATTTATTTTTAATTATTTTTATTTAGTTCTTTCAATTAAAATTGCCACACTATTTGTTTTTAATTTTTATTTTTTTCAATAGGAATAGAAACTAAACTAAAAATTTATAGTGTAAATTACACTGATAGCTCATTCTTTTAAAAAAATTAGACATTTTAGACCCTATTTCGTTAGGTCTGCTTCTCAAATCAAGTGAATATCAAAAGAAAAGAAACTGACTCTTTTGTCTCATCACATCTATCACACAGCTACTCCTACTCTGTCACATACGTACCTTTCATCTTTTTTAATTAAAAATCCATCACTGCTCAATCATGTGAACCGTTGGATTTAATCCATTGGCTTGAATGGTTCACACGTTAGAGAATTGTTAACGTGTGAGAAGAGGCCTATGCTATGTGCTATCTGGTGGTCTGCCCAAGGTTTTCCTCCAATTAATCCCAAGGTTTTTCCCTCCAATTAATCTCAAGGTTCCCTCCAATTAATCCCAAGGTTTTTCCCTCCAATTAATCCAAGTAGATTATTAACAGTACACACATTCAGCTGCTCAAGTCTCTCTCTGCAGAATACATTCAGCTGCTCAAGTGTTTCTCTGCAGAAGCTACACATTCAGCTGCTCAAGACAAATAATGTGGGATTGGTTTAGTCAAAGAGCACGTGTGCTTTATGTATACACGTGAGGTTCAAGTCCAGCTGTGACCAGCTATGAGATAGAACTCTCTAGAGTTTTTTATCTCTTGTGGAAGACACGTAAGGCTCAAGACAGCTCTTCAGTGTGTGGTCAAGTCAGAGAACTCTCTAGAGTTTCGGTCTAGAGTTTCTGCTCTCTAGAGTTTCGGTCAAGGCAGAGAACTCTCTAGAGTTTCTGCCTTGACCGAAACTTTATCTCTTCAGTTTCTTCAATATGTGTGGCTGGAACCATGATGAAGCTTCTTTGTTTTCTGTTTTTCTGCATCACACATGTAACTTGTTGATTGGGCATTAGTAAGTGGAATTAGTTATCTAATAATAGAGTTTGTTAATTCTATTTTCTGCATCTTCTTTGTAATCAACTTGTAGATTCTTTAAGTAAGATTAAGCTATATAAATATTTAATCTTTGTAATCATTTATTTTAATGAGAAAAGAAATAAGCTCTAAGCTTCTTCACCAAAGATTAGTTTTCTCAATTTCTTTACTGCTTTCAGTTTTATTAGAGATGGGGACTCAGAGCTTCGGGAACGGTTCGGCGCTGTGAGGTTTCTTTACTGCTCTCAATTTCATGTTTTTGTGCATTAGCGAAGGAGTTGAACGTGATTCCAGGTTTCCATGAGGCAAATTTGTGTTTTAAAGTTCAAAACATCTCTAAGACCCATTCAAATTTCCAGAAAGTATTTTCTGGGTCATACAATTTTCTGAAAAATGTGGACAAAAACATGAAATTATGGACAAAAACATGAAAGTATGGACAAAAATTTCGAGTAAGTGAACCCAGAAATGTTCATACAATTTTCTGGAAAATGTGGACAAAAACATGAAATTATGGACAAAAACATGAAATTATGGACAAAAACATGAAATTATGGACAAAATTTTCGAGTTTACTTATGAACATTTAAGTGAACCCAGAAATGTTCATATAATTTTCTGGAAAATGTGGACAAAAACATGAAATTATGGACAAAAATATGAAATTATGGACAAAAATTTTGAGTCTACTTATGAACATTTAAGTGAACCCAGAAATGTTCATATAATTTTCTGGAAAATGTGGACAAAAACATGAAATTATGGACAAAAACATGAAATTATGGACAAATATTTCGAGTCTACTTATGAACATTCATGAACATTCAAGTGAATCCCAGAAAGTGTATTTCATGTTTTTGTCCATATTTTCATGTTTTTTGTCCATAATTTCATGTTTTTGTCCACATTTTCCAGAAAATTGTATGAACATTTAAACATGTTCATACGAATTGGTAATGTTTCTTGGCATCTATTAAACATGTTTCTTGGCATCTTTGTAACAATTTTATTATTTTTTTTATCTCCACCAACCAAAATCACTTCAAAAAAAAATAAAAAAAATCAAACTTTATTATTTTCAATCTCAACCAAAATCAATCAAACTCTCAAAAAAATATTAAACCCAACAAAACCTTCAACTTTTATTATTTCCAAACCCTAACAAAATCATCCAAACCCTCACAAATACAATCAAACCCCAACTTCAAACATCAAAACTTTGTTATTCTCAAACCCAAATAAAATCCAAATCTTTAAACCCAAATCAGATCTCAAATCAACACTTTCAAACCCCAACTTTTTCAAACTTCAAACTTCAATAAAGGAAAAACCTTCGGGGGAGAGAGATCCATGGCTTCATGAGGACAGATCGGGGAGAGGAGGAGCAAAAAATTCAGGAGCAGAAAGCAGAGCAGAATATTTGGGAGGAGAAAGAAAGTTTCAGAAAAAATGAGAAAAATGAGTGTTTGGTTATAGGAATAGTGGAAATTGGAATAATAAACCGGGAATAAGATGTTTGTCTTTAGTGGTGGTGTGAAAGTTACTATTTCACACAAGGTGTGAAAGAAACATTTCCCATAAAATAAATAGTAATAGTGGGAAAGAATAATGTTAGGCTTTAATTTTGTATATCAAGAATAAATAGCATTGTTTATGTCAATGGATTTTGATCATTATATAATTAATTTAGGATTTGGTTTGTGAATTTTGAAAAGAAGAGATAGAGAATATTAAGAGATTTCTTGCTTGCTAAAAGGTAAGTAACCTTTATCCTTAACTAGTATTTTTTCAATTTTATATATTATATATTCCTATTTGTGAACTTATTATTATAGTTTATCATTCTATTATGCCAAAAATCAATTTTGTTTCGAAATATCAGAAAAATCATTGCATTTGTAAAGTATCGTTTCCTTCAAAAATTCGGATCAAGCATGTGATTATATGTTACAAGAATCTTTGCAGCTTATTTATTAAACTGATTTGTTTCTGTACGTAATTTGAATAAGGTTTGAAAATCACTATGTTTTGGACTTCGAATATATTTTAAATGTGTTTTGATATTTGAAACCTCTCAGTCTGACTATGTTCTGGGCCCCGCCAATGGGGATATACGTTGGTACCGAAACTAGTTTCATTCTGGGGTTTGCCACCGACCTATGTGTGGTTTTTGGGCCTTGTCACAAGGATAATGTGGCCGTAGTCACCAAGACTGTTTAGTATATGTATTTATATCTATATTTGTGTCTAAATCTGAATCTGAATTTGAATCTGTATTTGAATCTATATTTGTATATGTATTTATTTCTGAATATGTTTAACTTGCTATTTGCAAATGAAATTATATTTTATTTTGTCAACCAAACCAAGTATTTATCAAAATCATTGTTTAAGAATTCGTACTAATTATGTATATATGTTTTTAACAAATGTATGTTTGATCCGGCTTGATAAGGATATTTGGTTATTTACTGGGCCTCCCAGCTCACCCCCCATTTCTTTCCCATTTCAGATTATGAGGATTAGCTAGCACGGACGTTGTGAAGGAGTAGTGTGGGAAGAAATTTAGACAGGATTATTTAGTATATCATATTTGCTATTTTAGTGATTTTGTTAAACACCTTTGTTTAAGATAATTTTTGGATTAGTGATATTATGAAATTTAATTATTTTATACATCCTTGATAAGTGGATTATTTTGGAGATTTTAATTTCATTGGCGTTAGTATTGTAATTTGTTAGTGAGACCTGGCACACTTGTAAGGCAAAGCTTTATGGGTGCACGGCGGTTGTCACGTGTCGAACTCATGCTTTGGGTTCGAGGCATATACTGGGTCGAACTGGGCTTTATTAACAATTGCAAGGAGCCCCAATTGTAACTTGACTAGTCCTTTTGGGGTATAAGAGCAAATGTGGCTAGCGCTTTCCTTGGGTTGTTACAAATAGTATCAGAGCCAACCAGTAATTCCGTATGGGCTCGAATATATGGGTTCTAACGAGGACGTTAGGGATTTAAGTGAGGGAAATTGTGATGCCCCCAAATTTGATAAGTGAGTCCCACATCGGGCATATACTGGGTCGAACTGGGCTTTATTAACAATTGCAAAGAGCCCCAATTGTAACTTGACTAGTCCTTTTGGGGTATAAGCGCAGATGTGGCTAGCGCTTTCCTTGGGTTGTTACACATTAATTATGATTGTGTTTTATATATGGAATAATATATTCTTATATTAAAGAAAATATGATGTGTCAAAATTCTAATGGAAGGTTTAATAATAGAATAAAATTGAAATTCAATTAGAAAATATATATTAAAATAATGAGGTGTAAAATTGTGAGATTTCAAAAGCTTATGTGGCGCAACATGATGAGGTCAACCAAAAATCAAAAAGCTTCGGTTTTACATTATAGTATAGATTATGTTGTTTCTAACCCAAAATTTGCTTCAACTTAAAATTTATTTTGGGAAGAAGAAAACCTTTTCTACAACATGAAGATATACAAAATTTGTTTTAATGAAAGCTTATATATATATATATATATATATATATATATATATATATATATATTACAGATTAGTATACATTGCTTAATTGCTATTGTTGAGATTTTTTTTTTTTTTTAATTGGATAATTAAAAGAGAAGAGAAATGATCCTAATTAAGATGTCTTATTTGGAAAAGGGTAGGAGGTGACAACTTAACGTATAATTAATATATCAATAGAAGTATATTCAATATATATTTCTGAGCAGCAATTAGTATAGACAATCCCGATCAAGTTTATAAATAAGCATTTATATCTACGACACTTGGAAGGTGTCAAGGTACAATGGCTAGCATGAAAATCACCTCTGTACTTCTTTAGTTTTCTTTTCCTTCTTTTGTTGACTGAATCAATTTCACTTGAAGCTGTATTGTCCAATTCTAGTATATGGGTTGCATTGAGAAAGAGATGGTAGCCCTTCTAAAATTTAGAAAAGGTCTTAACGATCCTTTCAATAAGCTTTCTTCTTGGGTTGGTCAAGATTGCTGTAATTGGACCGGCATAGGTTGTAGCAATCAAATGAGCAACGTTGTAAAGCTTGATTCGGAAGCTCAAATCTTTGTGACTTGGAAGAAGGAAGCGAATATACTTCTGATTGTTTTGGTGGTAAGTTCAATCCTTCTATACTTGATCTTAAATATTTGAATTACTTAAACCTAATTGTTTACACATAAAAATAATTTTATTATATAGTGTTATATATATAATATTGACCACCATAATATATTAAATTAGTAGCCATATTGTATGTGTAATTATATAGAAATAAAATTATATGTAACTTCCATTTACATATGTCATTATTTCTAATCTTCATGGAGGAAGTTAATAGTTGGATGTAACCACCAATAACTTCCATGATGTGGATGACATGTGTTATGATCTCTAAATTATTGGGAGTGGTTATTTTCCTAAAAATAAACCACCAAAAGTAGTTATTAATGTGTAGTTATTTGATGGAAATAACCACCCCTTTTGACTTTTAATAAGAATGTGTATTCTTCAAAGTATCTTTCGACAACTCAACCTCCACAACCTATGTGCAAGAGATCCATTGTAATCTAAAGTGTGTTCTAAATGTGTTCTAAAGTGTGTTCAAGTGTTCTTCAAGTGTGTTCAATAGTGTTTTTAAATTGTTCTTATTGTATTTGAACTTTGTAAGTTTTAATGCAAAATATCTATATATTTATTTAGTTTGATCTACAATTCTACTTCATCTTTCATACATTGTTTGGTGTCATACGAAAAAAGTCCTCTTGATTGAGGTATAATTCGAACCAAGCACACCCTTTTGAAATTCGAAGTTAGATTAGCAATTCTAAATTTAAGGTTTGTAACAAACTTTGAATAAGTTTGATTTTATATCAAACACTAAGCAACATTAATTTCCAAGGAGTGCAATTCTCACATTTCCTTGGGTCTCTCAAGAAGTTGACATACCAGTCGACATAAATCCAATCGATCCGTTTATTCATCCAAAGCACTTAAAGACAGAACCGCCAAATTAGAGGAAGAACAACGTGAAATAAAGAAACAAATGGGGGTCATGACAAACAACATAATGGCAAAAGTTGCTCGAAATCTAGACAACCTAATACATCAATCTGATTCGCCTTTTACCTCTCGAATTGCTGACTTTCCACTCCCAACAAAGTTCAAGGTACCTCAGCGGAGTCAAATCCGGTTGATTCTTGTTGCGATGAGTAGATCGAGACAAGATCTATGCTTTGGTAGTGTCGTGACTTGAATGGAAGCTTGGAGATGAGGAATCCCAAGGAGGGCAGTTGCGGCGATACAGTTTGTAACAGTGGTGGAATCACCGTGAACATGTAGCAACGGAGGGATGTCGGAAATTGCCCAATGAGGGCCACAAGAAGGTGGCTCTGATACCATGTTGAGAGTAAAAGAGAGAGAAAAGAAAGAGAGACTGAAAATATTATATTTAGTGAGTAAAACAGTACATAAGGCTACCTTTATATAGGCAGAGGGAAGTGTGCTAGACAAGTAAAGTATAATGGACCTAAAGCCCATTGGGCCTATACAATATATATTAACACATGCCATGCTTTTGCCATTATTCTTCTAATTTGAGAAGCTAGGAGCGTAGGAACACGGCAACTTGAACAATTGGTTAAAGTTTCTCATTTTTGTATTTTTATGAGTTTGAGTTGTTTGGAATAACCACACTCGAGCCTCTCATTTTTTTTTTTTTTTTTTTTATTTTTTTTTATATATGATAGAAAATTCTAATCTAAACTCACACACACGTATATTTTGGGGATTCCAGGAATCAAACCAATGCTCTCATAGAAGAATGAGACTTTTTGGAGAGGGGGATTACCATTGGACCGAATGCCCAAGTGGCCTTTCATATTGAAGCTAATGTAATGGACTTTCCAATAATATATCATTAAAGTCGATTTGACATTATTTGAACATTGTTTAACCAAAGATTAAATTAAAATTAAGCTATTTTCTTGTATTTATGATATCTTAATCATTTCATTCCTGATAAATGAAAGGGAAGTTCAACCTCTTAAAAATGAAGCCGCGCGCATCTACTTTGTTAGGACAGTTGGATTATTAGTCAACATCTGGTCAAATTTGATCTAGCTTTAATATAGCAATAAATTTGCATAATTTCACCAATCCAATCTCTTATTTAGGTAAATGGGCTCGATGATTTTTTCTCTGAAGCCTTGGGTATGATTTTTTGCAACTACCAGGGTTGCATTAAAATTTTGGACAAAAATGGAGGGAAAACATAGGTATTGACACCATTTTCCTTTTTTATTTTTTCAACTTTTCGAAGGAAAGATGATTGTTAGGCTTCGATTCCATGATTGTAAGTGTTAACGTGGAGAAATCCAAGAAATTTTTTAGTGGGAAAGTTTAACATCAATTTCATGACTTCAACCATCTATTGCAAAAAACTGCAGTTCAATATGTGTTCACTTCATTGGGCCATTTCATCCTTTATTGGCACCTTTTTACTAGATAATCAGTTTATGGAAAGTACCAATTCAAATTCAAATGTCTCTCAAGTCAAACCACCAGATATCAATCACTGATTCCTCTCCATTTAATCCATGTAATGAATGTATATTCCTTGAATTTAGGGATATGATTCTTTCGCTCTTTATTGTAAATCCCTAATGGTCTTTGTAATCTATGCTATATATATACATGATAGAGCCCTACCATTACCTAAAGTGTGTGTAATTTTCATCAAATATATTTTCCTATTCTGTAATCTTTCATGGTATCAGAGCGCTACGTCTAGCGACTAAATAATTTTTATGTTGATCGTTGTTTTTTTTTTTTAAAGTACTCTTCCTCTTCGTTGTTGCTCATGGAAGGTACCAGCTCTTCAACTGGTGCCCTGGTACCCAGTGTTTCGGGGTTCATCTCCATAAAACTAGACAGAACCAATTATCCTATTTGGCTTGCTCAGATTGTTATGATTTTGAAGAGCAAGAATCTCATGGGCTTTGTAAATGGTACAAATCGATGCCCACCAACATTCAAAAGTGATTAGGCCGGTAATTTGACTATCGTAACCTACCCTGATTACGTTACTTGGAGTCAACAAGATCAGATGATACTTAGTTGGATCAACAACTCTCTTTCTCCACTAGTTCTCTCTACTGTTGCTCGTTTTACATCATCTCACACTACATGGTCCTCTCTAGAGAAGAGGTATGCTTCTCAATCCAAAAATCGTATTTTGCAATTGCGCAATGATTTACTCACAACCAAAGGAGAGGGGCTTTCGATTTCTGACTTTGTGGATAAAATTAATCACATTGCCAATAATCTTGCTTTTGCTGGTAAACCCATTGATGATGATGAACTAGTCACCATTATTATGAATAATGTTGGTCCT
This sequence comes from Fagus sylvatica, assembly GCA_907173295.1. NCBI lineage: Eukaryota > Viridiplantae > Streptophyta > Magnoliopsida > Fagales > Fagaceae > Fagus > Fagus sylvatica. The sequence continues at coordinate 37,397,914 of OU015761.1, read as the reverse complement.
GCATTCGAAGTCAATGTTAGCTCTGCCCAAGCACGTGACTCGCCTAACTTGATTGATGATCTTGTGGCATTACTCCTTACGGCTGAGATGAGAATCAAGGCACAACAAATTCCTTCTCTCGAGACCACTCCCACTGCCCTGTATGCACCTAAATCCACCAATCACTCTTCTCGGGGCCATGGGTCTTTTAATCTGCTTGGCTCCCCCATGCGAGGCAGAGGGTCATCTGGTACTCGTCACCCTCCTTGGTCTTCCTCATCTTCAGGTCCTGTCAACTATGGCTCGGCTAGCTCAACCACTTCACGACCCACATGTCAAATATGCAGTCGATTTGGTCACAGTTCCATAGATTGTTTTCAAGGGATGAACCAAGCCTATGAGGGTCGTGTTCCCACTCAAAAGCTTACTACTATGGCTGATGTAGCATCCATGAATACTCCTCGAATCACCTGGATCTCTAACACTGGTGCATCCAATCACATTACTTTAGATCTTGCCAACTTAGTAATACACAATGACTATCATGGCAAGGATCGGGTTGCTGTGGGTAATGGTGTAGGTTTGAGTATTGCTCATATCGATTCTAATAAAATTCTTCATGGTTCCTCTTCTTTTGCTGTGAATAATATTCTGCATTGTCCATCTATTGCTGCTAACCTCCTTTCCTTGTATCAATTCCTATGAAGCATGGGTACGTTTCTGGGTACGAGTACGGTACGGTGATACTCCAATTCCTAAAAAACTAGGATACGGGTACAGCGAGGTATTTTTTTATTATATATTTTATACATATATTTTTAAATATATGTAAACTTAAAAACAAATATGGATAATAAGATACATCCATTGCCATTGAATTGTCTTTATATTACAAACCAACATTCAAAAGAGTAAATGCAATAAGTGTTCAACATTCAAAAGAGTAGATGCAATAAATGTTCAAAATAAAATAAAATTCTAGTGTTCAAGATTATCCAAGAACAACAACATCTTCCTTATCATCCTCATCTCCAACACTTCCACTATCAGCAGGTGCACTAGAACCAATAGTTTCACTAGTAGCCCCCATAACTTCTTCCTCCAATTCCGGCTCATCAAGTGTAAGACTTGCAATCTCAAGCATCCCAGCTCCTCCATATGGATCCTCCCAACTATCACCTGCAATATCCCACATCTTTGTTGGTCCTTTAATGTACTCCTCATTGCTCCTTGATAGAAGTCGAAGATTAGAGTGCACAAATACCAAATCTTGAGCACGTGCAGGAGTCATTTTGTTCCTCCTCAATGAATGAATAAATGAGTATGTGCTCCAATTCCTCTCACAACATGAGAATGAACAAGGTTATACAATAAGCTTCGAGGCAATGGATTGAAGTTTCGGGAAATAAGCTCCATAGCATTGCCACCAATCAATGGCATCTATTTCCAACCTATCTTTAACCATTGCAATGTGAATCTTACTATTGATTATGCCTCTTGAAAACTTACCAAACTCAGTTTTGGCTAATGTTCTTTCATGGTCATCTAAAAAGTATCTCTCAAAACACTTGTTCCTTTCTTCAGAAATTTCAAGATCTTGATGCGGAGGGACACGATTTGGAGACAACTCAAGCCATTCAGTGGAATAGTATCTAGTTAAGATTAAAAAATAAAATGACAAGGGAGTAATCAATGTTTTTAAATTTTACAAAAGGAATGAGGTAAATCTAAAATAAATGAAAGTACTTACTTAAGATTCAAGGAATGAGCCATGCAATGAAGTGGGGTACAATTTTTGATCCACCGATCAATGAGTACATCATACACCACGTTATAAAAGGCGGAGACCTCGCCTTCTTGCTTGCCTTCATGCCGAAATATTATTGCCTTCACTTTTTCTATTATTGTATCTCACATATCATTCACAAGATGAAGAGTGGGCCTATCCGTGTCAGTTGCTCGAAGCATGTCATAAATAGGTGATGTGAATAGAATAATATAATCAACCCTATCCCACCACAAATCATCTAAAATAATATCTCTCACACGTGTAGCTTTTCCAACGTCATCCTCCTTGTAAGAAGTCCATTGCTCACTAATAACCATGAATTGCAGACTTCTTTTTATTAGCTTCATCCTTTTAAGGGTGACCAATATTGATAGAATCTTGTATCAGCAACAGCAAGCAATTTTAAAGGAGAAATTTCATTAAACATTGCCAACCTCATGGAGTGGTTCATGATAAAAACACGTATGAAAGATGCATTATTAGCAATTTGTGCAATCCAATTACATTCAGCATATGTAACTGCATTCCTTTCAGTATTTTTTGGTGCACAAATATTCTTCAAGACAAGATTAAGAGTATGGACAACACATGGTGTCTAAAAGATATGAGGATACTCAGCTTCAATAAGAGATCCAGCAGCCTTCATCATATAAGCATTATCAGTTATCACTTGAATAACTTTCTCAGGTCTAATTTCTTTAATAACATTCATCAACAACTCAGAAATATAATACTTGTCTTTGTACTCCTTTGTCCCATCAATTGCCTTTAAAAAAACCAGAGCCCCTTCAGATGTAGCCATAAAATTAATAATAGGCCTTCTCTGTGGATCTATCCAACCATCAGATACTACACTCACACTTTTTTCTTTCCAACCATCTTTGATTGGTTTCAACATTCTTTTAACATTGGCTCTTTCTTTTTGTAAAAGAGTTGTTCTCAAAGTATTATACCCCGGAGGCACATAACCCGTAATCATATTGTTAGTCGCATACTTATAAGAATTAACATAACGTGGGTTCCTCGCAAAGTGAAATGGTATGCCACCAGAATAAAACATCCTAGCAATTAGACTTGTTAAATGTTCTTTACAACCATTATTAAATGCCCTCTCCAAAGGAGATTTCTCAGTCAACTTCCTCTTCCTAACCCCAAACATACTACTACTAATACTTTCACTCCCATCGCCAGGTGATAAAGGGATAGTAGATTATTTACTTATCTTCTTTTGGTCAGCCGCATCTCGCAATTTTTGCATTTCTAACTTATGTTCAGCTATCACCTTAGGACATCCTTTAATCCCAACATTGACAATTCTTAATAAATGGGCTTTGACCCTAAAATAGGAACCCTTGTAAATTTCTTGACAATAATTACACTTAAAACTCATGTTTCCCCTACCTCCACTACTCTTTTCTATTTTTGTGACATATGTCCATAGAGGAGCATTGCCATCCAGCATAAAAGTACCAAAACCACCAAAACTAGAAGTATTATCCATTAACCTACAAACCCACATAAAAACCAAACACACATTGCAATCACAAACCCATAACATATTAACACTAAAATCAATACCCATAAGGCCATAACATGTTAACAATGCAAACACAAACCCATACATATTATCATTTATCACAGAGACACAAACCCATAGCATATTAACAAAAATTCCACAAACCCATACCACAATCAAAGCAATCAAATTACTTATAAAAACAAAAAAAAATCAGAGCAATCCGTAGCCCTCAGATCCAAAATGAGAAAATAAATCATAAAAGTTTGAGATTTACCAGAAAATAAACAATCCATAGTGAAGAGATCGAATCGAGAGTAGAGAAGAGATCGAGAGCAAAAAATAAGCAATCCAAAATGAGCAATCCTTAGCCCTTCCGTTCTGTAGCCCGTTGCCAGTAGAGGAGGAAGTGAGAAAGAGAGAACCAGCGGTGGAGTGACAAAGAGAGAGAGGTGTTGCAGAGAAGGGATCGAATCGAGAGCAGAGACTGAGCGGCGTTGCAGAGAAGAGATCGAGTGGCTGAGAAGAATCGGGGGAAGATATTTAAGGTTTGAGATTTACTGTAAACGACGCCGTTTTGGCTCGCCCTGTACTTGACCCGACCCAACCCGTACCAAAACCGTATCGGAAAATTTTTTTTTTTGACCGAAAACGGGTACGCATGTAGCGGTACCCCGGTGGTATCATACCCAAGAGGTACCCGGTATGGGTACGGCACCCATTTTTCCATACCGGTGTTTCTTAGATCAATTCACTCGGGATAATAATTGCTATTTCTTCTAATTCTCTAATTGTTTCTATGTGAATGATCTAAAGATGGGGAGGATGCTTTTCCGAGGAAAGACTGAAGGTGGTCTTTATCCTTTTCATATACATGATCAAATCTATTCCAAAATTGGTCGTCCATTTGCTTTGGTTAGTGTTTGTAGAGTATTATAGAAATATAAAGTTTGAGTAATCAGCCACACAGAATTCATGTGTGCTGTGTTGTATTTATATTGATGGTTTAAGACATATAGAGTTGGAGTGAAACTCTTATTCTACAATGTACAGAGTTCTAATCAACTTAGCTATTTACAAGTATAAGATTATCGTGACTCTAAAGTGTGTTGATCTTCTAGGTGCTGTGACTTATCCTTAACTTCTAGGTGCTGTGACTTATCCTTAACTTCTAGGTGCTGTGACTTATCCTTAACATCCCCCCTCAAGCCCAATGGTAAAGGAACAACATTGAGCTTGGTCCGTAAAAGAGCAAAGCGGGCTGTGGACAGGGGCTTTGTGAAGATGTCAGCTAGCTGGTCTTTACTGGAGAGAAAGCGAATATCAATAGTTCGAGAAGCAACCATGTCTCGGACGAAATGAAAATCAATCTCGACATGCTTAGTCCGAGCATGAAAAACTGGATTAGAGGACAAGTATGTGGCACCAATGTTGTCACACCATATGATAGGCGGGGAATGAAGTGAGACACCAAGTTCAGAGAGAAGAGTTGTAAACCATTTGATCTCAGCTGCTGCATTGGCAAGTGCTTTATATTCAGCTTCCGTACTTGATCTTGCAACTGTAGCTTGTTTCTTGCAACTCCAAGAAACTAAGTTAGACCCCAGAAAAGATACAATAACCACCAGTTGACCGGCGATCATCACGATCACCAGCCCAATCTGCATCGGTAAAGCCTTGAAGAACAGTGGTTGAAGATGGTTGAATGCGAAGACCAAAATGAATGGTTTGCTTTAAGTAGCGAAGGAGACGTTTGACTGATTGCCAATGCAGTGTAGTGGGATTGTGCATGAACTGAGAGAGCTTATTGACAGAGAACGCAATGTCAGGTCTTGTGATGGAGAGGTATTGGAGTGTACCAACAGTGCTACGATAGAGGGTGGGGTCATCACAGGGATCACCATCAAGAACAGATAGGTGAGTGGAGGAGGCCATGGGTGAGCTAACAGGTTTAGCTTCAGACATTTTTGTACGGGTTAGAATATCTAAAATATATTTCTTCTGAGATAGTAAAACACCTGGAGTGCAGGGAACAACTTCAATGCCCAGAAAATAATTCAAACCACCCAAATCCTTCACAGCAAATTCGGACCCAAGTTGATGAAGAAGAGAATCAATAGCAGAGGCTTGTGAACTTGTGATAATAATATCATCAACATAAATGAGAAAATACATAGTGTAATTCGTGTGATGATAAATTAACAAGGAAGAGTCAGACTGGGAGGCAGTGAAGCCAAAGTGAAGCAACCAAGTGGTCAATCGTGAAAACCAAGCTCTCGGAGCTTGTTTAAGGCCATAAAGTGCCTTTTGAAGCTTGCAAACATGGTTGGGAAATTGGGGATGATTAAACCCTGGAGGTTGGGTCATGTAGACCTCCTCTAATAAACATCCATGGAGAAAAGCATTTTGCACATCAAGTTGTCTCACAAACCAATTTTTAGAGAGTGCAAGAGATAATACAGTGCGTACCGTTGTGGGTTTTACAACTGGGCTGAAGGTCTCAGTGTAGTCGATCCCGGGTTGCTGATGGAAGCCTTTTGCAACTAAGCGGGCTTTGTAGCGTTCGATTGAACCATCTGCTCGGCGTTTGACACGAAATACCCATTTACAGCCGACGAGATTACGCGCTTGAGTGCTTGGAACAAGAGTCCATGTCTGGTTCTTGAGGAGAGCATCAAATTCGGTGTTCATGGCATCACGCCATTGTGGGACCTTCACGGCTGAGGAATAGCAAGTAGGCTCAATGAGAGAGGGAGTAGTCTCGGCAAGAAGAGCATGGTGAAGGGGATAACGCACGGTACCATCATGGAAGTGTTTGGGTTTGGAGATGTTGGCTTTTGAACGGGTTATCATGGGATGAGAGGGTGCAATCGGAGGTGGAGATTGGGAAGCAAGGGGCGGCGGAGTAGGTTGAGACGGTGCTGGTGAGGAAAGAGCAGGGACGGCTGGACTGGTTTGGGAAGAAGGGGAAGAAGTTAAGTGTTGGGTTGGGTTATTGGGCCGGGCTTGGTGTGGGAGAGTTGGGTTTATAAGAAGGGGAAGGCCTGGAGAGGGGGAGTTGGTTTGGGCTAGTGCAGTGAGTATGGGAGGCCCATTGTGAAAAGGGAAGGCAGTTTCTTCAAAAATAACATCACGAGAGATGTAAATTCGGCCTGAGGAGTGATGAAGACATTTATAACCTTTGTGAAGAGGACTATAACCAAGAAAGACACAGCGGATGGAGCGAGGTTGGAGTTTATGTTTGTTATATGGACGTAAGTTTGGCCAACAGGCACACCCAAAAACTTTTAGGAATGGATAATTGGGTTTTGTATGGAAAAGTGTTTCATAGGGAGTGTTGTAATTTAGGAGTGGAGTAGGAAGACGATTTATTAGGTAACAGGCAGTGGAGAAGGCATCATCCCAGTATTGAAGGGGAACATGGGCATGGGAGAGGAGTGCAAGGCCAGTTTCAACGATATGACGGTGTTTTCGTTCAATGGCACCATTTTGTTGATGGATATGAGGACAAGATTGGCGATGTGTGATGCCAAGAGAATTAAAATATTTTGGGAGAGTGCGAAATTCGCCTCCCCAATCAGATTGGACATATTTAATTTTGCAATCAAACAGTCGTTCAACTCTTTTTGAAACGTAACAAAAATAGAAAAAACATCACTTTTACTTGTCATAGGAAAGAGCCAGAGATAACGACTATAAGCATCTAAAAATGAGACATAATATTTAAAACCATTTGTCGAAATAATAGGGGAGGAACCCCATACATCAGTGTAAATTAATTCTAGAGGATTGTTTACACGAGTAGGGGATGGGGAAAAAGCTAATTGTTTGCTTTTTGAAGAGAGACAGGCAGAACAAGACATATGTCTTTTATTGTTTCTAATAACTGGAAGACTAAATTTGGAGAGAATTCTAGAGACGACTTTGAAGGCTGGATGTCCCAATCTGGAATGCCAACGATCAATGGAATCACGTTCACCTATTAGGGCAAGTGGACTGGTAGGATTTGAGGATGAGGTGAACGCATAAAGACCATGTTTACTCGGACCTTTGTGGAGGAGTTTCTTTGTGGGCCGATCCTTGACAAGAAAATAAGAAGGGTGAAATTCCATAAATGTATCAGTGTCATGAGTAAATTTTTGAACAGATATAAGATTTTTTGTGATTTTAGGAACATGTAAGACATTTTTAAGAAGGAAGGAAGAGTGTGGAGTGGAAAGTTTAGTGGTACCAGTGTGTGCAACAGAGAGCCCCTTACCATTGCCAACTCGTATTTGATCTGAGCCTAAATATTCCTCAGAGTGAACATTGAGGTTCGCAAGATCTGATGTGAGATGATTGGTTGCACCTGTGTCTGTATACCAATTTGGATCAGTAGGAGCCTGTTGAGTACTAAAATAGGCTTGCATATCAGCAGATTTCTCACTGTAGTAACTGTTGTCAAAGCGGTGATAACAATGAAGAGCCACATGACTGGTACGATTGCACACTTGACATACTGGGCGAGCATTATTGGGAGAATTTCTGCCTCGTCCCCTGCCACGATTAGATCTGAATGATGGAGAGGTGGATTGACCACGACCATTAGATGAGGAGGATTGATTGCGTCCTCCTCGACCACTTCGGGAAAAAGTGCCTCTAGAAACGAAATTGGCACTGGCAGTCTCGAGAGAAACAGGGGCTTGACTCTGTTCATGCCGAGTTTCATGAGTAAGGAGATGCCCATAGAGATAATCAAGAGTAATAGGCTCGGTCCGTTGTTGAACGGAGGTGACAAAAGAGTCATATTCGGGTCCAAGTCCAGCCAATAGAAAAGAGACCAACTGAAATTCAGGCAAGGGTTGGTCAATGGCAGCCAAGGTGTCAGCCAAACCGGTGAAGGTCTGGAAGAAATCCGAGATGGAGGTGCTGCCTTTTCGGAGAGTGGAGAGCTGGTAATGGATCTGCATAAGCCGAGCCTGAGATTGGGCAGTGAACATTCGTTCAAGAGTTGCCCAGAGATCTCGGGAAGTGGTACACCGGACCACATGTGCGATCACTTTTTCCGAAAGTGACGAGATTAACGCACTAAGCACGATCTGATCCTGAAGTTGCCATTGAGTGAACTCCGGATTGATAAGAGTCGTGGAGGCATCGTCTGATGATGCGATGATGATGGGTTGCGGTATGGTGGAAAGATCCATCCACAAACTGAAACAGATGTTGCCCACGAAGATAGGGGACAACCTGAGCTTTCCACAGTAGGTAATTTTCACGGGTAAGTTTGATTGTGATGAGATGGTGAACTGCTGTGAGGCGGGTGGAAGGGAAGTCGGTGTTGGAGGTGAGAGCAGATTGGGCGGTTGATGAAGGCATGGTGTTTGTGAAATTGCCGCTGAGAAGGAAAGGTAAAAAAAAAAGATATGACGTGAGTCTTATAGCTCTGATACCATGTAGAGTATTATAGAAATATAAAGTTTGAGTAATCAGCCACACAGAATTCATGTGTGCTGTGTTGTATTTATATTGATGGTTTAAGACATATAGAGTTGGAGTGAAACTCTTATTCTACAATGTACAGAGTTCTAATCAACTTAGCTATTTACAAGTATAAGATTATCGTGACTCTAAAGTGTGTTGATCTTCTAGGAGCTGTGACTTATCCTTAACTTCTAGGTGCTGTGACTTATCCTTAACAGTGTTCATGTTGGAGCTTCCATTTGGCATTCTAGGCTGGGACATCCTACATCCAACACCCGTTCTCGTCTTATTTCGAATAAATGTCTACCTTTATTATATGGTAATAGTTCCATTCAGTTTTGTAATTCTTGTCCTTTGGGCAAAAGCACTAGGCTACCATTTAGTTTGTCAGATTCAGTTTCCAGTTTTCCTTTGGAATTAATACATTTTGATGTATGGTTTTCTCCTACTGTCTCTTTTAAAGGCTCCAAATATTACGTATTATTTGTAGATGATTATTCACGTTGTTCCTAGATCTTTCCTGTAAAATTTAAACATGAATTTTTTAATATATTTGTCAAATTTAAATTGCAGGTTGAAAATCTATTTTCCTCCAAAATTAAAGCTTTCCAATTCGATGGTGGGGGTGAGTACACTAAAAAAGCTTTTCAAAATTTATTAACAAATAATGATATTAATTTTCGTTCTTCATGCCTGGGTCACCCCGAACAAAATGGTTTGGTTGAACGAAAACATCACCATATTCTTGACACAAGTCTAACCCTTTGCTCATGCTTATATATTGCCTACTTACTGGGTTGACGCTTTTCATTCAACAGTCTATTTAATTAATAGGCTACCCACTCGTGTTCTAGCCTATCTCACCCCATATGAAAAATTGTTTCATAAAACAACCTCCTATGACAGTCTTAGAGTGTTTGGTTGTGCATGTTTTCCATATTTACGTCCCTATAACATAAATAAATTACAGTTTCGTTCCAAGTGTTGTGTCTTTTTAGGATATTCTCTTAATCATCAACGTTATCTTTGCTTGAAGTTAATTACATCTGCACGACTGACCAGGTTGCCGATTTATTCACTAAGGGCCTATCTTCTACTCGTTTCATGTAATTGAAATTCAAGCTTATGGCCTGTTGCCTCCCCATCAGCTTGCGGGGGTGTGATACTCAGTTTTTGTAAAGAATCAATTCAAATTCAAATGTCTGTCAAGTCAAACCACCGGATATCAATCACTGATTCCTTTCCATTCAATTCATGTAATGAATGTATATTCCTTGAGTTTAGGGATCTGATTCTTTCGGTCTTTATTGTAAATCTCTACCATTACGTAATAGTCTTTGTAATCTATGCTATATATATACATGACAGTTGCCACCTAAAGTGTGTAATTTTCACCAAATATAATTTTTTTATTCTGTAATCTTTCATTACTAACCTAGCCCATACATTCAAGTCACTTAAAAAAAACACAGGTCAAATGCCTAGACATCATATTTCTATATCAGCCATATCATCAAACATAAAACAGATAGGAGAACACCAAAATTCCATAACGTAGAGGAACAATTGTACATTGCATAAAAAATACACTTAGCTACAATTTTCATCGTAACAATTACCTAAAAAGTCATCAAACCCAATAGTATAAATAGTGCCAAATTAGCAATCTAGCATCTTCAACCTGAAAATTGAAAACCTCAACCTTAAGAGCAACAACATCACCTGATCACCATCATCATATCTTCAATTCCTCATTTTATTTTGCCCATAGTTTTTTTCGTTCTCTAATGTTGGAATGCACCTCTCAAAAAACCCACACTGGTTCTCATCACAAGTATAGTATATCTTGTTCTTGTTCCTCTCAAAATCGCCACCCACATCGACACCTTTGGTTTCTAAATTTAAGCCCACTTTTGTTTCATTCTTTCTTGATGCATGGCACTTGCAGCACTAGCTTAAATCGGATATGGGAGAACAATATTCGTCTAGGAATGAGTTAGTTTATTCAACAGTTATTAGTAACAATGGTTAAGAAAAAACAACCCATGCAAGAATTTTTTCAAAAATGGAATATTTTTTCCAGTTATTAACTACATCTGGGGGTCAAGACTAAGACTAATTTGTTACATGCGGGGGTCATCAACTGGTGGAATCTCAAACCTACACAAATCAGGATAAATCGCTGGCTTTTCAGCGAGGGGTGTGGCCCCAATGAATTGTTTGCATTCAAGAGGTGTTGAACCTTAGATCTTGAAGGGACATACCTCCAAGACCAAGACCTTCACCACTTAGGCCAACCCCTTGGAATTAGCGGAATCTCAAACCTGAGGCGATGTTAGTGTCATTTACTCATATGACTATTTACTTAAGTTGTAATAAACCTTAATAATAAAAATAACATTTCAATCAATTAATTGATTAAATGTCAAATTGCCCTAACTTATGCAATAAAGACCAATAAATTGTTGGTGCAGGTGGGTGCCTCGTACTTTCTTACGACGTAATATGCCCCAACTTATACTTTGTCGATTATAGGCTATTTTACCTTATCAATGGAGTTAATTAAAATAAATTAAAAGACACTTTCATTTTCCATTAAAAAATATTAAAATAAATGGCAACTCTTAAATTTGTTAAAAATTTCTAATTGTCAAATGAAATTGAATTCTTTCATAGAAAAAACCCTTTCAATCGGTCATGTGTTGGTCTTCACATATAATTTCTATAGCGTATCATACTAACCATACTAGCAAATAAATTGACATCACTGTCATAGCTTGATCGAATTGGCCCCTGGCATATGAATCAAACAAGGCTGTGTAAAGGAACAAATTAGCAATCAATACAATTTCTGCCAATAATTAAAAATATTTAGATTGGTGCTGGTTTGGCATTCCCTTTTGAAACGGAACTTTTTTAAACTTAATTTTTATCTACGTTCATCTAGTGTTTTCAGACAGTCAATTTTCAAAAAAAAAAAAAAAAAAAAAAAAAAAAAAAAAAAAAAAAAAAAAAAAAAAAAAGGAATAAATTACACTGACACCCATTCTTTTGGGAAAACTAGATTCGCTACACCCTATTTGGGAAAATGACACTCCACTCCCAAATTTATAAAATAATTAACACTCTGCCCCCTTCTTATTTATTTTGTTTATTTTTTATTAATTTTTTTAACTAATGCCTAACTAACCAAAGTTAAAAAGAAAAATTATATTTTAATTATTTTAAATTTAAGTGGGGGAATATTCTTTTAAAAAATAGGAAAACTGTGGCTAAGTGTTAATTATTTTACAAATTTGAGAGTGAAGTATCATTTCACTAAACTAGGGTGTAACGAGTTTAATTTCTTAAAATAAATGAGGTGTTAGTATAATTTATCCAAAATAATAATAATAATAATAAATAAACGTTATCAAACCGGCGTGACACATATTTATGGCACATAGAAGTACTTTTCATAACTGAATTGGCGAAAGTACTTTTCATAACTGAATTGACGAAATTTTAAGAAAAGTTATGTGGCAATGATCATTGTCAACATATCCAGATAGCAGTTAGGCATACAAAATGTGTTCTGGCCAAACCATGGGTGTTTATGCCACATGGATGTTATTAAAGCATGAAAGTGATTGAATTCAATTTGTTCCATTAGGAAGAGATCCATGTGATTATGATTGATGTACACATATCGCAAGGTTTTTGTTTGTTTTATGATTACAGACTTGACAAAATTATGTGCAATAGATTGAAAGATTCAACTCAAAATTTCAAGAATTTGGTTGTGGTCCACATCATTTAGGCTAGAATCATAATTTCCATAACTGTACTTGCCTATGCTCGCATGATTTGCACGGCAATAAACTTTCTGATCAATATATTCTTGCTTTCTTTATCAAACTCAATTGAAACATAACCACCGTGTTGGTGATTGTGATAGAAAATCAAATCAAATCTCTCATCTTGTGAGTTTGAGGTTAAGGGTTCGATTCTTAACATACTCCATTAATGGAGGGATGGTCTCACGCCATGTGTCTTAAGATTTAAATGGGTTGGGGGCTGTGAACACACCGATGAACTCTTTTTTTTTTTTTTAATTATTATGATTATTATCAAACATTCAATTGAAACATCTTTCATAAGGGCCAAAAAGGCAGAAGTCATAATGTGACGTGCCTTGTACCGTTGTACGTAAGCTATGTAAAATAAAATTACTGTAGTGCTTCTAATACTTTTTGTATGAAAGAAAATTAAAGTGTTATGTACTATACTACTACATATGGGTAATGCTTTATTAATGCTAAGCTTACTTCATTTTTTTTGATAAGTGAATGCTACGCTTACTTCTTTTACATTCACTTCATTCAATACTTTTCATTGAATTGGTATAGTTTTGTGTAACTGAATGTTAAATTAAACTAATAAGTGCGTGAAATTCACGAGAAAGTTTAATCAAAGATGATTTTTTTTTTTTTACCTTTTTATCTAAATACAAAATTTGATATTTATGATAATTATTAATAGGCTCCTAAAGGAGCAGTAGTGCTTGCTAAATTAGGCTCCTCTGTTAAGCAAGCGAAAATTTGGTTGGAAGAGTTTCCTGTGGAGTTACAAGGAGTTTTGTAATCTGTTTTTATTCCTTGTTTGATTATTGTTTCAATAAAATATCTATCATTTTATTCAAAAAAAAAAAAGATTGGGAGCGTTCCATTTGAATGGCCCAAAAACAAGAAGGCTCAAGAGTCTCAAGCCCAAAGATTTCTCTCTAAAGAGGCGCACACGATACATACAGGCCTAGCTTAGTGCCATCCTAAGGACCAACCCTCCCAAGATCGATCCTTGATTGAACATTTGCCTTTTCTGACCGAGCGTTTCAGATGGAAGGGAGGGGTTCCCAACAATGTGATGGCATGGGTTCGGATAGGCATTCGAATGATTGGTTTGTATTCGTGGGTGGCATATCTACAGTGCATTATAATTGAAAAAATTTCTTGTTGCCCCGATTGGTCGACTCATTAAAAAGATCATAAGTCAAATATGCATTAATTGATCTCACATAACTACTTTTTGCAATAAATGCAGACGTAACTATCCTCAATCAATGGGACCATCTAGGGGACAGCCAGCCCAAGAGAAAGTATCTCCTATTTCGGAAATACCAACTCAGCTAACATGAGTTGGTATTTCAATCCAATAATTTTTTGACACCTGTCAATAAAAAAGCCAACAAAGCAATCTTATTCTCTCCCTCAGATCAGATCTGCTCTCTCTCTAATTGCGCTGCCGTGTACTTTCGCACCACCCTCCCAACCCAACTCCGGATCTGACCACCTTAACTCAAACAATCAATTTTGATTAGTTTTTAGTTGTTAATGTGGAAGGGGGATCCTTCTTTGTCACAAAAAGCTATACCCAGTTGCAAAGATCCATATTTTTAGTTTTTTCTCTCTTTATTTCAGATCTGAAGGAAGAAGTAGAAACTCAAAAAAGGAAAGAAAAAAAAAAAAAAAAAAAAAAAAAAGGTTTTTGCTCAGTTCTTGTTCTTCTTCTCCGGTTCTAACCACACCTCAAGCTAAATAAAAAACAAAATAACACCCAAACAAACAAACCCAGAAGGCAAACTCAGCAAAAAGAAAAGAAAATAAAAAGACAAAAGCTTAGAAAAGGAGCAGTGCCGGTTGGGAGTGGGGGAAGGAAGAGAAGGAAAGTGGAGAAGTGGCCTGTTGGTTTCGTTGGAACCGACGAATATGGGCAGTGGATGGCTTAGTCGGGGGCGGCGAGAGAAAGAGTGAACAGACGAGAGAAGAGAAGCGTGAGAGAGAAAAGGTAAACTCGTTGAGTTGGTATTCTTGAATTTTTTTATATAGGTGTCAAAAAATTATTGGATTGAAATACCAACTCATGTTAGCTAAGTTGGTATTTCCGAAATAGGAGATACTTTCTCCTTTAGTCGCTAAGGGGAGTGGCTTGGAGGCGAAACCCCCCATCATCCTTGGAAATCCCACGATGGAGGAAAGGGGGGCTTTCTTTATATCACGACATTTATAAAGTTTTGGACCAACAAAAAGGAGGCAAGGAAAAAAAAAAAGACATGAGAGGGGAAACTTATAATATTGCAACCTACTTTTGTATTGTGGTTTTTCACTAAAATAAATATATAGTTGTTTTTTGATTAATTCCTTACTCGCCAAAAAAGGTTTATTGTATTTATTATACTATTTAAAGAAGAAATATCAATTAAAAAATTACTATAATTATAGAATATTATGGTCAAATCAAACGTATTTTGTTTTATATATATTATAGATTTAGGCCCTCGATATCCAAATATTATTACAAGTTTTTTTTTTATTTAAGCTCTTGGCATATTGGAATCTAAAAACACTCATCACATACGTCAAAAGCTTGTAAATTGCCTTGATGAGTATTTCTCTCAAACTTGCAATAATAATTTTTATTTCCAGCCTTGCATTTCGCCATTTTGTCTTTGATTTCATTAAAAGCTCTCTTCTTTGCTCTTCCATTAAATAAATATTTCTCAAATTGTAAATAAAAAAAAATATTCCAATTCCAAGATTAATTGTGACAAAAAAATGGCTGTCTCGTCTCCAAATTTTTTTACCCGACTTAAAAGAAGTATAACACAGAGGCTGTTGCTCTGCAAAAAATGATACTATCATTTGAAAAAAATATGAAAGACCCGTGGCCCTCCAATAATAGCTAAGAACTGTCCCTTTCACTTTCCTCATTAAATAGAATATTAATCTAAGAAACAATTATTAAGTGACACATGTAATTTCAACTTAAGAAATTGCTCTCATCATCCACTCGTATAACTAAATTGTGCTCTATTTGTAATGAATGACCAAAGGTTATTTTGTTTTTTTTCCTACTTTAATTCACAAGCACTTTTAATATAAATGGTAAATTAAAAGCTTGTCTTACATGCATTGTGGAAGATCTTTAGACATGTTTCATGAGTTCTAGATTAGGTAAAAGAGGCCTAACGGTGGAAATTTGATTATGAGAATGACTATTTGACAGCAACCATATGATGGATTGAACAATGAAAAGATACAATATAAGAAAAAATTACAAGATCCTTTTACAGTAACCGTGCTCCATGACATGGTATTTACCCAGAAAGGGTCAAGGCCTGCTCTATCCTGTATGATCTTGTAGTAAAATTGTTGAGAATTGGACTCCATTATTTCTAAGACAAAATATAGGGTGAACTGCTTTCAATTCTATCGTGATTTAAACATTTTATAAATGAAATAGTTATTAATATATCATCATTTTGAAAATTTAAAATATTTATATATCATATCATCTCAATAACAAATTTTTCAGTGAGGCAACATTACTAAGAGTTATAGTTAGATGTAATTTGAAATGATATGATATATAATTTTTTTTTTTTTTGTTTTTTTGAGGTCATAAGGAACTTTTGTACTGCTATCAAAAATAGGAAAAGAACTATTGTACTATGTCAGTGAATCCGAAAGTTTTAGGATATAAGTTGCAATTGCCTTTTTACTGTTTAAGTCAGGAATTAAAGAGCCTGAAAATATTGGAATGAAGTTATGTGGGAGTCTGTTGTGACTAGCTATTTGCAGGGCTGTTGATTGTTTCTTATGATATATTTATTTCATTTGGGTGCCGTGTCATTGTGTGACTGGATTTGTTGAAAAAGTAGTTGGGCTCATTAAATCTTATACAGCTCAGAAATACTTCATTTATCTGGTCCAACCCTTTTGAATTTAATCGAAAAATAAAAAATGAGTGGCCATGACTAAAAAGGTTCTCACTCTCAAGATAGATGGCAAAGTTTTTTAATTAATAGACACCTACTATATTTTGTCAAACCAAACCTACTTAACTTGAAAAGTGAAAACTTGTTGAGTGGATTTAGGGATTTAAAATAAAGAGATTTAAGTAGGATAATATAAATTTAACAACACATAATAATTTGAGCTTTGGATATCTAGCATAAACAAAAATATTTGTCATATTATAAATTTAAAATAACATCTTACACCTAATCATTTCAAACACACATATTAATATAGCTCAAATATTTCCATATTTTTCATCAATGAAAAAAAAAAAAATTTGTCATTTCATACTTTATTTAAGTTATCTTAGACTAAATATTAAATCAAAGTTCTTTTTAAACACCTCCAATTAAACTAACCAAACTGTGTATACGTAATCGTGTGAGATGGTTTATCATTCCTTAAGATATTTTATTTTGCATTCTATTTCACTTTCATAATTTTTAATTTAATTTTAAAATAGTAGGGTGATATTAAAAGTAGATACAAAACAATACAAGCCCACCCATTTATGTTGATCACATGCCTTCAAATTGTCCACCCATTGATCTGCCCTCATTCATTAATGAGAGAAACAGTCAAGTAAAGGCTCAATAATACCCATCACATGTGCTTGAGCTGTTGAATATACGTTGAAAGCTTCAGTAACTCTAGTAGCCTTTATGAAAACGATAATTTTTTTTTTTTTATAACCTTGGGTGTCCGGGCCAGCGTTCCGTAAATACGCGCACCCCGATTAATCCCAAGGGACACGCAATATCCTACTAACACGTGTACCACGATAATCACAAGGCTTTGCCTTGGGTAGATGGTCCTGAGGGGACTCGAACTAGTGACCATTGGAGAGCACACCTAAGGTCGGACCAGTTGAGCTACTTTTCAGGGTTTAGAAAAGATAATATTATATTTGTTTCATTGGACGTTACAATCATATGTTTGAATTAAATTAAAAACCTAATATACTGCATGTAAGTAACTCTATCTAATTTTTACCGATAAATAATTTTCTTAATAATAGAGTAAGAGTATAAGTACTGGATAAATTTTACATCTAAACTATTTGGAGGAAACTACCTTCAACGTACTATGTGACAACTTATAAAATCATTCGTATTTAGTTATAGTTATATGATCTATGATCTATTTAATAAATCATTTAACTTATTTAAATAATACACGTGGAGGCAACGTGGAGGCAAACTCTGTTTGAAAGTAATTATCTAACTGTCATATCTATAGAAGCCACTAAAAATATCCCTTTGTTCAGTTCCCTGAAAGGAAGGAAAAACCGAAAAAGTACTAAAAAAAGAAAACGATGTCGGTGATCGCTTTAACAAAATTATTGCCGAAAGAAACATGAGTAAGTGCTGCATTTATGCTTCATGATTATGTGTCACACATAAATTAGTTTGTCACTATCAGTTTTTATTTATTTTTTCTAAATTAGTCTATCACTAGCATATTGCAGAACAATGAGACAGGTCTAATAAAATTCTTACAGATGTATATGTCACAGAATTAGAATGACTAATGGCAAAGTATAGGCATTCAATTATAGATCTGTTAAAGTCTGCACCTCCATCTAAGAATGCCAATTTACAATAGGTTTAAATATCAGTATGATATATATCATATTTTTCTGATATATAATGACAAAAGCGCTCTGTTTGCACTTACACATCAATTGTCAAGTAATTTAACCCATTTTTTTCTTTTCTTTTTTATTTTATTTTTTACTTTTTATGATTCGAGGTGTCCGGACCAGTTTGCGTGCATCTCGACTAATCTCAAACAAAGACACGTAACACTCTACTAGTCACGTGTACCATGATAAACGCTAGGCTCTGCCTTGGATAGGTAGCCCTAAAGGGACTCGAACTAGTGACTATTAGAAAACACACCTAAGGCCGGACCAGTTGAGCTACTCCTCAGGGTTTCATCTAATTTAATCTTTGATAAATTATGATTGTATATCTCAACCTTTGAAACACCTAAAAGATAGAGTACTTATATAGAAATACAATATAAAATACTAAGACATATAATTTAGACTCATGCTATATGTATAATATAATCACATTATTTTTATAACATTGTCTAAGTATCAAGTTATTATTGGTTTTTACATAAATCCACCATTTACATAATTTTATTGTTTACTATTTATAGCTTGACTTGGCATTTCAATATTGTTCTAAAATTTTTGTGAAAATATACTTGTCCCTATAGTTTTGTTTTACTGTATAATTTAAGGGATGAGATAAGCTCTTTATAGCAGCTTTTATATATATATATATATATATATATATATAGAGAGAGAGAGAGAAAAGATTAATGTTAAATAACGGACTATCAGCAAAAAATTGACACAAGTTAGTCAAAATAAAAATAATAAAATCCTAATGTGCGGTCTATCGAACCCAGATTTGAGATCCTGATCCGTTGGTTTCAAGAGTATCAAGAACGTTTACCAAAATCAACTCATTGGCCAGTTTCCATTAAACTTAAGAAAAATATATATTATTTGCATACCTAGTACAATATTATAAATTAAAAACTCTAGATATAGCAATTATTGTAGGTAAGAGTTGTACACAAAATGAGTACAAATAACATTATCCATATATTTATTATTATTGAATATGTAACTCAATTTATTTTTGTTTTTAATATCACCACATCTCATGATAACTATTATTCCGTGCTCTCCAGTTCACTAAAACATTTGAAATGACACAATCATTGATACAAAGGTAACGATCATACATGATCTTCCTAAAATGTCATTTGCTCTGACATGACTTTTAATATAAGAATTTGAACTTCCACTTTTGGACAGTATAATTTATTTCGAAACTGCACAACAAATAATTATATCAGTTATGAAAGGAGAGAGTGAATACTAATAATTATATCACTTATGAAGATTACTTGCAGAGTAAACAATACTATTAAATTACGAGACTCGTAACAAAGATGTCAAAATTGGGACCACCAAGGCCTGCATAATGTTAAAGTACTGTTAATTAGGTGCATCGAATTCAACAAGAAGTTACTTAGCACAACAATTATTCTTGCATTGTTAACATTGCTAAAATAATTGTTCATCTAGTTACTGAAACCACTCTTACTAGCTTCATGGTGGGCCAAAGGCAATTTAATGTGATATGTGTAAAGTGAAATAACTAGAGCTAGCATGAACCTTATATAAAGCTTAGCCCTACTGACTCATATATTCACTTGCGTTAGTGCACACATAATAATAGCTGTCCTAGAGTTTCTAACAACCCATCTCCATGGACCGCTTTTTGGTATCTTGGTTGAATGTAGGTCTAGTTATAACATTGAGTTTCATTTCCACTGAATCTGAGGCTCGAGCTTTCTTTGTTTTCGGAGATTCACTAGTCGATAATGGCAACAATGACTACCTTGCCACCACTGCTCGTGCCGACTCATACCCTTATGGCATTGACTATCCAACTCATAAACCCACTGGCCGTTTCTCTAATGGCCTTAACATCCCTGACATTATCAGTTGGGTTTTACGTTTGTGTTATTTAATATTATAGTTCATAATTTACTTCATTAAACTGTTTCTTGTTTACTATATTAATGTGGGGTTTCATATTTTGATATTGATATATAAACTTTAAATCTTGCATGTATCATTAGGTGAGCAAATTGGCTCGGAACCCACTTTGCCATATTTGAGCCCGCTGCTCCATGGAGAAAGACTACTTGTTGGTGCCAACTTTGCTTCTGCTGGGATTGGAATTCTCAATGACACCGGATTTCAATTTGTATGTCCAAAAGGAAGGAGATTCAACTTTGTTATTATCATACAGTCAATACAAATTTGTTTTCTTATTGTTACTATTATTATTATTTCCTTTTTAAGTAACTAAGTGTACCTTTGATACAGTTTACTTATCAACTTTTTGAAAATGATATTGTTTAAAAAAAAAAACTGTATCTAATATTGCTATTGGTATTGCTTTCTTTTTCAAGTAATTAATTGTTTGTTTGGTACAGTTTATTATTCAATAATTTCAAAATGAGATTAGTTCCAATCTTTATTTTTAAAGAAAATTGAAGTTTAAAATAACAGAAAAAGTACCATTTCAAATAGCTTTACTAAACGGTCACTAATACTATAAAGGCTTATTTTACATTTGGAAAGAAGAATTTACGCTTGTGTTATGTTAAGGATATTACAGAATTTTATTACACAACTTTTACAAATTGATATATACATTTCAAACATTTATTTATAATATTTTCAAATTTATCAATCATATTCTTTATTGCGGCAGTTAATAGTATCTTTTAATATCTTCCTTTTTGTTTTGTTATGTTCTTTTAAGAGGTTGATAGATATGGGAAAGCAAAAGGATAGATGAATGATGTGACTATTCCTGTCAGTGTCTAAACTTGTTTATTTATTTGCAGCTAAATATAATCCGAATTTACAAACAATTGAAGTTCTTTCAACAATACCAACTACGGGTGACTGCTCATATTGGGGCTGAGCAGACTCAACGACTTGTGAATGAGGCTCTCGTCCTCATTACCTTAGGAGGCAACGATTTCGTCAACAACTACTACTTAGTGCCGTTTTCTGCAAGATCTCGCCAGTTTTCTCTCCCAAACTATGTTGTCTATCTCATTTCAGAGTATCGAAAAATTCTAGAGGTAACCTTTTGTTATTCTTGCTATATTAGTAGTTTTTTGAGTAATGCTAAGGATATGACAAATTAAATTATATAAACTTATAACTGATGTGTTATTAATTACAAAAAAATAAATCAAACAATTACTATTACATTAGTTTGTAAGCCTTTCGTAGTAAAAATTGGTAGCAGTTTTAACATTTTCCGTTTAATTTTTGCTTTCCTCTATGTGTGTATATATATATATTGCTTAATAAGAGAAATTCATTAATTAGAATACCAAAGATAAACCGAGTACATCTCTTTGCTAAACCTCCATGACAGAGGGAGGAAGAGAGCTTTGATTACAACTAAAAGGGACACCAAGAGGTAGAAGCAGTTTTTGCAAGTTCGTGAGCTACCATATTTGCCTCTCTTAGTCCAAACAAAAAAACAATAAAATCACTACATAAAGCTGATTTTCCCCACCATTTTAATATATATATATATATATATATATATTTAATCCGGTCCAAATTAAGCCATTAGTCAATATTATTTATATATTTTAAATTCTTCCGCATCATTTGAAATTTACTTCATAGTTTAAGCTCACCTCAAAACAGTTTTCTGACTCTATCCCTAGAAGAGAGGAAAGATGAATGTTAATGAAATGTTTTAATTTTTAATATACTCCGGCCATTTTATACTCTTTCTTCTATTTTCTTTTTTTACCTTTCTCTCTGTTCAAACATAGGGTAAAGAGGATAATTTTACAAACTCATACCTTGTTATGTGAAGACAATTAAATGATGATTAATGTAAATGTTGAATCTTTTAAACAGGGTCAATAATACAATATAGTGGCAGTATTTTTTATGAATTATTATGTGCGGGATTTAAGTATTGCTGCATGCACTTTGTAACACCATAAATAACAGTCTAGAGGCAATTGTCACAGGATAGTAGGAAGAAAATAATGGTGATTGTGTGGGCGTATTTATGTGTCATTTATGATAGAGATTTTTGTGAGGTATTCGAGGGAGGCATGATGAGACATTTTGGTTGGTGAGGCAAACGAGCATTGTGCCGGTTTCTCAAATTTTCATCAATGCTTTAATGGAGATGCATATATGATCAGATTGGCATAAAGCCCCTTTAAGGAACTAAAAATAATAGAATGCGATGGGACGCAATCTCTCTCTCACTCGTCTCCATTATCAATTATGAAAAGGTATCTCGTGAAATAGTTATACTAGGTCAAGTTTATAACCCTTAGAGTTGATCCCATTAAATTCACACGTACGTGACAATTTAATAGGATCAACTCTAAGGATTATAACGTGTGAATTCAGTGAACTCACATGTGATATTCAGTAATTGGATGGTTAAACTTACATGAGTGATTTCTTATAACTATAAGACATACCTTTTACTGCAGGTAATAATCACAAGTAGTTTAAGTAATATGGAAAAAGACTTCCCATTTCACTTGAAACCCTATTCCTTAAAAAACTGACTTAGTGACTTATGCTTCAAAATGCAGAGGCTATATGATTTGGGAGCACGGCGGGTTTTGGTGACGGGTACTGGCCCATTGGGTTGTGTTCCAGCAGAATTGGCCTCGCGTAGCAGAAATGGCGAGTGCTCAGCTGAGCTAAACCGAGCTGCAGCATTGTACAACCCACAACTCATTCAAATGATTAATCAACTTAATAGTGAGATTGGTTCAGAAGTATTTGTGACTGCAAATGCTTTCGATATGCACATGGATTTTATTAGTAATCCTCAAGCATTTGGTATGTCAACCTCCATTTATAATTTATTTTACTTACCAAAAAAAAAAAAAAAAAGTTATTATAAGATCGATGGAGTTAAGTATTCCAAGAATCATCCTAAAAATTCAGATCAGTCATGTTTCACAAACTTCAAAATATTAGGACTATTTTCTACTAGCGAGTCATGCTCGAAAAAAAATTAAATACTTTCTAAAACAGGAGGGGCCATTGTCATTTGTCCTTTAAAATAAGTTTTATTGTTTGTTTTATATTATATTAATAACATACTATTTTTTTATAATAAAAATTCGGTTGTGAGGTATGCTTATGACACATTTTGATATGCTTATGTATCTATGCGTGCATGTACGAGTATAAGTGTGTAATTTTATTTTTGTCTTGTTGTGAGGTATCAAATTCTTTTTTATAATTTTTTTCATACCTATCTTTTTCAAAAAATTAAAATTTAGGTATAATTTCTTAAGTATTGTCCTTTAGGTTTTCTAACTAAATTTAAATACATGCCTGTATTGACTAATGTAGTGCAAAAAATATTATCTTTTATTTTATTTTATTTTTGGATGAAATATTATCTTTCCTACGAAAATGAAATTCAACCAACATTTAATTAGGGAACGTAAATTACAATACTAAGAAACCATACCTAATTTTCTTTCAAATATCTTTGCTATCAAATTAACTTGTCCTATTTACTCTTTTGTTTTGATTTTTATTTATTTATTCTATATAAATTGAAAATTTTGGGGAAATGAGACTAAATGCTAATTAGGCCACGCACTTTCAGTAACTGTAGGATTCAAATGACATAATCTGAATCCACCTGCTGGAGAAGTAGGATTTTCAGATGATTGAGTAGTCTTAAAGGTAAAAGAGAGATCTAAATGAGTAACATGATTTGGCAGGATTTGTAACATCAAAGGTAGCATGCTGCGGGCAGGGACCATACAATGGGATTGGACTATGCACAGCCTTCTCAAATTTATGCCCGAACAGAGATATTTATGCATTTTGGGATCCATTTCATCCATCTGAAAAGGCCAACAGACTGATAGTACAATCAATGATGACTGGATCCACCAAGTATATGCACCCAATGAATCTCAGCACCATTATGGCTTTAGACTCTAGGGTTTGATAATTTTCTGCACCTATAGATGATCTACTATTCTTCGTTATGTTCAAGTCTAATCAGTCAATTAGTTTTCTTATTGTCATGAAAATTTATATCTGATGTTTCAGATTTATAGGATTTGGAAAATAAGTAATTCTTCAGTGCTAAGTCTATTAAGTTTTCTGTACGGAATTCCCTATGAAATGTTACTTATTGCTTAATAATAAAGTTATATCCTTGTTTCTCAGTGGTGTCAAAATATGGGAACATAGAAACCATTCAGCTTGATATAAGTAACAGTCTTGATCTTGAATATAAGCAAGC
Source organism: Fagus sylvatica (assembly GCA_907173295.1). NCBI lineage: Eukaryota > Viridiplantae > Streptophyta > Magnoliopsida > Fagales > Fagaceae > Fagus > Fagus sylvatica. The sequence goes on along the minus strand of OU015761.1, from coordinate 37,373,452 downwards.
TATGCTGTTTTGAATCTCTAACCATGAGTGTTTTAAAATTGATTGCAAATAAACTCCAATCCTCTCAGTTAGCATATGTTTAATCGGGTTGCTTATTGATAAATTACCACTTGTCTAAATGGAAGGTGAAAGTGGAAATAAGGTTCGAATATATCCTTGACTGAAATATATATCTTTATAAATTAGCTCTTATCCCAAAAATTTAAACAGTTAGGAAAGTGCGAATTTAATTATTTAACTATTATTCTAAATAAATTAGCATTTATCCCAAATCATCATGATGTGGATTCTATCCTGATTTTGCCTTCATAAATTAGCTCTTATCCCAAAAATTTAAACAATTAGGAAAGTGCGAATTTAATTATTTAACTATTATTCTAAATAAATTAGCATTTATCCCAAATCATGATGATGTGGTTTCTACCTTGATTTTGACACTGACCGAAAAAAATGTGGGAATTGTAGACATTCCAATTTAAAATCATTATTTTATTTTTTTGCACTCTAAAGCATGGTTTTAAAAACTGGATTGGAGAGAGAACCGGAAAGAGAAGTGGTTCCTATATCATTGGTCCAACCAGGGTCAGACCGGTGGCGACATAAATAATTAAAAAAATAAAATAAATATATAATAGCTTAAAACATATCCAAAAATATATAAACAATTCTATTTGAGTTTTCATATCTTATAATGTTAAGAATCTATATATATATATATAAACTATTAAATTACCATTACAAAAATAACATTTCTTTTTTAAGACTTTGTTATAAAATGATTTAATTGGACTCCAGGAAATAAAATGGTCCAAAATTAATAAATTATACGTTATTGACTTAAATTAAATACTAAATTTTTTTTCTTTCCAGAATTTTGTGTAAAATTAAAAGTGTAAAATGGGACCCAAAACTTTGAAATTATACGTTATTGACTTAAATTAAATACAAATTTTTTATTTTTGGTAATTAAAAGCATAGTTAAAAAAAAAAAAAACAAATTTACGTTACTTTACATTACAGTATATATATTACAATACTACATATTATGATATTTACTATTGTTACTTGCTGCCTCTCAAAAATGATTAATATATGAGTGGTAGTTGGCAAATGTTATTGTTGACAGCCTTTACTTTTTTTTAGAACATATTATTTACAGCTGTAGTGGAATAAAAAAGCAGTAACCCAGTGGATCGAAGAAGGTTATGAAAAGATTTAGCCAAAAGGGTAGAATCTTGACTTACAAATCAATTTATAGCCCTGGGCTACAAACTAGGTATGTGGCCAAATTAAAAGAGGACACGTCACATTACTAGTTTAAGTGAATTTAACAGAAAAAAATCACTTTAACACCATTAAGGTCTCTCTCTCACATTCATCCCAAAAACTCAAGACTGATTTTTTTCTCTTTTTCCAGCCCCCTTTCTCTCTCTCTCTATCTTCTTTCACCTCGCTTCCAGCCCCTCTCTCTCTTCTTCTTCAACCTCGCTTTCTCTGTCTCTTCTTTTTCCAGCCCCCTTTCTCTCTCTCACTCTCATGGATTTTTTATTTCATTTCTTTTCTTTTTTTTGATTTTTTTTTTTAGATCTGGGTTTGTTTGTTTCTCCTTTATGTTCCTTGTTGTTGCATGAGTTTTGGGTTGGATCTAAGCATGGCCGAATGTAATGATTCATGGATGGTCTTGGCTGAAGGTAAGTTTGGCTATGGGCTTTTGATTGTGGGTGTTTGTGATTTGGAGTTTTGTTTGGTGTGGGTTTCTCAAGCCTAAAGAACCATGTTAGAAGTGAAAAAGTGAAGGGTTTGGGTACCGACAGTACGGCGAAGAGGAGAGAGTAAGAACAGCGATGGTGATGCTGGAACAGAGGAGAGAGACCAGATTTGGGGGCAGAGAAGAGAGAAAACTGAGGAGAGAGAGAGAGAGGGGTAGAGTTAACAGGGTTGTGGGTCTGTTAACTTGCCATGTGCCTCTCACATGATCAGGACATGTGTCTTTCTTAAAATGATGACACCTAGCCGTTTGTAGCACTGGGTTATAAATCAGTTTGTAGCCAAACTCTATCCTAGCCAAAAAAAGAAGGTTATAAAAAGACAAAATAAAGATAAGATATACGGATTTGTTATGGAAGTGATTATTATGCTATATAATCACATTTATTTCTCATTTATAAGAGAATTATAAGTGTGCTATTTTTCAAAATCTTCCCAAACCCAAACTTCAAAAAATATAAATATAAAATTGAAGAAAAAACAAAGATATTACTATTTAGTACACCGTTATTGTTAGCCACTAATTATTTTGACTTTCTCCACCTCTCCCAAAATATCCTCTCTCACATTCAATTAGAATCGTTAGATCAAATACCCACCCCATTGGCAAACACAAATACACAACTCCTTTTGTTGCTTTTTGTGTTATTTGCTCTACTGCACAGTGTATAGGGCTTGTGACCAACACAAGGTTCTTCCAATGGTCCGACCGCTGCGATTGCTTGATAGGAGGTGCTGCGACGGCTTGAAAAGGAGGTATTGAGAGATTGAGACGAGGTTGAGAAATATGTTGGATAGTTAGAGTAATAGGGAGAGAGATTGAGACGAGGGTGAGAGATCTATTGAGATTGAGACAAGGGTTTGAGCTTTGAGATTGAGATTGAGACGAGGGTGAGGTGCTGCGTTACTTTGATCGAAACCGTTCCAAAACCAGGTCGAACTAGTACCGGTTCCCGGATTGTTCGGTTAAACCAGCAGTTTCCGGGTTTTTCTCATTTTTTTGAAAATTTCAGTTTTTGAGAAAAACCGGACCAAACTTGTGTCCAGTTCACGGGTGAACCGATTGAACCGGCCGGTCCCGTCCGGTTTTTAAAACCATGCTTTAAAGCAAAGAGGATAAAATGGTTATTACATATAATCCAAAGATCCAAGATTGATCTACAGATTAAAAAAAAAAACATGTTTTAATTGGTTAAGATTGAATTAATGTTGAAAGTGCAGTTTTCTAACTTAGTGCATCAACCAAGATTTTATAAAGAAATAAATTTTGATTGGTTGATAATTAATTTTACCATGAACTCACATACGTAGAATTATTTTAAATTAATTTATTTGTTCTATCAAAAGATTAAATTAAAATTAATTAATTAATTAATTCTTATTTTTTAAGATACTTTAATATGATGGACATTAATGCATGGGATAATTGTTGAAGAAATAATGTGAATTAATTAATTTAGAAATAGAAGATAATTATATTAATTAATAAATATCAAATCATTTCAAAATTTTTTTTTGGATAGAAATGATAGATATTTTTTTAAGCAGAAGAAAAATGAACAAAAGAACTACAACAAGGAGGACATTCCTCCAGCCAAACCTGATCTAAATTCGAGAATGCAGTCTTTGTAGCCAAAGCATTAAAAGCTTTGTTACAGTCATTACTGATAAAAGAAAAACGCAACTCGTAAAACATTGAAAACCAACCACAAATATCATCAACTAACACTCCAGCATGCGGCATACTTGGGGAACCTTGAAGAATCAAACCAATGATCTCCTTTGAAGGATACTCTAGCTCAATATTGTGAAAACCTATCACATAAGGAAATTCTAAAGCAGAGAGAGCAGCACAAGAATAAGATATCAACCTCTCATTAAATCTCTGTAAAACAAAGCCCAAAGCAGCTGCAACATAACCATCGTGATCTCTAACCAAGATCCCAACACCAACCCAGTCATAGGCCAAAAAAACTTTGTAGGAGCCATGCACTGGAGGACGCCACACTATTGTCCCCCTAGACTCTACCCCTTCATTCGTATCATGAACCTCTTCACCATCAACCTCCAAAAAGTCCATAGCCATTTCGGCCGCACGGTGGCATACATCAGTGACAGTACAGGCTTTACCATCCCATCTCAACTCATTCCGCGCAAACTACAACATCCATGTAGTGGAAAATAATATTTATGGGGAGGATAAATCTCGTAAACACAAACCCAAAAAATCCATAAAGGGCATCCTGGAATCTACTGTAAGGTGAAAATGAACTGGGCACTCACACCAAACCCTTTGAGCAATCTCACAACCCTAAAGTACATGGTTTCCAGTCTTCGGTTCATCCTCGCACCATTGACAAGAAAAAGATGATGAAATATTCTTGTCAAAGAGCATTGTTTGGGTTAGGAGAATATTGCGACATGCTCTCCAAATAAAGTTCACTTTGACGGACCATAGCCTATTCCAGAATCATGACTGCGCATCGGCACTTTTAGAAGAAGCAGAAGCTTCACCACTCCGATGCTGGTTATAGAGAATGCGATATGCACTCCGAATGGAGAAAACACCACGATTGGACCCACCCGAAATAAGAGAATCTCTAGGCCTTCGCCAACTCAAAGGAATCTGCTCAATTTATGCCGCCTCCCACAGCATAAAAATTGGATAAATCAAAACAAAATCCTAACATCTCTGGTCATGTTTAATCAAGGCAGCCACCGTTGCCTGTTCATCTAAAATCTAAGGACTCAACACCTTAGAGTTTGGATACCCCAACCACGGGTCTTTCCAAATTCTTATTTGATCACCTATCCCCACTCTCCATCACATACCAACCACCAACACTCCCTTGGATTCGCAAATACTCCGCCAAATAAAAGAAGTGTTACTTTTTACAGTAGCTTCTAAAAAATATTGGTTTTGAAAGTATTTGCCCTTAATAAATTGGCATACCAGAGAATTAGGATACTGCAACAATCACCAACCTTGTCTTACTAACAAAGCTCTATTAAACATTTGAAGATTAGGAAACCCAATCCCTCCTCGAGAAAGTAGTTGTTTACTAAGCCAATGAATCTTCCTTGCCCAGGGGCGGAGGCAGAAAATTGTAACGACAACGAGGCAAATCAGAAGTAGACTCCAGAGGATGAAGAGTAGCCAAAACAACATCTGAAGAGGGTAAGTGATGGTGAGGATGTCGATTCTCTTCAGAGATAAGTTCCTTAATAGTAAAATCAAGCTAAGGAAGACGTGAGTGACTGAGGAAAGCAGCTCAGGTAGGTTCAAAGTCTTCACGAAGACCCATCATAAAATGCATAGAATAACAACGGCCTTTGTACTTGGCAAACAGTTCAATGTCTTCAGCATACTTGAATGGTGGATCTTCAACAGCTAATTGTTCCCACATAGAGGAGGTTTGTGAGTAATAATCAGAAATAGACTGACCTGAGTCTTGGCGCATCTAATAAAACTTGAACTCTAGGTGGAATTCCAAGTATGAGTCATGAGTGCAATTGTAGCGAGTGGCTAGGAAAGACCAGGCTGCTTGGGTAGTTTCAAGTCGTGGAAGAAGCCTGTTGATTGTAGGAACAAATGTGTTGATGAACCAAGAAAGAATCTTGCACTGTATGCTTTTCCACTCCTCAAGTCGGATCTCAAAATCAACATCAACTGGAGGAGTTGCGTTGGATGCAATAGCTTTGGCAGGTGGCTTGGGTACTGGTTTCGGAATGGCTTTAGTGACATAACGCCAAAATTTTCGTCCTTTGAAAAAGACTATCATATTTTGAGACCAAGAGTGATAAGAATTAGATCCATCAAGAACAACAGTAAGAAGCCATATTTGGAAGTGTTGAATGAACAAACAAATTGCAAAATTGGAATCTACGCAAAAAATAGTGGAAGGAAGCATCTTTTTTTTTTTTTGGTCAACAATCAACAGCAGCGGTTAGGTCAACTGGCAGTTGGCGGCGTTGTCAACAATGACGTGGCACTAGCATGTCAAATAGGGCTGATGTGGCGATGCTGGCGTGTCTAGGGTTGACGTGGTACGCCAGTTATGTGACACATGTTGCGATCTAGAAAAGAAGAGCACGTGGTGCGCATGAAGACGCGTCTTCGGAAGCTTGTGCTGTGTGGAATGGGGTGCGTGGCTGATGATGTAGAATCTCTTGGAGTTCGAATCTGGTTGATTCTTGTTGCAACGAGTAGATCGGGACAAGATCTATGCTTTGGTAGTGTCGTGACTTGAATGGAGGCTCGGAGATGAGGAATCCCAAGGAGGGTAGTCGCGGCAATACAATTTCTAACAGTGGTGGAATCACCGTGAACATGTAGCAGCGGAGGGATGCCGGAAATTGCCCAATGAGGGCCACAAGAAGGTGGTTCTGATACCATGTTAAGAGTAAAAAGAGAGAGAAAAGAAAGAGAGACTATAAGTATTATATTCAGTGAGTAAAACAGTACATAGGGCTGCCTTTATATAAGCAGAGGAAAGTGTGCTAGACAAGTAAAGTATAATGGACCTAAAGCCCATTGGGCCTATACAATATATATTAACACATGCCATGCTTTTGCCATTATTCTTCGAATTTGAGAAGCTAGGAGCGTAGGAGCGCGGCAACTTGAACAATTGGTTAAAGTTTCTCATTTTTGTATTTTTATGAGTTTGAGTTACTTGTTTGGAATTACCACACTCGAGCCTCTCATAAATATATATATTATATATATATATATATATATATATTATATATATATATATTTTTTTTTTTTTTATATATGATAGAAATTCTAATCTAAACTCACACACACGTATATTTTGGGGATTCCGGGAATCGAACTCACGCCCTCATAGAAGAATGAGACTTTTTGGGGAGGGGGATTACCACTGGACCGAATGCCCAAGTGGCCTTTCATATTGAAGCTAGTGTAATGGACTTTCCAATAATATATCATTAAAGTCGATCTGACATTATTTGAACATTGTTTAACCAAAGATTAAATTAAAATTAAGCTATTTTTTTGTATTTATGATATCTTAATCATTTCACTCCTGATAAATGAAAGGGAAGTTCAACCTCTTAAAAATGAAGCCACGCGCATATACCTGTTAGGACAGTTGGATTATTAGTCAACATCTGGTCAAATTTGATCTAGCTTTAATATAGCAATAAATTTGCATAATTTCACCAATCCAGTGTCTTATTTAGGTAAATGGGCTCGATGATTTTTTCTCTGAAGCCTTGGGTATGATTTTTTGCAACTACCAGGGTTGCATTAAAATTTTGGACAAAAATGGAGGGAAAACATAGGTATTGACACCATTTTCCTCTTTTATTTTTTCAACTTTTCGAAGGAAAGATGATTGTTAGGCTTCAATTCCATGATTGTAAGTGTTAACGTGGAGAAATCCAAGAAATTTTTTAGTGGGAAAGTTTAACATCAATTTCATGACTTCAACCATCTATTGCAAAAAACTGCAGTTCAATATGTGTTCACTTCATTGGGCCATTTCATCCTTTATTGGCACCTTTTTACTAGATAATCAGTTTATGGAAAGTACCAATTCAAATTCAAATGTCTCTCAAGTCAAACCACCAGATATCAATCACTGATTCCTCTCCATTTAATCCATGTAATGAATGTATATTCCTTGAATTTAGGGATATGATTCTTTCGCTCTTTATTGTAAATCCCTAATGGTCTTTGTAATCTATGCTATATATATACATGATAGAGCCCTACCATTACCTAAAGTGTGTGTAATTTTCATCAAATATATTTTCCTATTCTGTAATCTTTCATGGTATCAGAGCGCTACGTCTAGCGACTAAATAATTTTTATGTTGATCGTTGTTTTTTTTTTTTAAAGTACTCTTCCTCTTCGTTGTTGCTCATGGAAGGTACCAGCTCTTCAACTGGTGCCCTGGTACCCAGTGTTTCGGGGTTCATCTCCATAAAACTAGACAGAACCAATTATCCTATTTGGCTTGCTCAGATTGTTATGATTTTGAAGAGCAAGAATCTCATGGGCTTTGTAAATGGTACAAATCGATGCCCACCAACATTCAAAAGTGATTAGGCCGGTAATTTGACTATCGTAACCTACCCTGATTACGTTACTTGGAGTCAACAAGATCAGATGATACTTAGTTGGATCAACAACTCTCTTTCTCCACCAGTTCTCTCTACTGTTGCTCGTTTTACATCATCTCACGCTACATGGTCCACTCTAGAGAAGAGGTATGCTTCTCAATCCAAAAATCGTATTTTGCAATTGCGCAATGATTTACTCACAACCAAAGGAGAGGGGCTTTCGATTTCTGACTTTGTGGATAAAATTAATCACATTGCCAATAATCTTGCTTTTGCTGGTAAACCCATTGATGATGATGAACTAGTCACCATTATTATGAATGATGTTGGTCCTGCATTCGAAGTCAATGTTAGCTCTGCCCAAGCACGTGACTCGCCTAACTTGATTGATGATCTTGTGGCCTTACTCCTTACGGCTGAGATGAGAATCAAGGCACAACAAATTCCTTCTCTCGAGACCACTCCCACTACCCTGTATGCACCTAAATCCACCAATCACTCTTCTCAGCGCCATGGGTCTTTTAATCCGCTTGGCTCCCCCATGCGAGGCAGAGGGTCATCTGGTACTCGTCACCCTCCTTGGTCTTCCTCACCTTCAGGTCCTGTCAACTATGGCTTGGCTAGCTCAACCACTTCACGACCCACATGTCAAATATGCAGTCGATTTGGTCACAGTTCCATAGATTGTTTTCAAGTGATGAACCAAGCCTATGAGGGTCGTGTTCCCACTCAAAAGCTTACTACTATGGCTGATGTAGCATCCATGAATACTCCTCGAATCACCTGGATCTCTAACACTGGTGCATCCAATCACATTACTTTAGATCTTGCCAACTTAGTAATACACAATGACTATCATGGCAAGGATCTGGTTGCTGTGGGTAATGGTGTAGGTTTGAGTATTGCTCATATTGATTCTAATAAAATTCTCCATGGTTCCTCTTCTTTTGCTATGAATGATATTCTGCATTGTCCATCTATTGCTGCTAACCTCCTTTCCTTATATCAATTCACTCGGGATAATAATTGCTATTTTATCTTATTCTCTGATTGTTTCTATGTGAATAATCTAAAGACGGGGAGGATGCTTTTCCGAGGGAAGACTGAAGGTGGTCTTTATCCTTTTCATACACATGATCAAATCTATTCCAAAATTGGTCGTCCATTTGCTTCGGTTAGTGTTCGTGTTGGAGCTTCCATTTGGCATTCTAGGCTAGGACATCCTGCATCCAACACCCTTTCTCGTCTTATTTCGAATAAATGTCTACCTTTATATGGTAATAGTTCCATTCAGTTTTGTAATTCTTGTCCTTTGGGCACTAAGCTACCATTTAGTTTGTCACATTCAGTTTCCAGTTTTCCTTTGGAATTAATACATTCTGATGTATGGTCTTCTCCTACTCTCTTTTAAAGGCTCCAAATATTATGTATTATTTGTAGATGATTATTCACGCTATTCCTGGATCTTTCCTATGCAATTTAAACATGAATTTTTTAATATATTTGTCAAATTTAAATTGCAGGTTGAAAATCTATTTTCCTCCAAAATTAAAGCTTTCCAATCCGATGGTGGGGGTGAGTACACTAAAAGAGCTTTTCAAAATTTATTAACAAATAATGATATTAATTTTCGTTCTTCATGCCCGGGTCACCCCGAACAAAATGGTTTGGTTGAACGAAAACATCACCATATTCTTGACACAGGTCTAACCCTTCTTGCTTATGCTTATATATTGCCTGCTTACTGGGTTGACGCCTTTCATTCAACAGTCTATTTAATTAATAGGCTACCCACTCGTGTTCTAGCCTATCTCACCCCATATGAAAAATTGTTTCATAAAACAACCTCCTATGACAGTCTTAGAGTGTTTGGTTGTGCATGTTTTCCATATTTACGTCCCTATAACACAAATAAATTACAATTTCATTCCAAGTGTTGTGTCTTTTTAGGATACTCTCTTGATCATCAACGTTATCTTTGCTTGGACCCAAGCTCTAGTCGTGTATATACCTCTCTTGTGTTTTATTTTATTTTATTTTATTTTATTTTATGAGCACTCATTTCCCTTTAAAGAGACCACCAACACTAATCCTTCAACGGAGTCCTTAAGGACTACTTTGAGTCCTACACTAGAATTGATCTCTTCTAGGCGCCCAATATCCCCACCACCCAATATTCCAAACCCAACCTCATATAGGAAACTCTCCTTTGCCATCTAATATTATATCATCCTCTACCAGTCCCCCGAAATATCACCACTTGAAGCACCATTAGCCACACAAAATATTTCTCCCGAAATCCCACCTCCATCCACCCACACTATGGTTACTCGCCGCCAAGCTGGCATATCCAAACCCAATCCCAAATATGCCATGCATGTTGCATATAACTCACAACCACTTGAACCTACATGTTATAGTCAAGTAGTAAAACATGAAGAGTGGCATCAAGCCATGGGGATGAACTTAATGCACTGCAAAAGAATGGAACTTGGTCATTGGTTCCACCTCGTTCGGATTTTAATATATTACCGAAAAAATAGGTGTTCAAAATCAAACGAAAATCTGATGGGTCTATTGATCGCTATAAATCACGTTTAGTTGCTAATGGCTTTCATCAACAAAAAGGAATTGATTACTGTGGGGTGTCATATTATATTAGGGCCCAAAAGCCCAATCCATTGTATTTTTAGGCCTAACGCATTTAAGTTAGGCCCAATTGTTTGTATATCTCTCTCCCTATTTCCCATGTAGCCTGAATAAAGGCCTCCCCACTCTATTGTAAAGAGGGCGAATGATGAGTAAGAAAAGACTAGGTGGACGTAGGCCCCATTGGCCGAACCACGATAAATTTTGTGTCATTTTCCCATTTTGCCCCCAACCACGCCAAAGCCCGAACTTGCGGTTCCGACCCTAGAAATAAATGGGAGGAGCTATTTTGACCTCCTACATTGGCGCCGTCTGTGGGGACCGCATTTCCCGGAGTTTTGGCATGAACGGGGCTATTTCCGAGCTTCCAAGCTCCGCCAAGCACGGTGAGCCTCAGAACTCGAGCTTGCAAGCATCCAATCGAGCAACCACCTCAGCCATTGGATAGATCGTCGCTCGATCTACAAAACCCTGAAAGATCGTCATCATTGGAGGCTCCACGCGCTCTCACGCGCCACTGGAGTTCTCGGCTTAGCTGCCCACGCGCCACCACGCGCTGCCGCCACATTCGCACTCTAGAACATAGTCTTCTGGGCTCCGAAACCGCAAAGTGGCACCACCATTGGAGTCCTTTTCGGCAGATCTACCATTTGGCGGTGGAACAGACTCCATCGGAGTTCGCACGCGCCTCCACGCGCCGTAGAAAGTGCCGGAGACAATGACACGCGCCTCGCGCCGCCGCATCTTTCGAAGCCCAGAATGGGGGCTTCCCAACTCCGATTCAAGAAACTGACACCACTTTCGGACTCCTTGGTGGATGATATACCGTTTGCCGTTGGAATCGCCTCCATCGGATGCTGCACGCGCCCCCACGCGCTGGCGAGGCTCCGACTGCTATCTCCACTCGCCAGCACGTAGTAGCATGTGCAAGGCACACGCGGCCACGCTTCTGGCACACGCCCGTGCCACGTGTCGCCTCGCTGTGCCACTGCGTCAACCATATCGCATAGTCAGAGTGCCACGTCAGAAGAAAAAAAAAAAAATTGGTGAGACGGAACGGGGCTTTCTACGGTCCAAATTCATCCTCAAGGCCTTTATGGCCTGGCCTCGAAGCTAAGTTTTCTTAACTTTAGTTGTTTTTTATGCAAATTCATTAATTAGTGATTTGCTATAATTGTTTCATAAAATGTCATCCTAAATGCATGATCTACAACATGGCTTTACGCTCACAAGCATGAGAGCATAGTCTTAATGTTTATATTTAGGGTTGAAATATAAATATCGTGGAATTTAAATGACAATCTTGCTAAGGCTTTCAAAATTAAAATGAAATTGTTTTCAATTTTTTTTTTTGTTGGCGGTGGGAGGTGGTTAATTCTTAATGAGTAACCACTCAATTATTTTTATATAAACACGATCATTATTATGACATGATAAATGATGGGAGTACGTGTGATTTTTATAACGCATAGTTATATTTGCTCAAATATGTTAACACTTACATGCTCATTACACACGGATGTGCCGTTTATGCACAACTCCCCATGCAAATATTTTTTGCAAATAGCTATTATTATATGTGTTTGCATTGACATGCATTCCATGCAAAGTGCTTATTTAGCACGTCGAATCTATGAGATTACATGCAGAAAATGATAAATTCTACTCAAATTATATATGCACATTCTAGACTTGATTTTGTCTTTAGATGCGTGCCCACCATGGTAGAACGATTAAGTCTAATCATTTCCACCGAAGTCTCGATGCTTATAACATATTTTAATATGGAGCTGGAAATTGTTAACAAGTTATGTTGTAGCATTAATATGCTCTTGCCATTTATTGCGATAACCTAGAGGTTTTAAATTGATATTACGACTATCAAACTCTACTTGCAAAGCACAAATTTGAATCTCCTGAACTTTAAGACTTTGTTCAGATCAATGTTTTGATTTGTCTTGTCATGATATTTGTTATTTCTTTGGAGTCCTACTTTACAGGCTTTGATGCATTTTTTGTATATAGCATAATAGTTTATACATGGAACATGGACCATATCACATGACTTAACATGCCTCCTAGAATGCACATGTATTTGCCTGGAGACTTGCTTGGATTCAACGACTATGTGTTAGTTAATGTAGCACTTTATTGATGAATGTAGTGATTCATTTGTCTATCTAACTGCATCTTTCATTGGGGTGGTCCTATTTTCTTGAAAATGCTTCGCAGGACCAACACAGTTGCGAATGCACTCAGAATTTGAAAGATTTAAAGTTTGAAATCATTTAAAGCTTGAAGAAACTTGACTTGGGCTTCGGTCAACCTAAACGGTTCCTAAGTGCTAAGGTCCAGGAAGACTGGCAAGTTAAAAATCCAACTCGACTTAGGCTTCGGTCAACCTAAACGGTTCCCTAGGCTGAGGTCGGGTGACTGGCAAGTTAAAAACCAAACTTGACTTAGGCTTCGGTCAACCTAAGGGTTTCCTAGTGCTAAGGTCCAGGATGACTGGCGAGTTAAAAATCAAACTTGACTTAGACTTCGGTCAACCCAAGGGTTCCCAAGTGCTAAGGTCCAGGAAGACTGGCAAGTTAAAAATCAAGATCTAACTTGACTTAGGTTTCGGTCAACCCAAAGGTTCCCAAGTGCTAAGGTCCAGGAAGACTGGCAAGTTAAAAATCAAAATCTAGCTTGACTTAGGCTTCGGTCAACCCAAGGGTTCCCAAGTGCTAAGGTCCAGGAAGACTGGCAAGTTAAAAATCAAAATCTAGCTTGACTTAGGCTTCGGTCACCCAAGGGTTCCCAAGGCAAGTCCAGGAAGACTGGCAAGTTAAAAATCAAAATCTAGCTTGACTTAGGCTTCGGTCAACCCAAGGGTTCCCAAGTGCTAAGGTCCAGGAAGACTGGCAAGTTAAAAATCAAAATCTAGCTTGACTTAGGCTTCGGTCAACCCAAGGGTTCCCAAGTGCTAAGGTCCAGGATGAAGTTAAAAATCAAAATCTAGCTTGACTTAGGCTTCGGTCAACCCAAGGGTTCCCAAGTGCTAAGGTCCAGGAAGACTGGTAAGTTAAAAATCAAAATCTAACTTGACTCGGGCTTCGGTTCAACCTCTGAGGTTACCAAGTGCTGAGGTCCAGGATGACTGGCAAGCAAAAGCTCAAAATCTAGCTTGACTCAGGCTTCAGTTCAACCTCTGAGGTTTCCAAGTGCTGAGGTCCAGGATGACTGGCAAGCAAAAACTTAAAATCTAGCTTGACTCAAGCTTCGGTTCAACCTCTGAGGTTACCAAGTGCTGAGGTCCAGGATGACTGGCAAGCAAAAAGTCAAAATCCAGCTTGACTCAGGCTTCGGTTCAACCTCTGAGGTTACCAAGTGCTGAGGTCCAGGATGACTGGCAAGCAAAAGCTCAAAATCTAGCTTAACTCAGGCTTCGGTTCAACCTCTGAGGTTACCAAGTGCTGAGGTCCAGGATGACTGGCAAGCAAAAGCTCAAAATCTTGCTGAGGTCCAGGATGACTGGCAAGTAAAAGCTCAAAATCTAACTTGACTCAGGCTTCGGTTCAACCTCTGAGGTTACCAAGTGCTGAGGTCCAGGATGACTGGCAAGCAAAAGCTTAAAATCTAGCTTGACTCGGGTTTCGGTTCAACCTCTGAGGTTACCAAGTGCTGAGGTCCAGGATGACTGGCAAGCAAAAGCTCAAAATCTAGCTTGACTCAGGCTTCAGTTTAACCTCTAAGGTTACCAAGTGCTGAGGTCTAGGATGACTGGAAAGCAAAAACTCAAAATCTAGCTTGACTCAGGCTTCGGTTCAACCTCTGAGGTTACCAAGTGCTGAGGTCCAGGATGACTGGCAAGCAAAAACTCAAAATCTAGCTTGATTCAGGCTTCGGTTCAACCTCTGAGGTTACCAAGTGTTGAGGTCCAGGATGACTGGCAAGCAAAAAGTCAAAATCCAGCTTGACTCAGGCTTCGGTTCAACCTCTGAGGTTACCAAGTGCTGAGGTCCAAGATGACTAGCAAGCAAAAAACTCTAAATCCAACTTGACTCAGGCTTCGGTTTAACCTCTGAGGTTACTAAGTGCTGAGGTCCAAGATGATTGGCAAGCCAAAGCTCAAAATCTAGCTTAACTCAGGCTTTGGGTCAACCTCTGAGGTTACCAAGTGCTGAGGTCTAGGAGGACTGGCAAGCGAAAGCTCAAAATTTATCTTGACTCAGGCTTCGGTCAACCTCTGAGGTTACCAAGCGCTGAGGACCAGGATGACTGACAAGTGATAGATATGGTTCTATCCGAGCATAGACTATGAAGAGCCACTTAGCTAACAAAATTGAAACAAAAGAATAAGCGTGAAATAAGTACGAATATGAAATAAGCGAAATGCTGAATGAGAAACCAAGCGTATTGAATATGGCTCCATTGTCCTCGAAACGAATGGCTTCAACGGCCTCGAACAAAAAATTGTGCCTTGTTCGGTCTCTATAATTGGCCTTCGGCCTCCATGGCCTCACTCGGTATCTAGGACCCGATCTCGGCCTCTAATGCCTCATTCGGTCTCCAGGACCCGATCTCGGCCTCCGGTGCCTCACTCGGTCTCCAGGACCTGATCTCGGCCTCCAGTGCCTCACTGGGTCTCCAGGACCTGATCTCGGCCTCTAGTGCCTCATTCGGTCTCTAGGACCCGATCTCGGCCTCCTGTGCCTCACTCGGTCTCCAGGACCCGATCTCGGCCTCTAGTGCCACACTTGGTCTCCTGGACCCGATCTTGGCCTCCTGTGCCTCACTCAGTCTCCTGGACCCGATCTCGGCCTCCAGTGCCTCACTCGGTCTCCAAGACCCAATCTTGACTTCCATGGCCTCATTCGGTCTCTAGGACCCAAGCTCGGCCTCAAGGGCCACTTTTGCTCCCAAGGACCTAAGCTCAACTTGCAAGGCCTCACCTCGCATCCAATCAGATCCAGTCTCCACTTCCCTCTCAACATTCGACAAGCGAAGACTGGGGGGCTATTGTGGGGTGTCATATTATATTAGGGCCCAAGAGCCCAATCCATATTATATTAGGGCCCAAAAGCCCAATCCATTGTATTTTTAGGCCTAACGCATTTAAGTTAGGCCCAATTCTTTGTATATCTCTCTCCCTATTTTCCATGTAGCCTGGATAAAGGCCTCCCCACTCTATTGTAAAGAGAGCGAATGATGAGTAAGAAAAGACTAGGTGGACGTAGGCCCCATTGGCCGAACCACGGTAAATCTTGTGTCATTTTCCCATTTTGCCCCCAACCACGCCAAAGCCCGAACTTGCGGTTCCAACCCTAGAAATAAATGGGAGGAGCTATTTTGACCTCCTACAATTACACAAAGACTTTTAGCCCAATTGTCAAACATACTACTATTCGTACTATTCTTGCCTTGGTCGCCCACCACAAATGACCCATTTGACAATTGGATGTTCACAATGCATTTCTTCATGGTTTTATCGGAGGAGGTTTATATGCGTCAACCAACCGGCTTTAGTGATCCAAAATTATCTTACTATGTGTGCAAGCTTCACAAGTCTCTTTCTGGATTAAAATATGCTCCTCGTCAATGGTTTAAGCACTTCTCAAATTATTTAGAAGAACTTGGATTTTGTGAGTCTAAAACTGATTATTCCTTGTTCACTCTTCGCCAAGGTGACTTCATTATTTTTTTGCTCAAATATGTTGACGATATATTGATTACCGGCAATAATCCTTCCCACATTTTAGCACTCATTCAAAATCTTGGGCAATTATTCTCAATGAAAAATTTAGATCCTCTACATTTTTTTCATGGTACTGAGGCTATTTACGGGGATGATACTTTGTATTTAACTCAAACAAAGTATGCTATGGATTTGTTATTCTGCACTAAATTCCAGGATGTCAAGCCGGTTTCCACGCCTGCTCAAACCGGTAAGAAACTAAGTTTGCATGATGGTGATCCACTCCAAAATCTTGAAGAATATCACAGTATTGTGGGAGCACTAAAATATTTGACAATTACACGTCTTGACATTTCCGTCACGGTGAATCAAGTTCGTCAATTCATGCATCAACCTTCCACGACTCATTGGACAGCTATCAAACGAATTCTATGCTTTTTAAAGCACACATCAGATCATGAGCTGCTCTACCGTCCTGGTCCTCTTCGACTTGAAGCCTATTCTGTCGCCGATTATGCTGGAAATCCAGATGACCACCACTCAGTAGGCAGTTACTACATTTATCTTGGTCCAAACCCAATCTCATGGAATGCAAAGAAACACCGCAATGTGTCTCGCTCAAGCACTGAAGCAGAGTACTGCCAGTTAGCATATACTGCTGCAGAAATTTCATGGCTGAGCTCCTTGTTTAAAGATCTTGGTATTTCTCTCACCACTCCCCTCATCTGATGTGAAAATGTTAGTTTGATTTCCTTGGCATCAAACCCAGTCTTTTATGCTCGGACAAAACATTTGGAAGTCGACTATCATTATGTGCGTGACAAAGTAACTTGCAAGGAGCTTGAAGTTAATTACATCTGCACGACTGACCAGGTTGCCGATGTATTCACTAAGGGCCTATCTTCTACTCGTTTCATGTTATTGAAATTCAAGCTTATGGCCTGTTGCCTCCCCATCAGCTTGCGGGGCTGTGATACTCAGTTTATGGAAAGAATCAATTCAAATTCAAATGTCTGTCAAGTCAAACCACCAGATATCAATCACTGATTTCTCTCCATTCAATTCATGTAATGAATGTATATTCCTTGAGTTTAGGGATCTGATTCTTTCGGTCTTTATTGTAAATCTCTACCATTACGTAATAGTCTTCGTAATCTAAGCTATATATATATATGACAGCAGCCACCTAAAGTGTGTAATTTTCACCAAATATATATTTTTATTCTGTAATCTTTCATTACTAACCTAGCCCATACATTCAAGTCACTTAAAAAAAACACAGGTCAAATGCCTAGACATCATATTTCTATATCAGCCATATCATCAAACATAAAACAGATAGGAGAACACCAAAATTTCATAACGTAGAGGAACAATTGTACATTGCATAAAAAATACACTTAGCTACAATTTCATCGTAACAATTACCTAAAAAGTCATCAAACCCAATAGTATAAATAGTGCCAAATTAGCAATCTAGCATCTTCAACCTGAAAATTGAAAACCTCAACCTTAAGAGCAACAACATCACCATCATCATATCTTCAATTCCTCATTTTATTTTGTCCATGTTTTTTTTCGTTCTCTAATGTTGGAATGCACCTCTCAAAAAACCCACACTGTTTCTCATCACACGTATAGTATATCTTGTTCTTGTTCCTCTCAAAATCGCCACCCACATCGACACCTTTGGTTTCTAAATTTAAGCCCACTTTTGTTTCATTCTTTCTTTCTTTTTTTGAGAAAATGGATAAATGATATATTAAGAATGAGGCAAATCTGCCTGAATTACATCTTCTAGAAAGTCGGGAATATCTTCCAGCCATACAACAAAATCAGACTGCAAATCTAACACCTTTCGAGACAAAACATGGGCTGCTTTATTACCCTCTCTACGGACATGACCGACCTGAACACATTGAAAAGGGCCCACCAAAAAATGAAAATCCTTGATGATATCACCATAAGACGCCAAACACACATCCTGATCCTTCAAGGCATTGATAATTGTGAGAGAGTCCCCCTCCACTTCTACGTTCAACAGACCAATATCCCACGCCAGCTGTAAAGCGGTCCGAGCTGCCAGAGCTTTAGCGTCATCAACAGTGTAACTACATGGGTATCGTTGATAGGCTACTGCTAGTGGGAGCCCCTGTCCATTCCTAATCATGACCCCTACACCCGTGATCTGATGCTTGGGAAAAACTGCCGCATCAAAATTTACCTTGAATTCGCATACAGTAGAGGGGCGCCAGGAAGAAATAATAGACTGTGAGGAGGAGATAGCTACTGCATTGACGGAATCAAATTCAGAGGCAAGCCGTTGAGCCAGTGGAAATATGGAGTCAATTGGGTCGGTGATGTTCTGGTACAGAGCTTTATTTCGTCGTTGCCACACAATCCACAGCATGAAGGCTAGCTCGGACGCAGAGGCTCCCGGTCCACACTCAAAAATATGAGATAGCACATCAAGGATTGAAACATGGTTCTGGCAAAGGACCTTCCTGGCTACCTCATGGTGGCTCCACAGAGGTTTAAGAAACGGGCAACTCCAAACAGCGTGCAACACGTCTTCCTCCACATCGCGACAAAACCTACATTTCCCATCAGAGACAATGCCACGCCTAGATAAATTCGCCATGGTGGGTAACGCATTCACACTCGCACGCCATAAAAAGTTACGGACTTTATAAGGTACACTGGCTGACCATATAAATTTCCAATATTTATTCCAAGGACCCATGTCAGAACAACTTTGCTGGGAAGAACTCTCTGCCTCTGACAACATTCTATAAGCACTGCGAACCGAGAATTTTCCATTCTTTTCCTGCTCCACACCAAGGCGTCTTCACTTAATCGAGTACTTAAAGGGATGCTTTTAATCAAGTCGGCATCTCCAGGGGGAAAGACTTGGTCAATCAGATTAGAATTCCAGGTGCCACTAGACTGCTGAATTAGGGAGGAAACCCGTGCCTCAGCATCAAGAAAGTTTGGAGGGGAGAGAGGCAGACCAGATGATGGAGGAAGGATCCACTTGTCTCTCCAAATACGAGTTGACTCCCCCCTACCAATTCTCCATCGAGCTCCAGTCTGAATTACTTTGCGAGCAGAGAGGATACTTTTCCAAGCAAAAGAAGCCCGAGAGGAGCAGCGAGCCTCCATCACCGAACCACTAGGAAAATATTTAGCATGTAACACTTTGTATAACAGAGAAGATTTATTATGAATCAACCTCCAGACCTGCTTTGCCAGAAGAGCCTCATTGAATTTGGACAACTCCCGAAATCCCATACCACCCACCATTTTAGGCTTACAGAGAGAACCCCACTTGATTCAGTGAACCTTACGAGTCTCTCCCGCATGCCCCCACCAAAAGTCACGGACTATCTTCTCTAACTCATTGCACAACTTCTTTGGAAGTTTAAACACATTCATCGTGTATGTCGGGATGGCTTGAACTACTGCCTTAATCAAAACTTCCCTGCCTGCCTGAGAAAGAAGCTTCCCCTTCCAGCCTTGAATTTTACTCTAGACGCGCTCTTTTAGCTGGGAAAAAGAACTATATTTTGACCGATCCACCATGGAAGGGAGACCCAAATAGCTCTCATACTGGCAGATCACTAGAAGACGAAGAGCATCTTGAATATCCTTTTGAACTTCCACCCGTGTCGAGGCACTAAAGAAGAGAGTGATTTTGTCCTAGTTTATTTGCTGACCAAAAGCTCTCTCATAAATTCGAAGAACCTCCTGTATGGCATGGCACTCTTGTATTGACGCCCTACAGAACAACACACTGTCATCTGCAAAAAAAGAGGTGGGTTAGCTTGGGACCCCCACGACTAATTGCTATACCTTGGATGGACTTCGATAGTGCTGCTTTTGCTAGAAGAGCTTGTAACCCCTCTGCACATAACAGGAACAGATATGGAGAAATCGGGTCTCCCTGACGCAGGCCTCTAGAAGGATGAAAGAATCCCCGTGGTTCACCATTAATCAACACAGAGTAAGATACAGTTCTAAGACACCCCATAATCATAGAAACCCAAGAAGCTGTAAACCCCATCTTTAGCATAATATTTTCCAGAAAAACCCATTCAACCCTATCGTAGGCCTTTCTCATATCTAATTTGAGTGCCATGTATCCCTGCTCATTATTTTTCATGTGCTTCATGTGATGGAGAGTCTCAAACGCAATCAAGACATTATCCGAGATCAGTCTTCCAGGAACGAAAGCACTTTGGGATTCAAAAATAATCTATGGTAATACCTTCTTCAGTCTATTAGCAAGCACTTTGGCAACAAGTTTATACACCACATTGCAGAGACTTATTGGTCTGAAATCCTTAACACTCTCAGGATTCTGCACCTTAGGAATTAAACAAACGTGGGTATGATTTATTTTAGTCAACAGAGAACCATCTTTAAGACAAGCTAACACACCAGCCGTGATATCATTGCCCACAATATGCCAATATTGCTGATAAAAGATAGGGGACATGCCATCAGGCCCAAGGGCTTTGAGTGGACCCATCTGTTTAAGATCTAGTTCCACCTCGTCTGCCGTGAACTCTGCATCCAGTTGTAAATTCATTGTGTCAAAAACAACCCGGTCCACACTCTGAAGAATCTCGTCCATCTCCCCAGGTAGGGACGTAGTGAATAGATCCTTATAATACCCCACAATAGTTGCTCAACAGCTGCATCTCTACTCTGCCAAACACCTGCCTGATCTCGAATCCCATGAATACAATTCCGTCTTTTCCTGTACGTGGCTTGACAGTGGAAATATTTTGTATTACGATCTCCACTTTGTAGCCATAAGGTCCTGGACCGCTGCTTCCACATCTTTTCTTCTTTAGAATGCAAAGCAACAAGATCAGCATGCAACTGCTTGATTAAGTCAACATTCTGAATCTCGGGTATCAAAGCTTCTTCCTGCTGCAGCAGTCTAGTTTTTTTAGCTATGGCAGTACGAAGACTACCAAAGTGCTCATAACTCCACTTTTTCAACGCTTCCCTACTACCCTTTATTTTTTCCACCACCTAGACCATGGGGGTACCATTTTGACTAGAGTCCCAGGCCGTCTTTATCGTATCCTCACAACCTGGGTCCATCGTCCACATATCTTCAAACCGAAATTGTTTCTTGCGGGGGCGCAAAGCACGTTTGCATGGATGTAGATCGACCCACAAGGGTCTATGGTCCGAGAAGACTACATGAAGGTGAGAAACCCGGTTATTTGGAAATTGGAGAAGGCAATCCGCTGTTGCCAGGCACCTATCCAAACGTTCAAGGACTCGAGCTGGTCCGTTTTGATTATTCCACCACGTAAACAACGGCCCCACAAATCCCAAGTTTAGGAAGCCACACTCATCAACCACCCTACAAAACTCCCTCATTTGAGATTCTGGTCTCGCCACCCTCCCCCACTTCTCTTCACCCCGAAGTAATTCGTTGAAATCACCACCACAAAGCCACGGCAATGTGTGATGACCTCTAAGAGTCCGGAAGAGGTCCCACGCCACCGATTTCCCTGCCACCGTTAGAGACACGTAGAAACCAGTGAAATGCCATGCCAACTCCTCACCATAGTCCATAATTGCATCTATGTGATGATGGGAGTAAGAGGAGACTGAAACAGTTGTTCCCCTAAGCCAAAATAATGCAAGACCCCCACTCTGGCCCCGGCTCGGAACCACAAATTTTCCAACAAAGCTCCATGTACACCGCAGCACTTCCAAGCGTTTTTCGTCTAGCTTTGTTTCTGATAAAAACAAAACTAGTGGGTCCTTTTGTTTCACCATTATGGTGAGTTCATGAACTGTCTGTGGGTTCCCAAGCCCACGACAGTTCCAAAATAAGCAACTTATGGCATCCAGCGAGGTTGCATTGCAACCTCCGCCGATATCTGAACCTCATTGGTAATAGAAGTTTTTTCACCTGCCTTTGTCTTCTTAAAGCTTCGCACCGACTCCTCTTCAAGTAAAGCAGTCTGACTTCTCTTCTTTGGGCCAGGATAGGCTGGTGGGTAGAACTCGTAGGCCCCATAACATTACGTGAAACTCTTTTCCAAGTACTTACATTGGCCTTTTTTGTTGGCCTTTGTGGCCCACTTGAATCCACTATATGCCCAAAGCTTTGTGGCCCGTTAGCCTCACACGTCTCCAACCCAGCATTACTATTTTCATGACTAAGTTCTCCCGCCTTAGGAATTTGAAATTTGAAATATGGATCACCCTGCAATAAAATCTCCAAGGACTCATTAATTTCCCCGTGTTCCAGCCCTAACTCACGGTCAATCTCCTTTAGTTTCGCCTGAAAATCCAGATTTTCCGTTACCATTCTAGAAGGCGTAATATTCGGAGTTTCCTTGTTGGTTTTGTTCTGGGCATCCACTCTGGCCTGCCCAACTAGCGCCGTTTCCCCCCTACTCTCCGAGGACGAGAAGACTCGAGGTGTTTCCCATCTCCCCGACGTCTCACGACGTGTGAATCGGGGAAGATCACCCTGGAGCCACGGTCCATACGCCTATGTCTCTGAATTCAACTGGCCTCTGTTTTGTAGCCAAATAGCACAGTCCCTATCATCATGACTAATATGGCCACACCAGTAGCAGAAAATCGGCGACCGTTCAAATTTGAAGGATAGCCAGTGATCTTGCTCACCACCTAGCCATATCTTCCTACCCCGGCACAGAGGTAGTGTTACATCCAATTCCACTCGCACCCGCATCAAAATTTCCTCCCCCACACCCTTCATCAAACTCCTCCACTTGTTCCACCCGCCCCAATGTATTCCCAATCTTTTCGCAAACCTTGCTATTCATACAACGAACAAGTAAGTCGTGAATCTGAACCCAAAAAGAGCACTGGTCAAAGACGACATGAGAGAAGGACTGATCGTCATCAATACGTTTGAGGAGTATCAGGTATTTGTCAAAAGACCAGAGACCATTAGCTAGCACTCTTTCCATATCAACCTTATCAGTAAAGAGGAACATCATCCTATTATTACCCATATCCCGGCCCGTGAGGCCATGAACCGACCGCCGGAGAGGTTTTAGAGTTCTCAGTACCGCCTCTAAGTTCACTACCCTCTTCGTCAGGAACTTAGCTTCCAAAAGACCTCCTAGGATCTCCTGAGAATCACTCAGATCCACTATGCCCTCTTCCTTGGCTGTGAGGGACAATCTGTCGCACAGGTTTGTTATCTCCTCCATGGAATCAATTAGGACCTGTCTACCGAAGTTCACCGTTTAACCTCAGTGGGACGAAATAGAATTGTACTAGGACAAACAGTGTTCCATGCGGCGGCTAGGGTTTAGGTATGCCTAAGCCCTAGAGCCAGGGAAAAAGCTCTCAAATGCTTTTTTGTTTCATTCTTTCTTGATGCATGGCACTTGCAGCACTAGCTTAAATCGGATATGGGAGAACAATATTCGTCTAGGAATGAGTTAGTTTATTCAACAGTTATTAGTAACAATGGTTAAGAAAAAAGAACCCAAGCAAGAATTTTTTCAAAAATGGAATATTTTTTCTAGTTATTAATTAACCACATATTGGGGTCAAGACTAATATGTTACATTTGTTATTAACCTAGTGCGGGGGTTATCAATTGGTGGAATCTCAAACCTACACAGATCAGGGTAAATCGTTGGCTTTTCAGCAGGAAATGTGGCCCCAATGAATTGTTTGCACCTAAGAGGTGTTGAACCTTAAACCTTGAAGGGACATACCTCCAAGACCAAGGTCTTCACCACTTGGGCCAACCCCTTGGGATTAGTGGAATCTCAAACCTGAGGCGAGGTTAGTGTCATTTACTCATATGACTATTTACTTAAGGGCGCCGCTACGTTCACACCATGGTGTGAAACAGTGTTTTCACACCATGAATGTGGCAGCAAGTGATTGGGCCACATCAGAGATGGGTCCCGCGGGTCCCACAAGTGCAAAATCAGCAAGTTTAATGAAGAATGCAACTATCTTTGTTGCGAAACGCACTAAAAATTGGGCTAAAAATGGGCATGGGAAGCACGTGAGGTTCAGCCCTTGCTTTATTTTTCCCTCCACTCTGGCTGGTCTTCTTCTTCAGCATGACTGAAACAAACAGCCACTGAAACCGAAACAGCCACAGCAAGCAGAAAGTAAAAAAAAAAAACACAACTTAGCCGAGAAGATCCCGTCAGTTCTAAGGTTGGATTTTTGAAGTTTTGCTACTTATTATTTCTTGCCAATAATAATGAAACAGTAATCCTAAACATAGAAACCTTTTTCTGTAAAACAGTGTTGCTGCCATTGTTGGTTGAGCTTGAGCTTGAGCTTGAAACAAAGTCACCATTTGGAGCAGAGACAGAGACCAACATTTGAGATTTGGAGCAGCATTTAACGTGAGTTTTGGAGTTTTGGAGGTGCATTGCACTGGTGCATTGACTGCACTGTTCACGTGGTATGCATTTTTTTTTTCCTCTTTTTCTTTTTTGTTAGTTGTGTATATTATTTAAGTTTATTTTTAGTGATAATCTGTACATATTGTTTTGTGTAATAAAAAATGAAAAAAAAAAAAAAAAATTATGCTTGTTTTAGGTGTAGCAAAATATTCATGATTATTGTATTATGGCTATAGATGTTTAATGGGTTTTTTCATGTTATTTTTTAATGATAATTTTAGTGAGTGTGTGTTGGTGTGTTTGAATGTTTTCTGTTATTGATACTAGTCACAATGTAATACTTTAGGTTTAGGTTGTATATCATTATTGGTACATGATAAATTATTTGGTAGAGTTTACATTACATGTTATAATTAACTTTGGTATTTGGCTTATAGGTTGTTGCAGTCATGAGTACACAAGAGATGGATGGTGTTAGATCCTTTGGTGCTAGTAATAGTTTTGTGGAGGATTTACCACAGCCTGTTGAGGGAAACATGCAGGAGGATACACCTGAGAGTGTGAGGAATTCAGTGATTGAACCAAGGGTTGGAATGGAGTTTGATTCACTTCAACAAGTCATTGAATTTTATAAGCATTATGCTTATTCGAAAGGATTTGCAACAATGACAAGGAATTCAAGAAAAAAGAAGGGCTTTAGTGAGACTTCTTACGTAAACTTGAAGTGTAACCGAGAGGGAAGATACAGTAGTTCGGTTGATGATCCTTCCAAGAAGAGGTCGACAATAAAAAATGCGTGTGAAGCTGGGATCAAAGCTTCGATGGATATTACCGATAAAAAATGGAGGATATTGAGTTTTATTGAGGATCATAATCATGATTTGAGTCCTAGTAAATCCAGGCATTTTGCTGCTTTTCGGCATATAAGCACGGATACAAGGAGGAGACTCTTGATTAATGATAATGCCGGTGTTAGGATAAATAGTAGTATTAAGGCTTCCGTCGTTGAAGCAGGGGGTTATGAAAATGTGACCTATAATCAAAGAGATGTTCGCAACTTTCTCGAAAAGGAACGTCGTTTAAAGTGTAAGGAGGGTGACGGACAAGCCTTGCACGATTACTTCGTTAGAATGCAAGCTAAAAATTCTAACTTCTACCATGCATTGGATTTGGATGATGAGTTACGTGTGCGAAATGTATTTTGGGTTGATGCGAGGAGTAGGGCAGCATACGAATCCTTCAATGATGTGATCACATTCGACACCACATATCTAACAAACAAGTATGATATGTCATTCGCCCCTTTTATTGGAATTAATCATCATGGTGAATCTATTATACTTGGTTGTGGGTTATTGTCAAGTGAAGACACGGATTCGTTTGTGTGGGTATTTAGGCAATGGTTGCAAAGTATGTGTGACATTGCTCCAAAAGCCATTATCACGGACCAATGCCAAGCAATGCGGCGGGCCATTGAAATAGTTTTTCCGGAAACTGTTCATCGTTGGTGTATTTGGCATATTACGATGAAATTGCCAGGTGAAGCTTGCTGGATTGGAAGCTTATCAAGATATAAAGCATTCTTTGCTTAAAGCCGTGCATGATTCAATGACAGTGGAAGAGTTTGAAGAAAAATGGAATCATACCATCACTTTGCATCATCTTGAGGAGAATGAGTGGTTGGCTAAGTTATATGAGGAACGGGAGCGATGGGTTCCTGCATTTCTCAATTCCAATTTCTTTGCGGGAATGTCGTCAACCCAACGTTCGGAATCAATGAATGCCTTCTTTGATGGTTACTTACATAGCTCTACAACCTTGAAAGTATTTGTGGAGCAATTCGAGAAGGCAATGCGGAATAAGGTTGAAAAAGAGATTTTATCAGATTTTGAGTGTTTCAAAGGCAAGCTGGAGTGTTCATCATCATCTCCTATGGAGAAACAGTTCCAAGAAGCTTACACCCATGAGATTTTTAAGCGGGTGCGACTAGAATTTGCTGGGAGACAGGGTTGTATCGTAAATGAGCTTGTTAGAGGTGGTGATGAAGTCAAATACAAGATTGAAGACGAAGCATGCCCAGGGAAGCTTTTTGAAGTGAGATTCAGTAGCTCCGAATGCTTGGTTGGCTGTGTATGTCGCATGTTTGAGTTTAGGGGGATATTATGTAGGCATGCCTTATTTGTGCTTTCCCAGGAACGTGTGACTGTACTCCCTGACAGGTATATACTAGACAGGTGGAGAAAGGATATCAAAAGAAAACACACTTACGTCTCCACTTGTACAGATGATGTACAACATAACCCTGTCTTGGAAAGGTACGAGAAGTTACATAGACTAGCAGTCGGTGTGCTTGAGATAGGGGCTGAGTCTGTAGAGAATTTCAATGTTCTAGAAAAGTTGTTAATTGATTTGAAAGACAACTTTTCTCGTTCATGTGATAAACAGCCCTCGTCTCAGAGAAAGAATAGTGTTGGAGCTGCTCCTGATGTTGTTAGGACTGAAGTTGTAAGGAGTCCTACGGTTGTGAAGCGTAAGGGTCGACCTAGGATGAAACGGCTAAAGTCATCAATGGAGGAAGCGGTTTCAAAACCAAAGAAGAAAAGGAACACTGCCGCTGCTAGGAATCTTGCTCATTCAACATCAACTACTGGGGTACATAATTAAAAGACCACACTTCTTTTAATATCCTAGTCTATTATTGTTTATTAATTTTGGTTTAATTGTGATTGGATGGCCTAGGTTGGAGGTAGTGCTTATGGAGATTGGCTCTACATCAAACATGGTAAGTATAGGTGATTTGCACTGTTATTATTCATATGTAGCAAAGATGTTATTTTGGGGCTTATGGTTGAATATTTTTTTTTTTTTGTATTGTAGGAATATCCAGTGTCCATGCCACATTCAAATGATGGAGTTATACACTTAACAAATCCAATGCCTTCCCAGAGTTTTGTGTCTGAGGTAAAGATATTTGTAATGTGGAAAAATTGGTTATTAAATCCTATTTATTGCATACTTATTGTACCATGTTTTCTTTTACAGTCAATGTCACAGACTCAAGCTCATGGAAACGAAGACCAAGCCTTAAACCTTACTTGATTAGATATATGTAAATAATTTTTTTTTTTTTTGTTAAACGATCCTCCTTTTTTGTATTACGGAAGGATGCGTTGGTAGTTAGTTTTTTTGTATCATGGAAGGATCCGTCTCAATCTCCTATATCCTCAGCGTTGTTTTTTTGCAAGAGGAAAGAGAAAGTGTAGGCTCCTTTCATTTCATTAATATACACCCATTTGATTGTATTGTTTTTAGCTAGAGTGGATAATTAATGTATTTTGTCGTTCCAATGCAATGATAATGGAAGTGCATACGTATTTGAGTTATTGCTAGTGGGTTATTCTAAGTTTTTTATGTATTCAGGTCATGGTGAATTTCATGAATATAGTAATTTTATGAAAGTTATGTTAGTGGTATACTTTGAACCAAGTTTGCAGAAATTGGCTAAGTTAAAACAGGTTTCTGGGTTGGTTTCTGGGTAAAGGCAGGTTTCTGGGTAATATGGTACCATGCACCAAGTTTGTAGAAAGTGTGGACAATTTTGTCCACACTTTAACAAAATTGTCCACACTTTCAGGCCAATAGGAACACTGTTCACGTATACTGTTCACGTTACTGCTCACGTATACTGTTCACGTATACTGTTTACCATGCTCTTCGAGTGTGGACAATTTTGTCCACACTTTGTTCAAATTGTCCACACTTTTTTGTGGAAGAGTTTACTGTTCACATAAAACACTGTTTACATATCTCACAGAAAGTGTGGACAAAATTGTCCACACTTTTATTGTCAACTTTTATCAGAAAGAGTTCACTGTTCACGTAAAACACTTTTACGTATCTGACAGAAAGGACAAACTTGTCCAATTTTACTGTTCACGTTTAAAATGTTCATATGGATAACTGTTCACGTGACTGTTTAGTGTTCTAACGTGCATCAAATTGCATGAATTTGCATGGCCATTGCAAGAAAATATACACATTAATGTCCACACATTGATGCAAATTGTCCACAATTTCTGGGCAGACTTAAATGTTAAAATAAACATTTTTCTGGTACACAACACATTTATTGAATACATTTCAATACATTCATTCATTCACATTCATTCAAATAAGCATCCTCATTCATTCAATCAAATATTGTCTAATTACAAAAAGTGGTAATGACTACACTACACATTTATTGAATTTGATACCATAATACAACAATAAGGCCCACAATTACAGCAAGTCCTATTGTTAACAACTTCTTCAACGATTGGATGTCATCACGATGTACTGGTTGGACCATATCACGCATGCCACGCATCTCTGACTGAAGTTGATGCAAGTCCAGTAACAGTTGTGATGCATCAAGCAATTGTGATGCATCAACCATGGATTTAGAACTGGTTGCTTGTGATATCTCTTCCATTCTTTCACAGCCAGCTCGTTGGTTGATGGGCAAACACCAAGAAAAGAAACCGCATCGGTTGGCAGCACAACAATAATACAATTTGTTTTTGTTTAAACTTGATTCTGAAATCCTAACTGATGCTCTTTTGCCACAAACACAGTCTATAATTTCTAAATCTCAGCCCATCTCTAATTGCACTATTTACTGATGAGGAAGACATCTTTGCTGCAAAGGTATTAAAATATTCAATATTATATTATTAGGTTATTAAAAAATCATATAATATATTAGTTTATGTCAAAAAGCTTTAGGGTTTTGAATATTAAGGGTTTGAATATTATTTAAGTTGAATAAATCATAATTAGGGTTTTGAATATTAAAATTTTCAATATGATTTAATTTGAATAGAATATGATGTAATTAGGGTTTTGAATATTAAGGTTAATTGAGGAATTAAATCAAGAACAAAGAGAGAGAGAGAGAGAGAGAGAGAGAGAGAGAGAGAGAGAGAGACCGAGACCTGAAGGATTCACAAAGTTGATTGAACAAATAAAGAGGAAAATTGAAAACAACCAGCACCCCCACTAAATTTCGGTCACAACCCAGTACAAATTTGGTCACAGCCCAGTAACAAAATCACATCCCACTGTTCAGACACCTAACACGCAGAGAAGATGGAGTGAGATTGAGAAGTCTTGTAAGCATTTAATGCTCTCTGCCAACCCAAAGACAGCAAACCCGAAAAGAGAATGGAAGAAAGATGAAGAAAACATAGAGGCAGACAGCTAAGAAGAAGAAGAAGGAAGATCGGGTTTTGTAGCTGAAACAACTTGAGGACTCTACCTTCTAGCCGAAGAACACAGCAGCAGGGACGTGCAGCTCCAAGAAGAGGACAGTTCAGCTGATGGGATTGCCAAAAAGTGTGTTTAGAAGATCACATCAGCCCGTGTTTAACCAGCTAAGATTGGGCTGGCTGTTAGAGTGATACTGTGTAAAAAATCAAGGAAAGGAAGTAGAAGTATATGCCGTGTGTAAGTTTGATAAGTTGATTTAATGTTTTTTTATTTATTTAATGGACCCACATTGATATGTCCTTGTGTAGAAGATCACATCTTGTGTTCAGAACATCATATCAAGCCGTGTTTTCAACCAGCTAAGACTAGCTGGATTTAAAGTGGTACTGTGTAAAAAATCTGCTCCTAAGCTGGAAGTATCTGCCGTGTAATAACAAACAAATTGCTAGTGCAATTGCAATGCAAATGCAAATTTAATCTAAGATTAGTATTGTGTGTAAAATTATAACATGATAAGTTGATTTAATATTTTATTTATTTATTTAATGGATAAGATTAAAAGTGAATGTTGAAACTTTTAATCTTAACCATTCAAGCCAATTGCATGGATGCAATCATGCAAATCTATGATTTCAATTCAGGTTTTTTATGCAATTGCATAAGTTATTTAAAAAACTTTGCTGGTATTAATACAGTTATACAAGAATTATGAATACATTTTATATGGTTTGCTTTTGTGGTTATAAACACAATTTTATGTTAGTATTATAAAAAGAACATTATGTTATAAAATAAAGGAAATAATATGATAATGAGAATATATCTTTAAGTGGTCATCCACATGATGTATATAACTAATTGTATATGTAATGGTTTTGTTCATATTTACAAAGGAGATTACATATGTATATATAGCCTTCAAAGTGTGTGGAGTTACTTCTTAAGCATTAAGGCTATAAAGACAATCTTTAATAAATATGAACTAACGTCACAATTAATATTTCATAACACTCCCCCTTGGATGACCATTTACTAAGAATCTGCCTCATTAAAACCTTGCCACGTAAAAACCCAATGGGAAAAAACCAATGGCGAAGGAAAAAGAGTACAGTATTCTTGTGTCTCTTTGATGCCTTAGGATTGCCTCATTAAAACCTTGCAAAGGAAAACCCTTGGGAAAAAACCTTAAAGGAAAAAGAGTACAATCAGCACATATCCTTCAGAAAATTTTACTCCCCCTCATGAATGCATAGAGTTTCAATTATTCAAAATTAGAAGATCCTTAAGTCGACGCATGCCAATGCTGTGAACTATCTTCTTGAATGTTGTAGTTGGTAATGACTTAGTGAATATATCTGCCAAATTTTCACTTGATCGTATCTGCTTAAATCAATATCACCGTCTTCTGGAGCTCATGTGTAAAAAGAATTTTGGTGAAATTGCTTGGTTCTATCACCTTTAATATAGCCTCCTCTGATTTGAGTGAACAAGCAGCATGTCTTCATATAGTATTGTCGGGTTATCTTTGATTGAGGATAATCCACACTTTTCTCGTATGTTGAATTACCGATCTTAGCCAAACGCATTAGATTGCTTCATGAATTGCGATAATCTCTGAATATTTGAGGAGGTGGCAGATTAGTTTGCTTAACAATATGAAATAGCAGTGTCGCCAAAGTAAAAAATACCCTGTTTGTGATCGGCCTTTGTGTGGATCAGAAAGATAACCAGCATATATCCAACTAACTGATTTGATTTAT
Source organism: Fagus sylvatica (assembly GCA_907173295.1). Taxonomy (NCBI): domain Eukaryota; kingdom Viridiplantae; phylum Streptophyta; class Magnoliopsida; order Fagales; family Fagaceae; genus Fagus; species Fagus sylvatica. The sequence continues at coordinate 37,341,865 of OU015761.1, read as the reverse complement.
TTGGATAAAATAATCTCATGAGTCGTTCCACGGAGGTAACGCAATATTTAACCCCATTCCAATGTCTCAAAGTTGGTGCGGAACTATACCTTGCCAGTAAATTGACAAAAAGCTATGTCATCGTGTGCAATTTGCAAGGTACATCAAAGCACCAATTGCACTGAGGTATGTACTTCAGGACCAAGAGTTTCTTCACCAACTTTTGAGGGCGAAAAGGATTTTCTTGAATCAAGTGATCGAATAACCATTGGAGTGCTCAAAGAAGCTTTATCCATGTGAAAGTGCTTTAGACTTTCTCTGTGTATGTTGACTATAATAAGAATACCATCTGGAAGGTTTCAATTTGTAAGCCAAGACAAAATTTTGTTTTACCGAATCCTTCAAAACTCATTCTTTAAGTAATCAGCGGTTTTTGTGAGCTCTTCAGGAGTTCCCAAAGATTTAAATCTCAACATACACCGCAACAATAGCAAATATTCTGATTTTTTAATAAAAACGCATATAATTATTCTCAAATTTTTTCAATAGTACTCACTGAGTCGATTGTAAATGCGACCGGATTGTTTAACCATATAAAGATTTTGTAGCTTGATAAATACATGTTTTGGGATTTTGAATTATATGCTTCACATTTTATATCCTTCAGGGATTTTCATGTATAATCATTACCAATGACCCATACAATTCTTAACAACATTTAAACGCATATCTAAATTTTCTGCATAATATAAAAAATCTAAATGTAATTGCATCCATTACAGGAGAATATGTTTCATAATCAATGTAGAAACCTATACCTTATGATTTCATTTTTCTCATTACATACCCACTTATATAACAGGCATTATTCAATATAGGTATACAAATAGTGAGCATACCCAATCATGTCATATTTGTGGTTCAAATATCATTATTCTGGTAATGTCAAGAGCAACTTTAAATGAAAATATGTTGTCAATTATTTCTATCCCATATTTCTCCTGTCACATAATGTATTGAGATCCATCATTTTCAGTACCTTCCTCCTGGGGATAACTCTTCAGGAGTTCCCTCTTCAGAATTTTCAGGAGATTTGTGTGCCAATTTTTGGATAGATAGTTTGTTGCTTGTTTCATGGGTATAGCCTCTTCATGCAACTGTTTTTCTTGTATTTTCATCTTTAGCTCTCCAAGGCGTTCTTAGATTCATTTGCTGCTATATAATCAATTGTCCTTCAGGGACTTCAATCCGTGCTGGATAGCAGCTGGGATGTGAGATTTCACTATTTTCTTACTGTCAGTGAATACATCCGGTAATTGATTTGCAATACCTTGCAAATGAATAATCCTCTGAACTTCCAGTTCACTTTGATTTGTACGAGGATCAAGATGGGATAATGTCGAAACATTCCAAGTGATTTCTCGTCGTGCTTCAGGCAACGACTCTCCCCCTAATGGTGGGAAGATTGTTTCATTGAAGTGACAATCATCAAAACGTGCCTTAAAAATGTCACCAGTTAAGGGTTCAAGATATCTAATGATTGACGGAGAATCAAAACCAACATAAATACCAAGTCTACGTTGAGGGCCCATTTTAGTGCGTTGTGGGGGTGAAATAGGAACATATACAGCACAACCAAAAATGCGAAAGTGAAAAATATTTGGTTGTTGACCAAAAACAAGTTGTAATGGTGAGTATTTATGGTAAGCAGTTGGTCTAATGCGAACTAATATGCAGCATGTAATATGGCATGTCCCCAAGCAGAAATAGGTAGTTTTGTTTTCATAAGTAAAGGACGAGCAATCATTTGAAGTCTTTTAATAAATGATTCAGCTAAACCATTTTGAGTATGGGTATGAGCAACTGGATATTCAACATCAATCCCGATTGACATGCAATAGTTATCAAATGCTTGAGATGTATACTCTCCTGAATCTAGACGGATTTTCTTAATTGGGTAGTCAGGAAATTGTGCTCGTAACCTAATTATTTGAGCAAGGAGTCTAGCAAATGCAACATTCCTAGTAGAAAGTAGACAAACATGTGACCATCTAGTTGATGCATCTATTAAAACCATAAAATACCTGAATGGCCCACATGGTGGGTGTATAGGTCCACAAATATCACCTTGTATTCTTTCTAAGAAAGATGGGGATTCAACAGCAATCTTTGAAAGAGATGGTTTGATGATTAGTTTACCTTGAGAACAGGCACTACAAGGATAGTCACTTGGTGAAAGAATCTTTTGGTTCTTTAAGGGATGCCCATGAGAATTCTCAATGATTCACGCATCATTATTGACCCCGGATGCCCAAGACGATTATGCCAAAGCATAAATATATTTGGGTCAGAGCACTTCTGGTGCACTATAACATTTGTTTCAATTGTTCTCATAGTGGTATAATATAACCCAGAAGAGAAAATAGGCAGTTTTTCTAATATGAGTTTCTGGCCCGAAACCATTGAAGTAATATAAAGATATTCTTCACTGCCTTTATTGTTGGTTTCAATATGATAACCATTATGAGGATATCCTTAAAGCTGAGTAAATTCCTTCTAATTTAGAAGAGTACAAAGCATCGTCAATATAAAGTTTTGTTCCCTTTGGTAACATGATATTTGCTTTCCGGAGCCTTCAATTAGGTTCGAAGAACCTGATATGTATTGACATAAGCTTTGCTTAAGGATAATTGTTGAAAATATTTTTTATCTTTAAGTTGTGTGCGTTGTTGCACTGTCTGCTAGACAAAAGTCTTCACCCATCATCTTGGAATTAAATCCATCAATAAGACGACTCATGCCTGATCAAATGTATAACAAGAATAGTCTAAACATACAAGTTGTATGACATACAAAGTTACATTTAATACTTCAAAGTTAGTTACTTCTTAAGCATATAATTAAATATGAACTATAAATTAATATTTCATAAACATTAGTATAAGATACATTTTTTATTGATTGCATTAAATTTGTTATAAAGATTTGGCAGAAATTTAACATTTAATAATTATTGAGAAAATTTAAATATTCATTCAAATATTATTATCAATAAAAATATTGCAAATAATACAGTTAATAAATTGACATAAAACGTAAAAAATAAATTAAGAAAATGTGACTTCAAAAAGTATGTACAAGTTAGATTCAGAAGTTGTAATTTTAAAATAGGTAAAAAAAAATTATTCAAAATTAGAAAATGAAAAAATATTTTAAAAAATTACAATAATGTATTTTACGTATGTTAGATTCAGAAATTGTAATAATCATGGTTGAATATGTTAGATCAATATTTGTTGTTAACTAATTTATGAATTTCTTCATTACAATATATAACTTTTTTTAACAATGATAAAATGTAACTTCAATTAAAATGAACTTTAGAAAGTATTCTTAACTTATACAAGTAATATAATGTAATTTAGCAAAAATAATAATAACATAACAATTTTTTTGATTTATGTGTGGTATAATTGGAAAACATTAGTCATCTTAGTCATCCACCTCTTCCCCATTAGGATAACCTCCTATCATGTGTCGTCATCATCAATTATATCTTATATATTCAATGGTTAAGTTATAGTTAGATACAAGGAAAGGTATAGATCGTGTGTTGGTCTCTTCCTCGGATCAACCCTAAGCATACCATCCGCTATAGATCGAGTGTTAATTGGAACCATTCTAGTCATCCAACACTTTCCTGTTTGGATCGGATTTGCTGTTCACATAGAAGATGGCCATTAGTATACTGTCGTATACTTTAACTATACGAGTTTGTTCAAAAACATATATGGTGAGCCACAACAAAGTAGTACTAGTGTATAGAGAATTCTTAGTTATATAGTACTGTATGGAGCATTCTAAGTATAAGTACAAACATTACAATTTGTTGTTTAAATATGTGACTCAAATGTAATCGTAGTACCAAGGTGGTTATCAAATGTAAACACGAATACCAACAACATTGTATGACATACGTTTTTAATACGTTAGTTTGTATAATTACATTACATAAAATATCAATGTTACTTTTTGATAACTAAGATCTAAATTACTCAATTCCAATGTTCTACTTATATTTTTTGAATTTAAATATTTTTATTATAATCTTTTAATTTTTTGTCTTTACTGATTTTAATATAAAAAAGTTATTAGATCTTATTATATGTATGTATGTTAGTGTCGAATTATAATTTTGCCCCCTAACTAAATTTCAGATATTATATATTTTGTCCCAAATTTAAAATAGTTTAATAACTATTTTATATTAACATTTTTGTCATATAATAACCCATTTAATAATATATAATATTAATATTATAATTTAAAATATTTAATACATATAATATTATCTTTATGATTTTAATATAAAAAAGGATTTATTATATGATGTAAAAACCCAAACCCATTATCATGTATTAATAACTTAAGATAATACATACATAATATTGAGGTTGCAAAAAAAGCCCAAACCCATTGTCATATAATAACCCATAATATATAATTAATATTGAGGTTAAAAAAAGCCCAAACCCATTATCATATGATCATATAATAACCCATATTATACAGTAAAATATAAGGTTACTTAAAAAGCCCAAACCCATTGTCATATAATAACCCATATATAATATATTAACATCTGAGATTGCAAAAAAAAAAGCCCAAACCCATTAATCCACTTAAACCAAACCAAAATAAGAAAGAAACCAAAAAAGAAAGAAAGAAGGCCGGTCCAACGTGGGAAATTTGGTGGGAAACTTGGTCCCCAAAACGGCGTCGTGTGGGCTTTTGGGGGGAAAGTGGTCCCCAAAACGGTGCCGTGTTGGGCTTTTGGGGGGAAATATAAATTCCCAAAACGGTGCCGTGTTGGGCTTTTGGGGGGAAATATAAATTCCCAAAACGGTGCTGTGTTGGGCTTTTGGGGGAAAGTGGTCCCCAAAACGGTGCCGTGTTGGGCTTTTGGGGGGAAAGTGGTCCCCAAACGGCGTCGTTTCTTCAAGCCTGCATGTCAGAAGCTTCCTCAACACGACGCCCTCTCTTCTGTCTCTTCGAAACTGAAACAAACAAAAGTGTAACTGTTTGAAACTGAAACTCTCTGACAGTCTTTCCTCTCCCTCTCTTCACGTGCAAACATTCCCAAGAACAAAGTACACTCCTATCAAACACTCAAACTTCCCCAGCGTGACCCATTCCCTTGCACCCGTAGACACAACAGCACAAGGAAGTAAGAAACAATCTTCGAAAGAGAAAGGTGAGTTGACATTTCCATTTTCTTCTGTCATTTTTAATTTTTTTGTGAGTTGATACTATGCTTGCCATTTTGTGAAATATTTTGACTTTGGTTGAGGAATTTGCTAAGTGTGGACAATCTACGGGTTTTGTGGACAATCTTAGGGTTTTGTGTAGTCACTTTGTTTATTTTTTTAATTTTGATTTATGTGATCTGTTTTAGATACAATGAGTATTAGTATTGTACCAGTGACTTGTATCTACTGAATGAGTATGTTAGCAGTAAAACTGTAATTACCTAGAATGTCTGGTGAGTTGTGCTTAAGGATATGTTACAGAGTTATTAGTTTTGTTCCCAAAGCCTGAATTGGCAATGGAATCCAATAGTTTGATTATCAATAATTATTTCTGTAAAGTTCTTCATTCTAGTGAAAGTTTTTACATTTGCTAGCTTGTGAGTATTAGAGGGTGAAGAAAAGAAACTTGATTAGCATCATACAAGTAAGATTCTTAACAGCAGTGTGGCAAATAAACTTAGATGGTTATATATACTTTTTATACAAACAACTATGTGGAGGATTGAGGAGCTTTGTTCTGCTTGTGGATGTTTTTGTGGTTCTGGACCTCTGGTGATGATTTTATGGTTTACAGATCATCATTTTAAATTTACATGTTATTCAAGCCCAAATCCATCCAAAAAATTTACTTGTCAACATGATAGCTTAGTCTTGTTGTTTCTGCAATCACTTTTTTCTATGTCTCCTGCCTTGCTGTCAACATGACATACTTGGTGTTGCATTGTTTGCTGGAAATTGTTAAGCTTGTCCTTGATCCAAGATATTTCTAATCATTTCATTTCTATAAACACTTATTATGCATGCTAAATTTCACTTTAGTTTAATGTCAATTACAGATTTACTACCCAGTCTAAAACTGATCATTTGTTTATAGATTTTAACAATATATAAAAGAACCATAATTTGAACATATTAATTTTAGTTAAGTCTATCTTTCATATTTGACAAGCGTTATAGCTTTGTGGAGGGCAGCACACACATTACATGCCTTGCCTTCTAATTAATTTGAACTTTTACCATCACCTTTTCAGTTCTTTGTACTTACTAGCACAGTCTCAAAATCCTAGGCTTCACTTGGTACATATCCCTTATGGCCTAATGAAACAATGATGTGGTCAAACTAAAAATTAACACGTAATTGTTTCGTTTAATATGTTAGGTATTAAAAACAATTAAGAAGATTAGAAGATTTGGATAGATGAGCAGTGGATAGAGATAGTGGAATGGCTAAGCTTGGTCCAAAAGTGAGACCAACTCTATGTCCCACCCATAATGTTATATATTAGGATTTTGCCATGGATGGTGAGGAATTGGGGTAAGAATCTGAGCAAGCATAAAGCCAAAGTGGAGCATCTTATCTTAGTTTTAACACAGTAGAAGGAATGGCAGAAGACAAGGAGTGGTCAATCTTTCCTTGGAAGGAGTGTGCTGTCAATTTCAGCATCACTTTTGAAGGGCCAACACACTCTTCACTCTCAAGTGAAGTTTCTGTGGGCAGAAAGCAGTGTTCAAAACATACATAAATGCATTCTTACTTCTTACTTAGACATATTACATCACATAGGCCACTAGTGATGCACCTCCCCCCCCAAAAGAGTTTAATCCGGGCAATTAAAAGAAAAGGAAGGGTAAAGAAAGAAGAAAGTCAAAAGGGGCCAGAAGTGGGTGGTTTAGAAGCCTTATTTGAAATTAAACTTGAAAACATACTTGATGATGCATGCAATCATCAGTTTGCTTCTATTCAAATATCTCTTTCTACTTTTTGGGCATTTGCTCCCACTTATGCTAAAGTTATAAATTGAATAAGGGAACTCTATAATAAGAAACAACAAAGACAATGTTACAAAAAGTTGTAACATAGAGTCATACCACTAGGCTCATATTGGAAAAAAAAATATATATATATATATATAGGAAATTACTGTAGAACCAGCTGAGAAACATGGAAAGAAAAACAAACCCAAATGAGTTAACTAAGAGAGAAGACAAATGAATACCTGTCCAGCCATGTGTGCCAAGTACTTGTATAGTAAATATAGTACTAGTGATGACTGATTATGTTTAAAACAACAAGGTCCAAATGAGGTCAAGTAGATAGGGACCTCAAATTTGGATAAATTGCTTCTACATTTCAATTAAAACTATTATAAAGTTAGTTCTATTATAGTTCAAATCAAGTACTTTGCAGTCAACCTTTTCCTTCAATTCTTCCTCCATCTCTTCCATCTTTTTCTTTACTGCCTTGTCATGCACTCCATGTTATTAATTTATTAACTTAGACTCTTTTGGATCTTTCTTTGCTAGCAGGAAGTGCTTGTGGGTCCTGAAAACAGAACAGCAACATCTAACAGAAGTTTTCTTAAGGGTTAATCTAACAGAACAGCCCAGACAGGTATACTTGCTTCATGGATCTATTTATTATAAATATCCATTCACTTTAATTGATGAAAGCAAACATATTGACTGAAAATTATTGTTAGTCTATCTACTGTGTCTGTGTTTAAATTATAAAAATGGCATCTGCATTATACCAAATTATTACAATATCTTTTAAAGTGAGCCAAGGTAGATTGAGTTTAACAAAGTACTTTATGGAATGTTGTCACATCTGTTTTGTTTTTTATTTTTTATTTTTTTTTGTGTGTGTGGTCATAGGTTGACTTGAATGTGACAAATATGTTTGGAATGGCCACATGTTTAAACTGTGATTAAAATGTGGACAATGTTAGGGTTTTCTGGACAATTTAAGGGTATTCTGGACAATTTTCACATTTTCTGTACAATAGTGGTTCAATTGGCATACTTTTTTAATCCTTGTCTTGGCATTACAGAAACATATAATGATGATTTATCTTCTTCTTTAAACTTGTTAAAAGAGCTTTAACATGTTTCAAATATGGGATTATCCTCATTGTAATAAAAAGGTGGACAGTTAGGTCTTGGGTTCAAAACCCATTGGGTCCTTGTGTAACTTAAAAAAAAAAAAAAAACATTTTGTATGACTTAAATGCTTGTGTGACATGCTGGCTTCAAGACATAGTGTCTTTGGATGAGCTTATTCTTGTTAGCATCTATCCTCTATATCTTGTTGTTTCTTTTAATGATCAATGATTTTATGAGATATTCTAATTATATGGATTTCCATTTTGCATGTGGCCAAGGCAATGGCGAGTATTGATGTGAACACACCCGCAGGCAACATAGAAGTTGCACCTCGTATTCGCCATCATTGCATTGTTAGCAAATTGATGGATGTTAACAAGAGCTTATCTGAAGAATGTAAGAGCCAGCTGCAAACCACTCCATTTGGGTGGTTGTTGAATCTCCACTGCAACATTGAGGCAAGTGGACGAATACTTGAAGTGATGGCTACAAGTTGGAATGCCGATGCACGTGCATTCCAAGTGGGTGATAGGCTCATACCTTTCACCCTATATGACATTGCCCTCATATTGGGGTTGCCTGTGAGGGGGGAGCCAATTGATTGCAACCAATCTCATTCTGGGGGGTCTGTGGTGGAGAAATTGTTAAATAGGCATTTGAAGACAACTTCACCAGAACGAACTCAATTGGTGACATTGCTCACCAAACCTTCCATACAAGTCCCAAATAGGGTTAGGTTGTACATTGCCCTAGTCTTTAGCTATTTTTTGTTTCCTACCACCTCCAAAAAAGTCAACCCAAGCCTCCTACCATTGCTTGATGATAGAGCCAACCTAGGTACATATGCATGGGGGAAGGCAGTGTATGACTTCTTGGTTAGTGGTTTAAGCCGCGCAGCTTCATCGATGCAAGCGAAAAAAGGTAGAGGCAACTTGCACATTCAAGGTTGCACTGCCTTGCTTCAGGTAAAAAAATTTTTTATCCTCATTGTTTACTCCACAACCATTCTAAATTTTGTTTTATTCTTAAACTTACCATTGATGTCATCATTTATGCAGATATGGGCATGCGAGCACTTGGGGGTTGGTCAGAAGAATGCTGAAATTAACCAACCTTTCCCAAGATTTTTAGCATGGACCCACCAAAGAATGTATACTAAGAAGGCAAGGGAGGCCTTTAGTAACAGTGCCAATGTAAGTATCTTACACTAAAGTTGCGTACTAGTTTAATATCAATGTTAGTTTCTTATAAAGATGTTATATGTTAGTATTTTAGCGTTCTAATTCATATATCTTGTTGCAATTTGCAGGTGCTGTCCGTGCTTGTAGCAATGCCATGGGAGCAAGAGTTCAATGTGGTAGAAGAAGCCATGGAGACCTTGCAAGAAACCCATGGCAGCTCGCACCCAACCATATCAAGGGATGATGGGGCTGGACCAAGCAATATTCCTCAAACGCCGTCCAATCAATTGCAGCTAGAGCTCCAAGCTGAGAGGGCTGAACGGGAAGCTCTAGCACGACAAGTTCGGCGCTTAAAGGATGAGCTTGACCATGTGAAGGGTCTGGTGGCCACGGTCCTAGAGAGTAACCCTAATATTCAACAAAACCAGACCGCACCCTTACAAAACCAGCCCCCACCCTCACAAAGCCAGCCCCTACCCTCACAAAACCAGCCACCACCCTCACAAAGCCAGCTGCCCATTCAAACCCCCATTGTGGACTTGCCAAGTTCACCGTCCAAGGCTGTCAAGAGAGGCAAAGCTGCCAAGAGAGGCAAAGCTGCCAAAAAGAAGCCAAGGTGGCGGTGGTGGACTTGGCAAGCTCACCATCAAAGCGGGACAATGCAGGGGAGGCAGCTGCAGCTGTGGTGGATTTGGTGAGTTCACCATCAAAGGGGGCTACTAGTGTGACGTATACAAGGGCGAAAACACGAGCCCACAAGAATCTAATGATAGTGGCCCCCCAATCGGAACCAGTTAGAAATGAGGTACGTGTGTTGTGTAATGATAAATTACTTAAGAAACACTATGAATGACATATGAAAATCACATATGAACTAACTTTATGTACTCCATATGTTGTTGCTTTATGTTGGGTTCATATGTCATTTAACTTTATGTTGGGTTAAATGCTCATGCTTACTTTATGTTGGGTTAAATGCTCATGCTTTAACTTTGTTGGGTTAAATGTCATGCTTACTTTATGTTGGGTTAAATGCTCATGCTTTAACTTTTTTTTGTTTAAAAATCACATATGAAATAACTTTATGTACTCCATGTTTAAAAATCATGAGCAGTGGGTGGATGCTCATTTCCTATACCAGCCAACAGCTGCTGATGAGGCTGTCTTGGCTGATTTTAGGAAGAAATGGGGGGGCGCGACAAGGCGGGCCACTAGGAGAAGGTTGTAACAACTCCTTTCTTTCAATTATGTAATGATTTATGAAGTGATTATCAATATTACCTCATACTGGTTTATAACACGTTTAAAATTTTCTAGGCCCAACGAGGTTGATAGCAATGAGGTGGCAATCTCGACCGAAACATATGAGCTCACGGGTCGAGAGGTGTCATCATTGTTAGGCGATCAAGCTCAGGACGATGGTTCTAGGTGGATATCCACCGCGGTAATTACATACTCATTTTGCATTTTAGATCCTTTATTTATTGCATATTTGAGACATGAGTTTTACAATTCCACATTGTTTACTAAGCAAGTGTGACACACGCAGGTGGTGGACACTTTCAAGGATGTCCTTATGCAAAAACTCACCGAAAGCGGCCACCCTCCACCGTACATAAACTTCATAATAAGCGTACATGGCGGGGTAAAATAACAAAATTTCAACCTTGGCAAATACTTGTTCATACTTTTACACTATGCATGATGTCAATACAGCGAGCTCTTTTGTCGAAATAACTAACTATGATTTATGCAGACTACGATCCTGGGTATGAGTCAGTCAACCTCAACACAAAGAGGCAAAAGAACAAGAAAGGGTAAACAACCCATTCAGGATGACCAGCCTCAACCACAATCTGTGTTCCGCCCTAGTTGGGTACGCGCAATGCCGGGAAATTGCAACCGGGTAATTAGAGACCTTCTCCAACTTTCATTTTGTCAAAAACTGTTGTTACATATCTATTCTGAAAAACCTGTGTATGACCTACCCTTTTGTTTCTTAATGCAGATTTTTGTCCCAGCATGCCACAGTGGCCATTTTGTTATGCTGGTTGTAGATTGTCTAGAAAAAGTTTTCTATTTTTTTGATTCTTTACCTAGTGCAACCCATAGAGCTTTGGCGCCAACATTGGTAAACACTTGTTTTTCATTTCAATTTTCTTGCTAACCCAGTATTTACATATAATCCCACTGATACTACTTTCTGCTGCTTGCATCATAGAGAAAAGCTTTGGAGCAGATATGCATAGAGAACTTGGGCCATAAGGATGTCCATACATGGCTCCTAGAATACAAGGATGACATACCAACCCAAGATAAATACGCGTAAGTACCAATATCTATCATGACCCCAAATATATTGAGTCAAATTTGAGTGTAGACTGTGTAAGTAAGTTCATATTCTCTTTTAATGTGTTTTGATAATTCAAATGCAAATGTTGGTTGCTATGTTGATTGTTAGTGTTTTGATAACTCAAATGTAATTGAGATGTTGGTTGTTGGTTGATAACTCAAATGTAATTGTTGCTATGTTGGTTGCTATGTTGATTGTTGGTGTTTTGATAACTCAAATGTAATTGAGATGTTGGTTGTTGGTTGATAACTCAAATGTAATTGTTGCATGTTGGTTCTTTCTATGTTATTACTATTTTCCAGATGTTATGTCCAAACTTAAAGATAATTGTTACGTAGGTTGTTGGTACATGTTGGTTTCTATGGATGTTATGTTATGAAAGACAATTTGAGTGAAGTAAATTTCCATAAATTATGTTGATCAATGTTTATTTTTATGTACTTTTGCCTCAATTTTTCCAGCTCCGACTGTGGGATTTTCATGCTCACATACATGGAATCCTTGATTTTTTGTAACAAGATAGTACAGTTCGGAGAGGTATGATTTCCACACCTTCATTTCATGATGCGTTAATGCGTTCATTTTAAGTCAAAACAACTAACCAATAATTTCTAAATGTCTTTTATGTTTTGTAGGCTGATTGCCCAAGAATAAGGCAACGCATTCTGCTAGAATTCTATTACAATTCCTTGCTGCCCAAAGCTTTACAAAGCTAAAACTGGACAATTCTTTACCGTGCTTGCTGCTGCCCAATTCTTTACCGGCATATAGTTTTATGTTTTGATACACATTTGTTATTTTTGTATTTACGTTTATACTTTTTGTATTTAAAATTTTGGTTGCTCTATTCTTTCTATACTTGAGATTGTATTAAAGGTAGTGAACAGAAACAATATTTTATTTCTTTTGTAAATGGAGTAAATAAATAAATGAAATGGTGAAATTGGTTGGAAACATTTGCATATATTTTAGGTTACCCATGAGTTTCTTTTATATTTAATGTTACCAGGAGCAACCTATTGCCATTGGAATCTTCACATTACTTGTTGTGAAAGATATAAAAAAAGGATGTCTAAAAATGTTTCCCAAATTGTGGTGAAACTAAATATGTTCAAACAAATACCCAGGAGCAACCTATTGCCATTGTCTACATTGGAAATAATAAAGTTTGGTTTTTTTGATTTTGAAGTGATTTTGGTTGGTTGAGATAAAAAATGATAAAATTGTTACAAAGATACTAAGAAACATGTTTAATAGATGCCAAGAAACATGACCAATTCGTATGAACATGTTTAAATGTTCATACAATTTTCTGGAAAATGTGGACAAAAACATGAAATTATGGACAAAAAAATGAAATTGTGGACAAAAATTTCGAGTCTACTTATGAACATTTAAGTGAACCCAGAAATGTTCATACAATTTTCTGGAAAATGTGGACAAAAACATGAAATTATGGACAAAAACTTGAAATTGTGGACAAAAATTTCGAGTCTACTTATGAACATTTAAGTGAACCCAGAAATGTTCATACAATTTTCTGGAAAATGTGGACAAAAACATGAAATTATGGACAAAAACTTGAAATTGTGGACAAAAATTTCGAGTCTACTTATGAACATTTAAGTAACCCAGAAATGTTCATATAATTTCTGGAAAATGTGGACAAAAACATGAAATTATGGACAAAAACATGAAATTGTGGACAAACATTTCGAGTCTACTTATGAACATTCAAGTGAACCCAGAAAGTGTATTTCATGTTTTTGTCTATAATTTCATATTTTTGTCCATAATTTCATGTTTTTGTCCACATTTTCCAGAAAATTGTATGAACATTTAAACATGTTCATACGAATTGGTCATGTTTCTTGGCATCTATTAAACATGTTTCTTGGCATCTTTGTAACAATTTTATTATTTTTTATCTCAACCAACCAAAATCACTTTAAAATAAAAAAAACCAAACTTTATTATTTCCAATCTCAACCAAAATCAACCAAACCCTCAAAAAAATATTAAACCCAACAAAACCTTCAACTTTTATTATTTCCAAACCCTAACAAAATCATCCAAACCCTCACAAATACAATCAAACCCCAACTTCAAACATATTCCCAAACCCAAATAAAACCCAAATCTTTAAACCTAAATCAGATCTCAAATCAACACTTTCAAACCCCAAATCTTTCAAACGTCAAACTTCAATAGAGAACCCGAAATCTTAAAACCCAAATCAGATCTCAAATCAACACTTTCAAACCCCAAATCTTTCAAACTTCAATAGAGGAAAAACCTTCGGGGGAGAGAGATCCATGGCTTCATGAGGACAGATCGGGGAGAGGAGGAGCAGAAAATTCGGGAGGAGAGAGATCCATGGCTTCATGAGGACAGATCGGGGAGAGGAGGAGCAGAAGATTCGGGAGGAGAGAGCAGAGCATTCGGGAGGAGAGAGAGTGAAATTTTCAGAAATAATGGGTGTTTGGTTACAGGGATAGTGGAAATTGGAATAGCAAACCGGGAATAACCGGTTTGTCTTTTAGTGGTGGTGTGAAACAGTAACTTTCACACAGGGTGTGAAAGAAACATTTCCCATTGGTAAATGTGTAGTAGACAAAACATGACCAACATTAAATGGAGGCAAGACTTTGTCTCCTACCCATACACTCACAGCATCTCTCCCTCCTAAAAGACAAACCCATGCAATACCTAGTATTGCATGGGCTGCAATTCAATTAAATGGTTGTGATTTAAAGTTAAAAAGCATGCCTTTGAATAGAAAAAACAAAAATGTTAGAAGGGCAAATAGCAAAAATTTAGAAGGGCAAAATTTAAAAAAGTTCTATTGCACCCATGCAATACCTTTTTGGTATTGCATGGGATCTCATTCCCTAAAAGACAAACCTTTTATGCCCATAAATATGCATGAGTTTTGTTTTTTAATTCTCTTATTATTTTCTTTTATTTTTACAACAAGATAGTAATTTGAAATTTTATCCATAATTATTGACTTTTATTAAAAGCAAGTTTGTTATAATGGTTCTCTTGCCAACTCAGATTTCATAAGAAATTTGTTCCCTCTAATCTTCTAAACATGTATTCGAGATAATATTTTATGTAAATAGTTTTCCTCCAACCCTGTTTAGGAAGAATTCTCCTTCTCAACCCATTAAGTGGCAAGTAAATAAACCATCCACATGTACTTTTAGTTACATGACCTTTTTAATAAGTCATGTGACTTTTTCAAATAAGGAAATAGTTTTCCTTCAATCTAGTTTGGAGGAATTCTCCTCCAACCCACTACGTGGCAAGTAAATAGACCATTTACATGTACTTTTAGTCACATGACTTTTTAAATAAGTCATGTGACTTTTTCAAATAATACATGTGGATATTCTATTTAATTGACACGTAGTGGGTTGAAGGAGAATTCCTCCAAACCGGATTGGAGGAAAATTATGTTCAATAAATAATACATGTGGATAGTCTATTTAATTAACACGTAGTGGGTTGGAGGAGAATTCCTCCAAACCAAGTTGAAGGAAAACAATTTCCATATGATATTCATTTCAGAGCACACTGAGAATTTCAAAAAGTTAAAATTTCCATCGACACATGATAACTTTAATAGATATACATAGAGTTTACGTACATACAGTTCACATCCAATATAATACACCAAGGTTACATATTACATTAGAGTATATTATACCAATACACTATACCTTCAAAAGATACAAAAATTGCTTAAAGCTTCTACTTGTCCAGCTAGCAGTCTATAAACATCAAAGTTCAGTAAGCTAGGAAATCCTTAGCTCCGCAGTAGCACTTCTACTCTTATGTAGTCTGAAATGTAACGAGAGAAGGGTGAGTTTTCCAAAACTCAGTAACAATTCCATGACCTCACAGACGAAGACACAATTTACATAATATGAACAGTAAAGGATACAGTTTCAAGGAAGACAATTCACAGATTTGCAACGGAAATACATATTCTAACATATAGAAGAATGAGTACTTAATTGACCAAAGATCCTTGACCAATATTTCAGGTAAGGTCCAAAAGTTTACATATGCCCATCATCCTAGTAGATGAGGTCCATAGTTCACATATCCATCATCAACAAGTGGATCCAAACATAAATGAGTAGCCAGGGTGTCAAACATAATTCTCAGTTTCTCACCACTGATTAGGATAAGGCCAATGTTCATTCGGATCAGGATCCTCTAGAGTTTTTAGGGTACTCTACCACATCAAATTCTCTAAATTATAATATTTCTTTTTATAACAAATGGTTCAGATTATGCCACGTCATCATTCCACTAACAAAATCTCTAAAATATTGGTTTTTACTTTTTATCACTTAACGTGTTAACACTTATCCATTAACATCAATATTTTAGGGGTTTTGTTTTTTTTGCTAAATTTGAATAATTTATTATAAAAAGAAAGATTAGGATTTAGAGAACTCTATGTGATAGAGTACCCTAGAAACTCTAGAGAATCTTGATCCTGTTCATAATCCTATCACAATTAATAGAGCCAATATCTTATTGGTAACCCGAATGAGCCAAAATTCATTCCCTATTGCCTAGGTTACGAGGTTGATAACAAGAAAAGTATTTAAGATGCTCAAGACCAAATTTGGGAGATTTTAGAATTTATAAAACTTAGCACTTTTCTACCTAAGCAAGATATAGGTGAACATATTCAAATATGGACCTAAAACATAAGGGGAACCAGTTTAGCAACTATGATCAATGAAGTTGTAACAAACCTTGTGTCACAATTTAAGAATTAAAAAAAAAACACTCAAGCTGAATAGGGTCATCAAAATTTAAATTTATCACTGGCAACATAACTCATACAAAGTTGAAAAAGTTAAAAGATTTCAACTTTCTTCCATTTTGTATATATAACCCAAACTTTTTATATAATTCCGTGGGTGCGGGGGTATGATGAGTGAGTTGGGGAAAAATAAATAGAGTGAAAATGGGCTCCATACTAGTCTTGGGTTCAACATACAAGGAGGCCTTTTCTAATTTGAGACGGCCAGGGTTGGTCTTGTAGCTTCCTGGCCTCCAACATCGCATTGCTAATTATGCTTAAGGCCCGAGGCTTTAACAGTCCAATAAGCATGGGTTTTGTTGCTCCAAAAGAATGCAGTTAAACTCAACTTCCTGGGTTGGGGCGGGGGGTTCATTTAGCTATAAGTGATATTGCCCCAATTTAATGAAATGTAATTAGTTTTAACTTTTAAGACACTTTGCAAAGAGCCTTTTAGCTCAATTAGTGGCAAATCTTGGTGTTTTCAATGGAGCGTTTAAATCTTTCCTCCTCCAACTATCAAGTTATCAAAGAAACTTTCAGCCAAAAAAAAAAGTTATCAAAGAAACTTTCAGCCAAAAAAAAAAGTTATCAAAGAAACTAACTTTAAAACTATTTGGAGCCTCACACCTCGTCAAGGCCTCAAAACTTCTATTAAGATGGTTAATCCACCACATGGGTTTAGGGTCGGCAAAATCTGGGTTAGGCTATAATTTCATGGTTCAGATTTAGTTTTCATAAGTCTCAGGATGTACATGATGTCATGTCATTTGAAAATATATTCACTTTTATATTTATTAACTATTTAAATCCTTACCATGAATTCATTTTAAATCAAATTGGAAGAATCATTTTCTGAGTGGGACGGCTTAGTTAACAGCATTATGGCTTTAATTATTTCATACTTTGGAAGGTAAAATGAAGAAGATTTTGACGTGCAATACCCGGACCCCTGGATTCTTTTTCAAAGATTGACAATCATTTTTAAGCGAGGGAAAAAAGAGTTGTTCAAGTAATAAACTGTTGTAAGTGGGTCCCATTTACTTTAGCAAAAATTAAAAGTAGAATCTAGAATCAGAATCCAAAATATTTTGGATTTTGACTTCTGCTCTAGAAATGAAAATTTGCAAAATGTATTTTGCATTTTTCAAAATTCTAACCAAACACCTTAGATTTTTTTCAGAATGCATTTTATGCATAAAAATCCGTAAAATCACTTTTAAGTAAAGGATTCAAACACAGGCTTAGTCAACAGCATTATGGCTTTAATTATTTCAAACTTTGGAAGATAAAATGGAGAAGATTTTGACGTGCAATACCCGGACCCCTGGATTCGTTGACAATCATTTTTATTCGCAACAAGTACACGAACATTTTCGGGCTCTACGATTTAGGGTCGTTAGAAAGAATTTAATCAATGGGTTCCTCCAATAATTAACTTCAAGCATTTGCATATCGACTGAAACATCGAACTTGCTTGAAAACCCAACAAAGCAGCAATGGATGTGAGATAAATCTGGTGTGTTATGCTTCATTGATGAAAAAGATGTCCAAAACTTGATTGACTTTACAGTCAGTGCTTTTGAGTAGTGGATGCAAGATAAAGCGTTAGGTGTTTACCTAAGCACATGTGATGCGTCCAGCTTGCTTTCAGTATCATAAATTCATTAGATACACAGAAACTCGGATTCTTTGCGGTCCAATCAATAACCAAATTGATCAATCGCAAAGAATTGAAGGGGAATAGAAGTGATTGCGTGATCATAAAGTGCAAGGTTCTGATCAAAGTGGGCATTAAAGATCCATTTCACAAAATGAGGGCAGAAACTAAAAAGCGTGTAATCATAAGTTTTATCTTTCAAAAAGAGATTCCGCTTATCTCCGGTGCTATCATGCATCAAAGGAAATACAAGCACGACACGTCTCTTAAAATGGTTACGTGTTACGTGTTGTCTCAATATCCTCTCTAATGAGCATTGAAGTGAAATTTTACCCTTAAAAAAATCATATGAAATGAAATGAGTACATAGAATTTGACTTCTTATTTAAAAAATAAATAGTCTTCCAATGAAGTGACGTTGGATGCTTACTATTCTTTTCAAGTGTCAAGAAGGAATGTCAGACAATGTTGATTTGATAGAAATTTCATTATCCAGTTAGTTAATCACTAAGTCACTATTGCTTGCATAGCAATGTTCACAACTCGAAATCCATATCGGTGCAATACTTACAGACTTACCGTGCAAAATTTTTTGGATGGTCGAGATTAAAAGTTATTCTTCAAACTTTTTATCTCAACTGTTCGATAAGATATGTGAAAAAGGTTAAAAGATTAAAAAGTTACATTTTAATCGAACGACTAATATAAAAAATTTCTTAACATGTA
>OU015761.1:37295833-37322846 GCA_907173295.1 Fagus sylvatica | reverse complement strand
TACTAATATAGCAAGAATAACAAAAGGTTACCTCTAGAATTTTTCGATACTCTGAAATGAGATAGACAACATAGTTTGGGAGAGAAAACTGGCGAGATCTTGCAGAAAACGGCACTAAGTAGTAGTTGTTGACGAAATCGTTGCCTCCTAAGGTAATGAGGACGAGAGCCTCATTCACAAGTCGTTGAGTCTGCTCAGCCCCAATATGAGCAGTCACCCGTAGTTGGTATTGTTGAAAGAACTTCCAATTGTTTGTAAAATTCGGATTATATTTAGCTGCAAATAAATAAACAAGTTTAGACACTGACAGGAATAGTCACATCATTCATCTATCCTTTTGCTTTCCCATATCTATCAACCTCTTAAAAGAACATAACAAAACAAAAAGGAAGATATTAAAAGATACTATTAACTGCCGCAATAAAGAATATGATTGATAAATTTGAAAATATTATAAATAAATGTTTGAAATGTATATATCAATTTGTAAAAGTTGTGTAATAAAATTCTGTAATATCCTTAACATAACACAAGCGTAAATTCTTCTTTCCAAATGTAAAATAAGCCTTTGTAGTATTAGTGACCGTTTAGTAAAGCTATTTGAAATGGTACTTTTTCTGTTATTTTAAACTTCAATTTTCTTTAAAAATAAAGAAACCAATCTCATTTTGAAATTATTGAATAATAAACTGTACCAAACAAACAATTAATTACTTGAAAAAGAAAGCAATACCAATAGCAATATTAGATACAGTTTTTTTTTAAACAATATCATTTTCAAAAAGTTGATAAGTATACTGTATCAAAGGTACACTTAGTTACTTAAAAAGGAAATAATAATAATAGTAACAATAAGAAAACAAATTTGTATTGACTGTATGATAATAACAAAGTTGAATCTCCTTCTTTTTGGACATACAAATTGAAATCCGGTGTCATTGAGAATTCCAATCCCAGCAGAAGCAAAGTTGGCACCAACAAGTAGTCTTTCTCCATGGAGCTCCGGGCTTAAATATGGCAAAGTGGGTTCCGAGCCAATTTGCTCACCTAATGATACATGCAAGATTTAAAGTTTATATATCAAAATCAAAATATGAAACCCCACATTAATATAGTAAACAAGAAACAGTTTAATGAAGTAAATTATGAACTATAATATTAAATAACACAAACGTAAAACCCAACTGATAATGTCAGGGATGCTAAGGCCATTAGAGAAACGGCCAGTGGGTCTATGAGTTGGATAGTCAATGCCATAAGGGTATGAGTCGGCACGAGCAGTGGTGGCAAGGTAGTCATTGTTGCCATTATCGACTAGTGAATCTCCGAAAACAAAGGAAAGCTCGAGCCTCAGATTCAGTGGAAATGAAACTCAATGTTATAACTAGACCTACATTCAACCAAGATACCAAAAAGCGGTCCATGGAGATGGGTTGTTAGAAACTCTAGGACAGCTATTATTATGTGTGCACTAACGCAAGTGAATATATGAGTCAGTAGGGCTAAGCTTTATATAAGGTTCATGCTAGCTCTAGTTATTTCACTTTACACATATCACATTAAATTGCCTTTGGCCCACCATGAAGCTAGTAAGAGTGGTTTCAGTAACTAGATGAACAATTATTTTAGCAATGTTAACAATGCAAGAATAATTGTTGTGCTAAGTAACTTCTTGTTGAATTCGATGCACCTAATTAACAGTACTTTAACATTATGCAGGCCTTGGTGGTCCCAATTTTGACATCTTTGTTACGAGTCTCGTAATTTAATAGTATTGTTTACTCTGCAAGTAATCTTCATAAGTGATATAATTATTAGTATTCACTCTCTCCTTTCATAACTGATATAATTATTTGTTGTGCAGTTTCGAAATAAATTATACTGTCCAAAAGTGGAAGTTCAAATTCTTATATTAAAAGTCATGTCAGAGCAAATGACATTTTAGGAAGATCATGTATGATCGTTACCTTTGTATCAATGATTGTGTCATTTCAAATGTTTTAGTGAACTGGAGAGCACGGAATAATAGTTATCATGAGATGTGGTGATATTAAAAACAAAAATAAATTGAGTTACATATTCAATAATAATAAATATATGGATAATGTTATTTGTACTCATTTTGTGTACAACTCTTACCTACAATAATTGCTATATCTAGAGTTTTTAATTTATAATATTGTACTAGGTATGCAAATAATATATATTTTTCTTAAGTTTAATGGAAACTGGCCAATGAGTTGATTTTGGTAAACGTTCTTGATACTCTTGAAACCAACGGATCAGGATCTCAAATCTGGGTTCGATAGCCGCACATTAGGATTTTATTATTTTTATTTTGACTAACTTGTGTCAATTTTTTGCTGATAGTCCGTTATTTAACATTAATCTTTTCTCTCTCTCTCTTATATATATATATATATATATATATATATAAAAGCTGCTATAAAGAGCTTATCTCATCCCTTAAATTATACAGTAAAACAAAACTATAGGGACAAGTATATTTTCACAAAAATTTTAGAACAATATTGAAATGCCAAGTCAAGCTATAAATAGTAAACAATAAAATTATGTAAATGGTGGATTTATGTAAAAACCAATAATAACTTGATACTTAGACAATGTTATAAAAATAATGTGATTATATTATACATATAGCATGAGTCTAAATTATATGTCTTAGTATTTTATATTGTATTTCTATATAAGTACTCTATCTTTTAGGTGTTTCAAAAGTTGAGATATACAATCATAATTTATCAAAGATTAAATTAGATGAAACCCTGAGGAGTAGCTCAACTGGTCCGGCCTTAGGTGTGTTTTCTAATAATCACTAGTTCGAGTCCCTTCAGGGCTACCTATCCAAGGCAGAGCTTAGCGTTTATCATGGTACACGTGACTAGTAGAGTGTTACGTGTCTTTGTTTGAGATTAGTCGAGATGCACGCAAGTTGGTCCGGACATCCTCGAATCATAAAAAAATAAAAAAAATAAAAAAGAAAAGAAAAAAAGGGTTAAATTACTTGACAATTGATGTGTAAGTGCAAACAGAGCGCTTTTGTCATGATATATCAGAAAAATATGATATATATCATACTGATATTTAAACCTATTGTGAATTGGCATTCTTAGATGGAGGTGCAGACTTTAACAGATCTATAATTGAATGCCTATACTTTGCCATTAGTCATTCTAATTCTGTGACATATACATGTAAGAATTTTATTAGACCTATCTCATTGTTCTGCAATATGCTAGTGATAGACTAATTTAGAAAAAATAAATAAAAACTGATAGTGACAAACTAATTTATGTGTGACACATAATCATGAAGCATAAATGCAGCACTTACTCATGTTTCTTTCGGCAATAATTTTGTTAAAGCGATCACCGACATCGTTTTCTTTTTTTAGTACTTTTTCGGTTTTTCCTTCCTTTCAGGGAACTGAACAAAGGGATATTTTTAGTGGCTTCTATAGATATGACAGTTAGATAATTACTTTCAAACAGAGTTTGCCTCCACGTGTATTATTTAAATAAGTTAAATGATTTATTAAATAGATCATAGATCATATAACTATAACTAAATACGAATGATTTTATAAGTTGTCACATAGTACGTTGAAGGTAGTTTCCTCCAAATAGTTTAGATGTAAAATTTATCCAGTACTTATACTCTTACTCTATTATTAAGAAAATTATTTATCGGTAAAAATTAGATAGAGTTACTTACATGCAGTATATTAGGTTTTTAATTTAATTCAAACATATGATTGTAACGTCCAATGAAACAAATATAATATTATCTTTTCTAAACCCTGAAAAGTAGCTCAACTGGTCCGACCTTAGGTGTGCTCTCCAATGGTCATTAGTTCGAGTCCCCTCAGGGCCATCTACCCAAGGCAAAGCCTTGTGATTATCGTGGTACACGTGTTAGTAGGGTATTGTGTGTCCCTTGGGATTAATCGGGGTGTGCGTATTTACGGAACGCTGGCCCGAACACCCAAGATTATTAAAAAAAAAATATTATCATTTTCATGAAGGCTACTAGAGTTACTGAAGCTTTCAACGTATATTCAACAGCTCAAGCACATGTGATGGGTATTATTGAGCCTTTACTTGACTGTTTCTCTCATTAATGAATGGGGGCAGATCAATGGGTGGACAATTTGAAGGCATGTGATCAACATAAATGGGTGGGCTTGTATTGTTTTGTATCTACTTTTAATATCACCCTACTATTTTAAAATTAAATTAAAAATTATGAAAGTGAAATAGAATGCAAAATAAAATATCTTAAGGAATGATAAACCATCTCACACGATTACGTATACACAGTTTGGTTAGTTTAATTGGAGGTGTTTAAAAAGAACTTTGATTTAATATTTAGTCTAGATAACTTAAATAAAGTATGAAATGTTTTTTTTTTTTTTTTTCATTGATGAAAAATATGGAAATATTTGAGCTATATTAATATGTGTGTTTGAAATGATTAGGTGTAAGATGTTATTTTAAATTTATAATATGACAAATATTTTTGTTTATGCTAGATATCCAAAGCTCAAATTATTATGTTGTTAAATTTATATTATCCTACTTAAATCTCTTTATTTTAAATCCCTAAATCCACTCAACAAGTTTTCACTTTTCAAGTTAAGTAGGTTTGGTTTGACAAAATATAGTAGGTGTCTATTAATTAAAAAACTTTGCCATCTATCTTGAGAGTGAGAACCTTTTTAGTCATGGCCACTCATTTTTTATTTTTCGATTAAATTCAAAAGGGTTGGACCAGATAAATGAAGTATTTCTGAGCTGTATAAGATTTAATGAGCCCAACTACTTTTTCAACAAATCCAGTCACACAATGACACGGCACCAAATGAAATAAATATATCATAAGAAACAATCAACAGCCCTGCAAATAGCTAGTCACAACAGACTCCCACATAACTTCATTCCAATATTTTCAGGCTCTTTAATTCCTGACTTAAACAGTAAAAAGGCAATTGCAACTTATATCCTAAAACTTTCGGATTCACTGACATAGTACAATAGTTCTTTTCCTATTTTGGATAGCAAGTACAAAAGTTCCTTATGACCTCCAAAAAAAAAAAAAATTATATATCATATCATTTCAAATTACACCTACTATAACTCTTAGTAATGTTGCCTCACTGAAAAATTTGTTATTGAAATGATATGATATATAAATATTTTAAATTTTCAAAATGATGATATATTAATAACTATTTCATTTATAAAATGTTTAAATCACGATAGAATTGAAAGCAGTTCACCCTATATTTTGTCTTAGAAATAATGGAGTCCAATTCTCAACAATTTTACTACAAGATCATACAGGATAGAGCAGGCCTTGACCCTTTCTGGGTAAATACCATGTCATGGAGCACGGTTACTGTAAAAGGATCTTGTAATTTTTTCTTATATTGTATCTTTTCATTGTTCAATCCATCATATGGTTGCTGTCAAATAGTCATTCTCATAATCAAATTTCCACCGTTAGGCCTCTTTTACCTAATCTAGAACTCATGAAACATGTCTAAAGATCTTCCACAATGCATGTAAGACAAGCTTTTAATTTACCATTTATATTAAAAGTGCTTGTGAATTAAAGTAGGAAAAAAAACAAAATAACCTTTGGTCATTCAACAAATAGAGCACAATTTAGTTATACATGATTTTCGTTGAAATTACATCACTTAATAATTGTTTCTTAGATTAATATTCTATTTAATGTGTTCTTAGATTACATACTCTCCTCATACTTCTTTTAAGTCAAATTTCATGTTAATCAAATATTATTTACTATTTAATCTATAATCCATTTTTTTTTTTTCCAATATGCTTAAATAATAATAATAATATCTAAATCTATAGATTTGACCATTCTATAATTATAGGATATTTCTTCATATACAATAAACCTTTTTTTAAGGACTTGTACAATATAACAGGATAAAATATAATCTTCCAAGAATAATTTCGGATTGCCAGAGTGCTTTTGTGCCAAGGAGGATGATTACAGATAATATTATCATTGCATTTGAGACTATACATTATCTCAAAATTTTACGGAGTGGAAAAAAATGCTCAAATGGCTACTAAACCTGACATGAGTAAAGCATATGATTGAGTGGAGTGGGATATCTGAGAGCAATATTGCTTAAGTTGGGTTTTAATATTAGATGGGTGGCTTTGTTAATGGAATGTGTAACTACTGTTACATATTCAGCCTTGGTGAATGGTGAACCATCTGGATACATACAACCCAAACGGGGACTTAGACAAGGAGATCCTCTGTCCCCTTATTTATTCTTGATTTGTGCAAAAGGATTATCTGCCTTATTGAGGAAAGCTGAAAGGGACAGTTTGATCTGTGGAGTTGCTATTAGTCGTGGAGGGCCACGGGTCTTTCATTTATTTTTTTCAAATGATAGTATCATTTTTTGCAGAGCAACAGCTGCTGACTGTGTTACTCTACAAAATATACTCAATGAATATGAAGGAGCTTCGGGTTAAAAAATTAATGGAGACGAGACAACCATATTTTTTTGTCACAATACTGCAGATGCTACTTGGGATTGGATTACTAATTTTTTTTGTACAACTCCTACATCACAATTTGAGAAATATTTGGGGCTTCCTCCCATTATTGGAAGAGCAAAGAAGAGAGCTTTTAATGAAATCAAAGACAAAATTTGGCGAAGATTGCAAGGCTGGAAATAAAAATTATTATTGCAAGTTTGAGAGAAATACTCATCAAGGCAATTATACAAGCTATTCTGACGTATGTGATGAGTGTTTTTAGATTCCCTACTAGGTTATGCCAAGAGATTACATAAATAATAGCTATCGTTTCAATAAAAAAAAAGGACTTGTACAATAAAATTGATATTTGGATAGTCTCGAGGGCCATGAGAAGTTATCTATAATATATATAAAACAAAATACGTTTGAGTTTTGGATAACCTCATAATATTGTGCGTTTTGAAACCTCATAATTTTACTAATTGTTATTCTAATATGTAATTTTTTAATTGAATTTAAAATTTAATTCTATATATAAATATTCCATTAGAATCTTACCACATATTTCCTTTAAATAGTATAATAAATAGTTCCATAAATAAACACAATCATAATAAATACCTATTCTGGCGAGTAAAAACCGAAATGAATTAATCAAAAAACAATCTATATATTTATTTTAGTGAAAAACCACAATACAAAAGTCTAAAGGGTTGCAAATACTTAAAAAGCTAATGTACAGTCTCCCCTCTTTGATATGTCTTTTTTTTTTTCCTTGCCTCCTTTTTGTTGTGTCCAAAACTTTATTCAATTATGTCGTGGGGATAAAGAAAGCCCCCCCTTCCTCCATTGGGACATGGGATTTCGACTTGACAAGGATGATGGGGGGTTTTGCCTCCAAGCCACTCCCCTTAGCGACTGAAGGAGAAAGTATCTCCTATTTTGGAAATACCAACTCAGCTAACATGAGTTGGTATTTCAATCCAATAATTTTTTCACACCTGTATAAAAAAATTCAAGAATACCAACTCGGCCACTTTACCTTTTCTCTCTCATGCTTCTCTTCTCTCGTCTGTTCACTCTTTCTCTCGCCGCCTCCGACTAAGCCATCCACTACCCAGATTCGTCGGTTCCAACGATACCAACAGGCCACTTCTCCACTTTCCCTCTCTTTCTTCCCCCACTCCCAACCGGCACTTCTCCTTTTCTAAGCTTTTGTCTTTTTATTTTCTTTTCTTTTTGCTGAGTTTGCCTTCTGGGTTTGTTTGTTTGGGTGTTATTTTGTTTTTTATTTAGCTTGAGGTGTGGTTGGAACCGGAGAAGAAGAACAAGAACTGAGCAAAAACCTTTTTTTCTTTCTTTCCTTTTTTGAGTTTCTACTTCTTCCTTCAGATCTGAAATAAAGAGAGAAAAAACTAAAAATATGGATCTTTGCAACTGGGTATAGCTTTTTGTGACAAAGAAGGATCCCCCTTCCACATTAACAACTAAAAACTAATCAAAATTGATTGTTTGAGTTAAGGTGGTCAGATCCGGAGTTGGGTTGGGAGGGTGGTGCAAAAGTACACGGCAGCGCAGTTAGAGAGAGAGTAGATCTGATTTGAGGGAGAGAATAAGATTGCTTTGTTGGCTTTTTTATTGACAGATGTCAAAAAATTATTGGATTGAAATACCAACTCATGTTAGCTGAGTTGGTATTTCCGAAATAGGAGATACTTTCTCCTGGGCTGGCTGTCCCCTAGATGATCCCATTGATTGAGGATAGTTACGTCTGCATTTATTGCGAAAAGTAGTTAGGTGAGATCAATTAATGCATATTTGACTTATGATCTTTTTAATGAGTTGACTAATTGGGACGACGAGAAATTTTTTTGATTATAATGCACTGTAGATATGCCACCCACGAATCTAGATCAATCATTCGAATGCCTATTTGACCCCATGCCATCACATTGTTGGGAACCCCTCCCTTCCGTCTGAAACGTTCGGTTGGAAAAGGCAAATGTTCGGTCAAGGACCGATCTTGGGAGGGTTGGTCCTTAGGATGGCACTAAGCTAGGCCCGTACGTATCGTGTGTGCCTCTTTAGAGAGAAATCTTTGGGCTTGAGACTCTTGAGCCTTCTTGTTTTTGAGCCATTCAGATGGAACTCTCCCAATCTATTAATAATTATCATAAATATCAAATTTTGTATTTAGATAAAAAGGTAAAAAAAAAAAAATCATCTTTGATTAAACTTTCTCGTGAATTTCACGCACTTATTAGTTTAATTTAACATTCAGTTACACAAAACTATACCAATTCAATGAAAAGTATTGAATGAAGTGAATGTAAAAGAAGTAAGCGTAGCATTCACTTATCAAAAAAAATGAAGTAAGCTTAGCATTAATAAAGCATTACCCATATGTAGTAGTATAGTACATAACACTTTAATTTTCTTTCATACAAAAAGTATTAGAAGCACTACAGTAATTTTATTTTACATAGCTTACGTACAACGGTACAAGGCACGTCACATTATGACTTCTGCCTTTTTGGCCCTTATGAAAGATGTTTCAATTGAATGTTTAATAATAATCATAATAATTAAAAAAAAAAAAAGAGTTCATCGGTGTGTTCACACTTCACAGCCCCCAACCCATTTAAATCTTAAGACACATGGCGTGAGACCATCCCTCCATTAATGGAGTATGTTAAGAATCGAACCCTTAACCTCAAACTCACAAGATGAGAGATTTGATTTGATTTTCTATCACAATCACCAACACGGTGGTTATGTTTCAATTGAGTTTGATAAAGAAAGCAAGAATATATTGATCAGAAAGTTTATTGCCGTGCAAATCATGCGAGCATAGGCAAGTACAGTTATGGAAATTATGATTCTAGCCTAAATGATGTGGACTACAACCAAATTCTTGAAATTTTGAGTTGAATCTTTCAATCTATTGCACATAATTTTGTCAAGTCTGTAATCATAAAACAAACAAAAACCTTGCGATATGTGTACATCAATCATAATCACATGGATCTCTAACTAATGGAACAAATTGAATTCAATCACTTTCATGCTTTAATAACTTTCATGGTTTGGCCAAAACACATTTTGTATGCCTAACTGCTATCTGGATATGTTGACAATGATCATTGCCACATAACTTTTCTTAAAATTTCGTCAAATTCAGTTATGAAAAGTACTTCTATGTGCCATAAATATGTGTCACGCTCGTTTGATAATGTTTATTTATTATTATTATTATTTTGGGTGAATTATACTGACACCTCATTTATTTTAAGAAATTAAACACGTTATACCCTAGTTTAATGAAATGATACTTCGCTCTCAAATTTGTAAAATAATTAACACTTAACTACAGTTTTCCTATTTTTTAAAAGAATATTCCCCCACTTAAATTTAAAATAATTAAAATATAATTTTTCTTTTTAACTTGGGTTAGTTCGGCATTAGTTAAAAAAATTAATAAAAAATAAACAAAATAAATAAAAAGGGGGCAGAGTGTTAATTATTTTATAAATTTGGGAGCGGAGTGTCATTTCCTCAAATAGGGTGTAGCGAATCTAGTTTTCCAAAAGAATGGGTGTCAGTGTAATTTACCCTTTTTTTTTTTTTTTTTTTTTTGAAAATTGACTGTCTGAAAACACTAGATGAACGTAGATAAAAATTAAGTTTAAAAAAGTTCCGTTTCAAAAGGGAATGCCAAACCAGCACCAATCTAAATATTTTTAATTATTGGCAGAAATTGTATTGATTGCTAATTTGTTCCTTTACACAGCCTTGTTTGATTCATATGCCAGGGGCCAATTCGATCAAGCTATGACAGTGATGTCAATTTATTTGCTAGTATGGTTAGTATGATACGCTATAGAAATTATATGTGAAGACCAACACATGACCGATTGAAAGGGTTTTTTCTATGAAAGAATTCAATTCCATTTGACAATTAGAAATTTTTAACAAATTTAAGAGTTGCCATTTATTTTAATATTTTTTAATGGAAAATGAAAGTGTCTTTTAATTTATTTTAATTAACTCCATTGATAAGGTAAAATAGTCTATAATCGACAAAGTATAAGTTGGGGCATATTACGTCGTAAGAAAGTACGAGGCACCCACCTGCACCAACAATTTATTGGTCTTTATTGCATAAGTTAGGGCAATTTGACATTTAATCAATTAATTGATTGAAATGTTATTTTTATTATTAACGTTTATTACAACTTAAGTAAATAGTCATATGAGTAAATGACACCTCGCCTCAAGTTTGAGATTCCACTAATTCCAAGGGGTTGGCCTAAGTGGTGAAAGCTTTGGTCTTGGAGGTATGTCCCTTTAAGGTCCAAGGTTCAACACCTCTTGGGTGCAAATAATTCATTGGGGCTACACCCCCCGTTGAAAAGCCAGGATTTATCCTGATCTATGTAGGTTTGAGATTCCACCAATTGATAACCCCCGCATGTAACAAGTTAGTCTTGACCCCCAGATGTGGTTAATAACTGGAAAAAATATTCCATTTTTGAAAAAATTCTTGCATGGGTTGTTTTTTCTTAACCATTGTTACTAATAACTGTTGAATAAACTAACTCATTCCTA
Source organism: Fagus sylvatica (assembly GCA_907173295.1). Taxonomy (NCBI): domain Eukaryota; kingdom Viridiplantae; phylum Streptophyta; class Magnoliopsida; order Fagales; family Fagaceae; genus Fagus; species Fagus sylvatica. The sequence goes on along the minus strand of OU015761.1, from coordinate 37,311,687 downwards.
GACGAATATTGTTCTCCCATATCCGATTTAAGCTAGTGCTGCAAGTGCCATGCATCAAGAAAGAATGAAACAAAAGTGGGCTTAAATTTAGAAACCAAAGGTGTCGATGTGGGTGGCGATTTTGAGAGGAACAAGAACAAGATATACTATACGTGTGATGAGAACCAGTGTGGGTTTTTTGAGAGATGCATTCCAACATTAGAGAACGAAAAAAACTATGGGCAAAATAAAATGAGGAATTGGAGATATGATGATGGTGATGTTGTTGCTCTTAAGGTTGAGGTTTTCAATTTTCAGGTTGAAGATGCTAGATTGCTAATTTGGCACTATTTATACTATTGGGTTTGATGACTTTTTAGGTAATTGTTATGATGAAATTGTAGCTAAGTGTATTTTTTATGCAATGTACAATTGTTCCTCTACGTTATGAAATTTTGGTGTTCTCCTATCTGTTTTATGTTTGATGATATGGCTGATATAGAAATATGATGTCTAGGCATTTGACCTGTGTTTTTTTTAAGTGACTTGAATGTATGGGCTAGGTTAGTAATGAAAGATTACAGGATAAAAAAATATATTTGGTGAAAATTACACACTTCAGGTGGCTGCTGTCATGTATATATATAGCATAGATTACGAAGACTATTACGTAATGGTAGAGATTTACAATAAAGACCGAAAGAATCAGATCCCTAAACTCAAGGAATATACATTCATCACATGAATTGAATGGAGAGAAATCAGTGATTGATATCTGGTGGTTTGACTTGACAGACATTTGAATTTGAATTGATTCTTTCCATAAACTGAGTATCACACCCCCGCAAGCTGATGGGGAGGCAACAGACCATAAGCTTGAATTTCAATAACATGAAACGAGTAGAAGATAGGCTTGTTGAAGATACAGATCAAACTGCACACAGATGCTTGTCGTTTTAGCAAGCCTGGTCATAAACGACTGTAGCTTCTCTGCAGCTTCTAAGTCTTCATAGAACACCTGTCGTTTAGGCCTTCATACGACTGTAGCTTGGTGCAAGGAGTTGATAACTTAAAAAGCACATGACAAACACGTGCTCTTAAAAGTGTGGAATCTGTTATGTTAATTCTGTTGGGATTAGTTAGTTTGTTTAAAGCTGTCAAAGCTTACTCTTACTACTATATATATGAATCAAAGGCTAATGATAATTATTCAAGCCATTACAACAATATATTTCATCTCTGATTCATTCTCTCTTAGTTCTTAGACATTTTTCCTCTCTCTAAGAATTCCTGCATGGTATCAGAGCTTAGATCCTCTACAATGGAGTCCTCAACAACCTCTGCTGCTGCATCAAATCAGTCACCATTGTCATTGCTCAACAACATGTCAAATCTTATGTCAACCAAACTTGATAGCACGAATTATATGATTTGGAAACTCCAAATCACTGCAATCCTGGATGCCTATTCAGTGCTTGATCACTTGGATGGTTCAACAATATCACCAAGACAAGTTTTGGTTAATGAAGCTGGAATTCAATCAGTCAATCCAGCCTTCCTGATCTGGCAAAAGAAAGACAAAGCTCTTCTCACTCTGCTGTACTCTACCTTATCTTCACCAGTACTTGCCATGGTAGTTGGCCTAACCAATTCTCAAGAAGTATGGGATAAGCTTGAAGAAAGGTTTACCTGTATTGCACGAGCCAATGTGCTCACTCTCAAGTTAGAGCTTCAGTCCATCAAGAAAGATAATGAGACTGTAAGCTCTTACCTCCAAAGGATCAAAACTGTTAGAGATAAGCTCTCTGCAGTAGGAGTGCACTCTGATGATGAGGAGCTTCTCCATGTGATCCTCAAAGGTTTACCCAAAGAATATGCTCCTTTTGCTTCTGCAATTAGGACAAGAGATGGCATTCTTTCATTGGAAAAGCTCTCAGTACTTCTTCAAACTGAGGAGCAGTCCATGCAAGAAACCAATGATCCATTCTCTAATTCTGCTCTAGCTATGTTTGTGTCTCACAACAAACCCTCCAATGGCTACAATGCTAATCAAGGGTACAACAACAATAGAGGAAGAGGCAGAAACTCCTTCAGAGGCAGAGGTGGTAGAGCCCCAGGCTCCAACAGCCAAAGCTTCACTCCAAGCTTTACTTCACCACAGCCTCAACAACAACAAAACCAGTCATCTCAGTTTGCATCCTCAGGGAGATCAGAAAGACCTACTTGCCAAATCTGTTGGAAGCAAGGCCATTATGCCATTGATTGTTATCACAGAATGGACTTTGCCTATCAAGGCAAGAATCCAACAACCAAACTAGCTGCCATGGCCAGTGCCTCCAATCTTCAGCACACTCAGAATGCAGAAACTTGGCTTACTGATTCTAGTGCCTCTAACCACATCACAGCCTCATCTCATAATCTCAATCCTCAAGCACCTTACCAAGGTCCAGACCAAGTCTCTGTAGGTAATGGTCAAAACCTTCCAATTCAAAACATAGGTAACTCTCAACTTCATACTAAATTCCATAAATTTCAGCTTAGAAATGTCCTGCATGTACCAAGAATTGCATCCAACCTTCTATCAGTCCATAAGCTGTGTCTGCACAATCACTGTAGCTGTTATTTTGATGCTAATCAGCTTCTTATTCAGGATTTACCTACGGGGAGGCTGCTCTACAAGGGCCTGAGTAAAAATGGAGTCTATCCCATTCAATCCTCCACTCTTTTCAATTCTGCCTCCAATAAGACTGCCTGCACTGCCCATTCTGTTTCTGCACACAAATGGCAGTTGTGGCATTCCAGATTAGGTCATCCTAGCAATAAGGTTCTTTCCAATGTATTCCCTACTTTGCAATCTAATTCATCTGTTGCTTCAATGCATTGTACACACTGTCTGGCTGGTAAAATGCACCAATTGCCATTTTCTGTTTCTAATAAAACCTCTACTGCCCCATTTGCTTTAATTCATGCTGATTTGTGGGGACCAGCTCCTATTACTTCTTTTACTGGTTTTAGATTCTATCTTGTGCTTGATGATTTTACTAAATTCACTTGGACATACTTCCTTAAACACAAGTCAGATACATATCAAGTCTTTACTCAGTTTCAAGCTATGGTGACCACTCAATTCTCACTCCCAATACAAGTACTTCGTACTGATTGTGGAGGTGAATTCACCTCTAATGCCTTTAATCTGTTTTGTGCTAACAAAGGCATTATCCATCAGCTCTCTTGTCCACACACACCACAGCAGAATGGTGTTGCAGAGAGGAAGCATAAGCATCTCATTCAATGTGCTTTAGCTATCTTGTCTGAGTCCAAACTCCCTATGTCCTATTGGTCTCATGCAGTCTCTACTGCTACACACCTTATTAATAGGCTGCCTACACCTAATCTGAGTTACAGATACAGATCAAACTGCACACAGATGCTTGTCGTTTTAGCAAGCCTGGTCATAAACGACTACAGCTTCTCTGCAGCTTCTAAGTCTTCATAGAACACCTGTCGTTTAGGCCTTCATACGACTGTAGCTTGGTGCAAGGAGTTGATAACTTAACAAGCACATGACAAACACGTGCTCTTAAAGTGTGGAATCTGTTATGTTAATTCTGTTGGGATTAGTTAGTTTGTTTAAAGCTGTCAAAGCTTACTCTTACTACTATATATATGAATCAAAGGCTAATGATAATTATTTAAGCCATTACAACAATATATTTCATCTTTGATTCATTCTCTCTTAGTTCTTAGACATTTTTCCTCTCTCTAAGAATTCCTGAAAGGCCCTTAGTGAATACATCGGCAACCTGGTCAGTCGTACAGATGTAATTAACTTCAAGCTCCTTGCAAGTTACTTTGTCACGCACATAATGATAGTTGACTTCCAAATGTTTTGTTCGAGCATGAAAGACTGGGTTTGATGCCAAGGAAATCGAACTAACATTTTCACACCAGATGAGGGGAGTGGTGAGAGAAATACCAAGATCTTTAAACAAGGAGCTCAGCCATGAAATTTCTGCAGCAGTATATGCTAACTGGCGGTACTCTGCTTCAGTGCTTGAGCAAGACACATTGCTGTGTTTCTTTGCATTCCATGAGATTGGGTTTGGACCAAGATAAATGCAGTAACTGCTTATTGAGTGGCGGTCATCTGGATTTCCAGCATAATCGGCGACAGAATAGGCTTCAAGTCGAAGAGGACCAGGACGGTAGAGCAGCTCATGATCTAGTGTGTGCTTTAAAAAGCATAGAATTCGTTTGATAGCTGTCCAATGAGTCGTGGTAGGTTGATGCATGAATTGACAAACTGGATTCACCGTGAAGGAAATGTTAGGATGTGTAATTGTCAAATATTTTAGTGCTCCCACAATACTGCGATATTCTTCAAGATTTTGGAGTGGATCACCATCATGCAAACTTAGTTTCTTACTGGTTTGAGCAGGCATGGAAACCGGCTTGACATCCTGGAATTTAGTGCGGAATAACAAATCCATAGCATACTTTGTTTGAGTTAAATACAAAGTATCATCCCCGTAAATAGCCTCAGTACCATGAAAAAATGTAGAGGACCTAAATTTTTCATTGAGAATAATTGCCCAAGATTTTGAATGAGTGCTGAAATGTGGTAAGGATTATTGCTGGTAATCAATATATCGTCAACATATTTGAGCAGAAAAATAATGAAGTCACCTTGGCTAAGAGTGAACAAGGAATAATCAGTTTTATACTCACAAAATTCAAGTTCTTCTAAATAATTTGAGAAGCGCTTAAACCATTGACGAGGAGCCTATTTTAATCTAGAAAGAGACTTGTGAAGCTTGCACACATAGTAAGATAATTTTGGATCACTAAAGCCGGTTGGTTGACGCATATAAACCTCCTCCGATAAAACTATGAAGAAATGCATTGTGAACATCCAATTATCGAATGGGTCATTTGTGGTGGACAACCAAGGCAAGAATAGTACGAATAGTAGTATGTTTGACAATTGGGCTAAATGTTTCTGTGTAATCAATTCCTTTTTGTTGATGAAAGCCATTAGCAACTAAACGTGTTTTATAGCGATCAATAGACCCATCAGATTTTCGTTTGATTTTGAACACCTATTTTTTCGGTAATATATTAAAATCCGAATGAGGTGGAACCAATGACCAAGTTCCATTCTTTTGCAGTGCATTAAGTTCATCCCCATGGCTTGATGCCACTCTTCATGTTTTACTACTTGACTATAACATGTAGGTTCAAGTGGTTGTGAGTTATATGCAACATGCATGGCATATTTGGGATTGGGTTTGGATATGCCAGCTTGGCGGCGAGTAACCATAGTGTGGGTGGATGGAGGTGGGATTTCGGGAGAAATATTTTGTGTGGCTAATGGTGCTTCAAGTGGTGATATTTCGGGGGACTGGTAGAGGATGATATAATATTAGATGGCAAAGGAGAGTTTCCTATATGAGGTTGGGTTTGGAATATTGGGTGGTGGGGATATTGGGCGCCTAGAAGAGATCAATTCTAGTGTAGGACTCAAAGTAGTCCTTAAGGACTCCGTTGAAGGATTAGTGTTGGTGGTCTCTTTAAAGGGAAATGAGTGCTCATAAAATAAAATAAAATAAAATAAAATAAAACACAAGAGAGGTATATACACGACTAGAGCTTGGGTCCAAGCAAAGATAACGTTGATGATCAAGAGAGTATCCTAAAAAGACACAACACTTGGAATGAAATTGTAATTTATTTGTGTTATAGGGACGTAAATATGGAAAACATGCACAACCAAACACTCTAAGACTGTCATAGGAGGTTGTTTTATGAAACAATTTTTCATATGGGGTGAGATAGGCTAGAACACGAGTGGGTAGCCTATTAATTAAATAGACTGTTGAATGAAAAGGCGTCAACCCAGTAAGCAGGCAATATATAAGCATGAAGCAAGAAGGGTTAGACCTGTGTCAAGAATATGGTGATGTTTTCGTTCAACCAAACCATTTTGTTCGGGGTGACCCGGGCATGAAGAACGAAAATTAATATCATTATTTGTTAATAAATTTTGAAAAGCTCTTTTAGTGTACTCACCCCCACCATCGGATTGGAAAGCTTTAATTTTGGAGGAAAATAGATTTTCAACCTGCAATTTAAATTTGACAAATATATTAAAAAATTCATGTTTAAATTGCATAGGAAAGATCCAGGAATAGCGTGAATAATCATCTACAAATAATACATAATATTTGGAGCCTTTAAAAGAGAGTAGGAGAAGACCATACATCAGAATGTATTAATTCCAAAGGAAAACTGGAAACTGAATGTGACAAACTAAATGGTAGCTTAGTGCCCAAAGGACAAGAATTACAAAACTGAATGGAACTATTACCATATAAAGGTAGACATTTATTCGAAATAAGACGAGAAAGGGTGTTGGATGCAGGATGTCCTAGCCTAGAATGCCAAATGGAAGCTCCAACACGAACACTAACCGAAGCAAATGGACGACCAATTTTGGAATAGATTTGATCATGTGTATGAAAAGGATAAAGACCACCTTCAGTCTTCCCTCGGAAAAGCATCCTCCCCGTCTTTAGATTATTCACATAGAAACAATCAGAGAATAAGATAAAATAGCAATTATTATCCCGAGTGAATTGATATAAGGAAAGGAGGTTAGCAGCAATAGATGGACAATGCAGAATATCATTCATAGCAAAAGAAGAGGAACCATGGAGAATTTTATTAGAATCAATATGAGCAATACTCAAACCTACACCATTACCCACAGCAACCAGATCCTTGCCATGATAGTCATTGTGTATTACTAAGTTGGCAAGATCTAAAGTAATGTGATTGGATGCACCAGTGTTAGAGATCCAGGTGATTCGAGGAGTATTCATGGATGCTACATCAGCCATAGTAGTAAGCTTTTGAGTGGGAACACGACCCTCATAGGCTTGGTTCATCCCTTGAAAACAATCTATGGAACTGTGACCAAATCGACTGCATATTTGACATGTGGGTCGTGAAGTGGTTGAGCTAGCCGAGCCATAGTTGACAGGACCTGAAGATGAGGAAGACCAAGGAGGGTGACGAGTACCAGATGACCCTCTGCCTCGCATGGGAGAGCCAAGCAGATTAAAAGACCCATGGCCCCGAGAAGAGTGATTGGTGGATTTAGGTGCATACAGGGCAGTGGGAGTGGTCTCGAGAGAAGGAATTTGTTGTGCCTTGATTCTCATCTCAGCCGTAAGGAGTAAGGCCACAAGATCATCAATCAAGTTAGGCGAGTCACGTGCTTGGGCAGAGCTAACATTGACTTCGAATGCAGGACCAACATTATTCATAATAATGGTGACTAGTTCATCATCATCAATGGGTTTACCAGCTAAAGCAAGATTATTGGCAATGTGATTAATTTGATCCACAAAGTCAGAAATCGAAAGCCCCTCTCCTTTGGTTGTGAGTAAATCATTGCGCAATTGCAAAATACGATTTTTGGATTGAGAAGCATACCTCTTCTCTAGAGAGGACCATGTAGCGTGAGATGATGTAAAACGAGCAACAGTAGAGAGAACTGGTGGAGAAAGAGAGTTGTTGATCCAACTACTTTTCTGATTTGATCTACTGTTGGAGTTAAAGGGAAATGGGTAACAAACAATCTTACCATCTATTATCATAAATCTTTTGAAGGTTGATTCCTTAAATTTTTTTTTTTTTTTAATTATGAGACAAATTAATCAGGCTTTATGCCCAATAATTTGTTTCCAGAACATGTGTTAATTCAAAGAAATAAACTTTTTTGTCTTCAAAAAATTCTTATTTGTCTGTCCTTAAAAAAATAAGGAAATGCCTTACAAGCAAATCTATATACAAAAGAATCATGACCAAGCACATGTATGTGATTACTTTGATTTGCCATCAGATTAATCTTCCTTAAATTAGTTAATTCAAAACTATTAAATGGTTTTTAGCACATGGGCCGGTTGGGGGTAAGCCCCACAAGCCCTTGGGCTTGGGCAACCCCCCTTAGGGGCAACCAAATAAGAAAAAAAATATTAATAGTATACATAAAAAGAAAAAAAATTATTATACATAAAATAAAATATTAGTATACATAAAAGAAAATTTTCTATTAGTATATATATATATATATATATATTCATTTGGCAACTTACCAACAAATTTAGATATAGACTAATAGATAACAAACTATTAAACTGTTACGTGCATGAAACAGAGTTTATACTTCATTTGTGGTAGGTGGTATGTAGGAGTAGGAAGTAGGGTTATTGAGTTTGTTTTCTATTTTAATGTTATATTGCTATACTTAGAATTTTCCGGTGTCTTTTATGTTAGTCTTTGATTGTGAACGTATTAATCCCAAAGGTCAGTATTTCCTCAATTAAATTCATTACATTCTTTTAATTATGTTGTTCAACAATCAATTCTATTTCTTTATTCCTCCAAAAATTGTGAACGTATTAATCACAAACAAAAGTACAAAGAAAATCACAAACAAATTTGTACTAATCCGGCAACACAATGTCACAAACAGTCTCAATAAAACAAAAGGCCACTAGCTACTAAAAGTTACATTGTAATGAGAAGCTATTTCTTTGAGTCGAATCATGCTAATTATAAAGCACCATAATCAAGGTTACATTTTACTTCATTTTATTTTATTTTTATGTAATTCATGCTAACAACACAATATATCCTTGATTTTACCTTAAAAAAATTTAAAAATTGGACCTTTATTTTTTTTTAATATTTAATAATAGGTGGGCAACCAAAATTGGGACTGGCTTGGCCAACCCAAAACTCGGAACTGGCCCTGCATGCACACAGGTGCTACTCCAAGTCATTCAATTTGGCTAGGCCAATTTTAATAGGTAGTGTAAATTAGGTATAAGCTAGGTTGACACAATCGCATTTTCTATTTTCGGTGTAAACAATCTATAAACAGTTTATAATTGGTAGTGTAAATCTCACGTGTTGATTTTTTGCTGGGCCAATTTAAAATTCATGGTAAACAAAAATTCTTTAATTACATTATAGATCACACTTGTGCTAGAAACTTGAAACATGATAGTCAATGAGATTGTGTTAACCTAGCTTTCAACAAGATTGATTCAAGTCTAGTTTGTACTTCGCATGCACGTATCCATTTTGTTTTTAGTTAACGAGTGATTATTCAGTAGTTCAGTACTACAAATAAATGCGTAGTCCCTCTCTTACATAAATAGTGGATCCCACCACATGAATGGTGGATCCCACTAATTAAATTCTGGTAGAACCCACAACTCTGTGAGAGAAGGGACTACGCATTTATTTATAGTCTGGGATTACTAAATAATTCTCCTTAGTTAACATTTTGTATCTATTTCCACTTGACTCATCTTTTTTTTCTTTTCAACACAAAGATTAAAGACAAGAAAGATAAGGATCTTATCTTGACATTTATTGTTCCACTTCTAGACTGAATTATCTTTAATTTATTGCAAAATATTTAAGGTCAAAGGTCTCGTGATGAATTCAAAGAGGAGTGTATAAGGGTTCGGACTAGAGGCAAGCCACTCCCAAGAGGACTTGCTCTCCATTTACGGAATAAAAGTAATTAAAAAAAAAAAGACAAATACAAGCTAACAAAGAAGATAAGAACAAGCACAAGTGCTACTTGTCTATAACTTTACTAAAGTAACTTATATTGTTTTCATGAGCCACACATTGCTTTTTGTAGAAAAAATAAATAAAAATAAAAAATAAAATCTATTAAGTCTGTCGTTTGCTTATCTAAAATTTACATCTAGTTAATAAGATTAAGATAATCTTTGTCATCTAATAGACACGAAGAGATAGGATTTTGAAGTAAGGTTTCTATGTCATTGCTATGGCATATACAAATAGAGATAAGTCATATGATACACCAAGAATTTTCCTCGTGGCTATTTCTTCTAATAAATCTTCAACTTTTCTGATTTAATCTACCGTTGGAGTTAATTGGGAAATGGGTAACAAACAATCTTACAATTTATTACCATAAATATTTTATGATGGTTGATTCCTTAATTTATTTTGATTTATGAGACAAATTAATTAGGCTTTGTGCCCAATAATTTGTTCCACAACATGTGTTAATTCAAAGAAATAAACCATTTTGTCTTCAGAGTCTGTGGTTAAAAATAAGGAAACGCCTTACAAGCAAATCTATATACAGAAGAATCATGAGCAAGCACATGTATGCAATTACTTTTATTTGCGATCAGATTAATCTTTCCTTAAATGAGTTAAATCAAAACTGTTTAGTTGGTACCAAACGGGTGCTACTCCGAGTCATTCTTTTTGGCCAGTGTCCACCTTATCAGATAACCATACGATTTACTGCATTATCAACACTCGTAACTCCACTTGCTGGAAGTTTTACATAAAGTCAATATAAATGTTCTAATGTAATGGGTGCCGTAGATCAAAAACAATATAATTGGAGTCACCATTCTATAAAAGATCAAAGTAATTATGGGTGCCGTGTCCGGAACGTGTCTAACACCGACACTTTGGGCTTTTAGACGTGTCCGTGCTACATCCAAACTAGAGGACGCTGCAATGACTTATCCCGTGCATTGCACAGGCTATTGTCTAGTAATAATGAATAGGCAATCCCCATTAGGTTTATAATAAGCATCTATACCTAAGACCATTGTAGGGTTTCAAGGGACAATGGCTAGCATGAAAACCACCTTTGTGCTTCTTAGTTTTTTTCTCCTTCTTTTGTTAACTGAATCTATTTCACTTGAAGCTATATTGTCCAATTCTAGTGTAGGGAATTCCAACGTGGGTTGCATTGAGAAAGAGAGGGTAGCCCTTCTAAAATTCAGAAAAGGTCTTAACGATCCTTTCAATAAGCTTTCTTCTTGGGTTGGTCAAGATTGCTGTAATTGGACCGGCATAGGCTGTAGCAATCAAACGAGCAATGTTGTAAAGCTTGATCTTGGAAGCTCAAATCTTTGTGACTTGGAAGAAGGAAGCGAATATACTTCTAATTGTCTTGGTGGTAAGTTCGATCCTTCTATACTTGATCTTAAATATTTGAATTACTTAGACCTAAGCAACATCAATTTCCAAGGAGTGCAATTCCCACATTTGCTTGGGTCTCTCAAGAAGTTGACATACCTTGACCTCTCTTTTTCAATGTTTATTGGAATTGTCCCTCCTAGTCTTGGAAATCTCACAAATTTGCGCCATCTTAATCTCATTCCCTCTACATTTTCAGACAACAAACTTTCGGTTCTAGATTTACATTGGCTCTCAAATCTCTCTTCCTTACAATACTTGAATTTGCGAAACGTGGACCTTAGCAATGCAACAGCTCATTGGTTGCAAGTTTTTAATATGCTTCCTTCTCTATTGGAGTTACACTTGTCTAGTTGTGGTCTTTATCATCTCCCACAAACTCTTCCACTTGTAAATTTTACATCTCTTTCAGTCCTTGATATCTCTAATAATGTGTTCAACTCTTCAATTCCTCCATGATTGTTTAATATCACTGCCCTCACAGAACTCAATCTTAATTATTGTGATCTCAAAGGCTCAATTCCTAAAATTGCAAGTGGGAGCCTATGTAATTTGCGGATCTTAGATGTATCATTTAATTTTATCATCAGTGGCCCAATAATTGAATTTATTGAGGCGTTATCAGGATGTGGTAACAATAGCCTAGAACATTTAAATTTGGTTTCGAACCAATTTAGTGGTAATTTGCCTGATTCCTTGGGGTATTTTAAACATTTAAGAAAGCTTCAACTGTCCAACAACTCATTTTCTGGTCCAATTCCGTCATGTATACAAAATTTGTCACGTTTGGAGACACTAGACCTCTCTTTCAACATGATGAATGGAACCATCCCGGAATATATTGGACAACTTACAAAGTTGAGAATGTTGGATCTCTTCAGCAATTCATGGCAAGGTATCATGACTGAAACTCATTTTCTAAATCTCACAGAATTATACTGGCTTTCCTTGTCATCAACTAAAAGCCTTTTAGTTCTCAACATGACACATGATTGGATTCCCCCTTTTAGTCTACAAAATGTCCAAATCAAAGACTGTCAATTGGGTCCTGCATTTCCTACATGGCTTAGAACTCAGAATGAACTTAGTGAGATCTCCCTTGTAAACACTTCAATTTCTACTACAATTCCAAATTGGTTGTGGAATTTGTCTTCATCACTTCGGAATTTAGAACTTTCTCACAACAACTTAAGGGGAGAACTTCCTAAGTCATTATCAATTTTGTGGGTAGATTTGAGTTACAATAATTTAACGGGTTCACTCCCACTGTGGCCTAATGTGTCATATATCTTATTGAGGAGAAATCTTCTTTCTGGACCAATACCAGAAAACATCTTCCAAGCTACATTGCAACTGATCAACCTAGATCTCTCTGGAAACTTTCTAACTGGTAGGATCCCCTCATTGACTCATGGACCAACGAGTTTGTGGTTTGTTGATTTATCAAACAATCTTTTATCCGGAAACATCCCTAGCCATTGGAGTGGTATGCAAAATTTAGGGGCTATAGATCTGTCCAAAAACAATCTATCAGGTGGAATTCCAAGCTCATTGTGCTCACTAAATACTCTTGGATGGTTGCAACTGAGCTACAACAATCTTTCTGGCGACCTCTTTCATTCCTTGCAAAACTGCTCGAGCTTATATGCACTTGATCTTGGAGATAATAGATTCTCAGGTACTATACCGAAATGGATTGGAGGAAGATTACCTTTAGTATCAGAATTACGCCTACGAGGAAACATGCTCTCTGGACACGTTGTAGAAGAATTGTGTCATCTCACTCATTTACATGTTTTGGACCTTTCACATAATAATTTTTCAGGATCTATCCCTACTTGTTTGGAAAATTTGGTTGGTTTGAAGTCTTTGGCTGAATATCTTAAGTCGCCAATCCGAAGTTTCCTTATTCCACTATCCTACTTGGAGCATATGGATTTGTCTACAAAGGGAATACAACTTGAATATTTCAGCCAAATTTTTATCGTGAACAGTATAGATCTTTCAAGAAACAATCTCACAGGAGAGATTCCAGAATCACTAACAAATCTCTTATTACTGTTTACCTTAAATTTGTCATGGAATCATTTGACTGGAAAGATACCAAAGAATATAGGAGCACTACATAGATTAGAAACTCTTGACCTCTCAAGCAACCATCTTTCAGGTCCCATTCCTCCAACTATGTCTTCTTTGAATTTTTTGAGCCATTTGAACTTGTCATACAACAACTTGTCCGGAAAAATTCCATCAGCCAACCAGTTCCTAACCTTCAATGATCCATCCATTTATGAGGGTAACCCACAACTTTGTGGGCCTCCATTGACAACAAATTGCTCAAATGGAGGATATTGAACATAGAGGTCAAGAAGATGTTGTTGTTGAAGATGATGAGGAAAGGTCTAAAAATTTATGGTTCTATGTAAGTGTCGTATTGGGATTCATTGTGGGATTTTGGGCTGTTTGCGGTAGTTTGGTGATAAAGAAGCCTTGGAGAGATGCTTACTATGGCTTTGTTGACAAAACAAAAGATAGAATTTATGTGCTCATCGCAGTGAATATGGCTCGTATACAAGGGAAGAGTGAGGCATAAAGATACTAAGATTGAAGGTAATTAAAGAAAAAAATAAAATAAAATTCATTTGTTATTTCTTTTTACGACTTCATTTATTCTATTTAATTTCTCTTTATTATTTGATCAGTGCAGTTGTGCTTGATTATCATGATGAGTTTAAAAGACGCGAAGGTATTACACCAAGAAGACAAGATCAATCCTTACATGTTCAATTGTACTTCCATGTTATTCTCCTTGCATTTACTAGCTATTATTGCAAGGAAGGACGGGTTATATTTTGTGTGTGTTTTGTACTTAATCCTTTTTAGCGAAGGCATTTACTACATCTCGAAATATGATTATAATCATGTTAGAAACTCGATTTATGCTCTCTTTTTCTGGTTTCAAGTAGAGACTTTTTTTTTTTTTTTTTTTTAACCAAAAAAAAAGTAGAGATGCTTTTATCATTGTTTAAGACACCGCTACTAGTTAGGTCCAGCTAAGGCAGAATGATAACTTAAGGTTACACAAATTCTAGGTTTATATGCCTTTCAAGAAATTAGGGTAAATTTTAAACATTAAAGTTTTGGTATTTTTCATTTAAATCTTAAACTATTAAAATATTTCATTTATACCTAAATTAAAAAAAAAATCTTTTAGCATAAACTAGGTGTTAGAAACTCACATGACATTTGGTTTAAAGGAAAATTATTTCAAACTGTAAGCTATTGGAATGTGGATCACATTCCCTAAATCAATGACAAAGAATTTTAAGAATTAAGCTAGCTGGAATTAGTGGTGGCGTCACATACAACTCAAAGGGTTCAAATGAATTCCTTGACTTCATAAAAAAAAGTTAAAATTAAAAAATTATATAGGTACTGATGAATCCTTTTGAAATAAAATATTGAATCCCTGGACTTGAGATCTCAATAGCATAAAAAAACAACTCAAACAACAACAAAAAAAATAGGCCAAATAACTACAACTAGATATCAGTGGTCCATTTATTTAGCCAACCCAATCAAATTTCATTCAACTAATTAACTTTTCTTTTTTTTCTTAAAAAAAAAAAAAAACCCTAAATTCACTTAAATTATAGCACCCACATTGGCTTAGCCAGACCCCAATTTCAACTAAATTTGCCTAATATACCAAAAAAAAGACACACAATGGATTATCAATAGTTAACTCAATTGTTTATTTTTTTCTAAAACCAAGTTGTCTACTCTCTGTCCCTTCTCTCTCTCTTTAAGTGAAAACCTTTTCCTCTACAATTTCCCATGAAGCAAATGCAACTTTGGCGAGACCTAGGAAGGATATATGGGACCAAAAATATCACAAAAAACCAGAAGGTTTTCTCTCAATTTTTGAACTCTTCAATTTTTATGAGAAACATTTCTAGTTTATTTTATGGGGTAGGCATTGGTCACTTGGTTGTTTTATGGGAAAAGTGTTTCCTTTAAAAAAATAATAATAAATAAATAAAGGCAAAGTGTTTTATAAACAGAATTATATAAATGTTTAGATTTTAAATTTTAAATATTAAGGTGACCAATTAAAAGAAGTTTTTTTTTTTTTTTTTGAATGTTTGCAAGAACACATAACTTAAGGTTCACCCTCCCAATATAATATTAATATATATTAAATTTGGTTGGTTTCGGTACGATTCAGTCCGACATTTTAAACCGCACACAAAAAAACGTTACTTGTATATAATAATCTAAATTACCAAACATTTAGTTGGACTGAACATCATCATATATGTCATCGAGGAAAAGGAGATGCTACAGAGTTATGTGATTCAAATCAATTCTTCATCTAAGTTTTCTTACCATGTTTCGGAATGCTCGTCACAACGTTACTTATTGATGGATTAAGAAGAAGACCCATTAAAATCATTTCTTCAACTTGTTTTGTTATTTGCATGGTTTTCAAACTGGACTAGATCGGTTGGTCTGGGGATCGGTGACTCATTCGGTCCGATATCCTTAAAAAACCGGAAAAATTAGAAAAAGTGACCAAAACCTAGAAATTGGCGGTTCGACCAAGTAAACTGTGGACTGCTATGGTTGAACCAGTTTTGAGCCGGTTCAATCTTATTTCTCAAAACTACACAGTTTTACCAAAACGCACTGTTTAAACCTTTGATATTTCTAAGTTTTTTTTTTCTTCCCAAACATAATCTCTCATTCTCACGCACGCCGTCTTTCTCTCAGTCTAGATCTCAAGCTCAATCGCACTCACGGTCTCGATCCCTCACTCT
>OU015761.1:37271223-37295733 GCA_907173295.1 Fagus sylvatica | reverse complement strand
GACCAAACACATCAAGATCGACTATCATCTTGTCCAACATCACTTCCTTCAGGATTCCCTGCATCTAGTCTCTATTGCTTCCCAAGATTAGTTTGCATACATCTTTACAAAGTCACATCCCACTGGATGCTGTCGTGATCTAGTTTCAAAACTCAAGTTGGTCTTCTCATTCCTTCACCTTGAGTTTAAGGAGGGTTCGTTAGTTGTTAGTTAGCTCATTGGGCTTTGGGCTCTAGACCATTGTATTTACTTGCATAGTACGCTTACTTACACAACACTCTTCATTGCTTGTACAACACTCCTATGCCTCTATAAAGACAGTCTATTGTATTATTTAATACATCAATACAAACCCCAATTCTAACAGCAACTTCAAATTGTGGACTTTATGTAGGAAAGCAACCATAACACTTAACCACAAGACTTTGATGAAAGATGTGGAATCTTTCTCCTTAGAAAAAGAAAAAAGAAGAAGAAAAAAAAAAAGGATATCATCGGCGAAGAAATTCGGAGCAATAACGTTCACCAAGTTGCAAGAGTTTTGCGAGGAAGAAAAAGACCTCATTTTTAAAGAGTAATTATTCAATACTCCTAGAGTATAATAAATGCGTACTCCCTCCTCTCACATGATATGGTAAGTCTCACTAATTAAATTCATGATGAGATCCATTCATTCATCTAAAGAGCAAAGAGTATGCATTTATTGTGTATTAGAAGTACTGAATAATTTTTCCTTTCTAAAATGATAACCTTTTGACCAATGGTTATCTTTTTAGTGGAGCCTATTAGACCAAGTCATGTTAATAAACTAAGCCGAGCCACCACATCAATCATGAGACAAGCCAAGCAGATATTGAAGCCACCCTTCGGATGAACGGTGTCATCCAATTTAAGTGCAACAATACCATTTTGCAAAGTTAGGAAGGTTGTCACACTGCTCCACTAAACAACATGGTGCCCCTAGAGTGAAGTTTTTTCACTTGATCACCACCTAGATCTAAATCTTCTATAGGCATAATAGCCCAAGCCCAAAAACTTAGTTCCAAACCCAACTTGCCGAAGCCCAAGGATAAGGATTATGGCTTGGAAAAGAATTTCAAGCCAAATCTAAAGGCAAGCCCAAGTCTAGTTCACCATCTGAGATCCATTCAAAGATCCAACCTAGAGCCGAATCCATAACCCAATTTAGAACCTTGACTAAATCTCAGACTAACCTATGTATTAATCTGGTATTATTATTATTAATATTATTAAAGCAAATAAACAAAAAATAATAAAAATGAGTCAGAATGGATTAATACGCCAAATCAATTCTAATGACTTTGATATAAAAGCAAACGATGTAAGTCAGGAAAGATGAGCAAACCCTTTTATGAAACACTATAAATCATTAGCATTGGTTAAACTAATTCACTATGATATATGTGGACCTTTAAGAAGCAAGACACAGAGGAATAGAGTAATTTACCAGCTTCACTGATGATTATTCAAGATATTAGAACATTTACCTTCTTAGGCATAAGTCTAAAGCCATAGAAAAATTCAAAGAATATAAGTTGGACGTAGAGACACAATTAGATAAGCCCTTCTAAAACTTAAAAAATGACACGGGTGGAAAATATGAGGCATTTGAGGAATTCAGTAGTACGAACAGAAAAAGGCACATTTACACAATACCTTACACACCTCAATAAAACGAAATTTAGAAAGAAGAAATGAATTGTTGTCCAAATCAGTGATGATGTCCTTATGAATGTTGGACCTGACATAAACCAAAATTGTCAAAATCTCAATGTAAGGTATGGGTATATAATGAACATATTTATCCCAAAACTCCTTGGGGATAAATTGAGTAGCAAAACTTGGGAATGCAAAATTAGGATAGGTGGAAAATGAGAATGGATATTTGTTTTACCACTAAGGCACTAAGACTACGAGAGATGAGTGATAGAAAGAGGGATGAAAGACTGATAACATCTTGTGTTAAAAAAGTGAGCAAAATAACAAAGAGGGAAAATTATTAAATACTTTGGGAACACAAAGAAATGTGTACTTCCTCATTTCACATGAATAGTGGGTCACATCATGAATTTAATTAGTAAAGATTCACCATTTATGAAAAAATTATTTAGAGTCTCAGAACTACAAATAAATGTATAGTCACTCCTATCTCACAAAGTCGTGGGTCTCATCATGAATTTAATTAGTAGGACCCACCATTCATATAAGAAGGGGATTACGTATTTATTTGTAGTCCTAGACTACTGATAATCACTCTCATTCATGTGAGAGAAAGGAATACGCATTCCTTTGTAATCCAGAACTACTGAATAATTTTCCCTTCTTAGAGATACAATTCACCCCAAGAACATTAATTACTTTTAGTTCCAATTAAGGTAATTGTATTAATTCCTTTGGAATAAAGGATCATCGTGATTCGTGATTCCATTCTTTCTTTCGTCTTATGCCTTTTCTTTTTGGGTTGTATACGCAATATAAAATCAAACAAGGGCCATCATTACAAGCAAACTATACGGCAAGAATCAAATCAAACAACAAATGAGAAAAACAAGGAAATGTACAAGGTACGCACCTCTCTTTAGGATAGCAAATTATCAATCAATGGAGCAGGAACTGGTTGTTTTATGCTACCTCCACTTGAACTTCTGAGCAACTGAGCAAGGACCGTCAATTAGGTGAATGAAAAAAATCAAAGATAAATTTAAATAGATAAACTAAGCTAAGTACCTCTGTCCTTCAGGCCACAATTTTGCAAGTTCTTTTTTTTTTTTGCACTCTTGGAAGCAGATATGGATGGTCGCTAATGTGAATGAGACTTTATGGTGACAATTTTTTTTTTTTTTTTTTTTAGAAAAATAAAAAAAAGAAAACAGTGAAGCAAGAGTAAAACTAAACTGAGAGGATGAGATCACGAAACTGCGACGAAAAATATATGGTAAAATGTTGGAAGTATATTGTAAAACCAAATTCGAGAAATGACAACTCACAACGAAAACTAAGATGAATATATTGTTTTGTTTTTTGTTTTTTTTGTGTTTTCTTTTTTTAATAAGATGCAAAGTATAGGAAGTAGAGGAAAATAAAATGAGCGGATGATAACAAAAAACTGCAACGAAATTTTGATTCAAAGGAAAAATGAGAGGAAAGGACGTCTTCTTTTTCAACTGGATTTCAATGACAATGTAAAACCAAATTGAGGAAATGACAACTAGCAACAAAAACTAAGATGAAAAATTATTTTTTTTTTTTTTCTTTTTTTAGAGTAGAGAAAAATAAAATGAGAGGACAACAAAACTACAAAGAAATTTTGATTCAAAGAACAAATGAAAATGAGGAAAGGACGTATTCTCTTTCAATCAGATTTCAATGATATTGAAATTCCTTTTCTGATCCTCCGCTTGAACTGCAAAACAATGAATATTTACTCAAACAGGTCAAAGAAATGTTGAGGATAAAAAATAAGGATAAGTCTGCTAACTCACAAATACGAATTTAATATATATTTTATAATAATGAATGAATGGAAAAGATTAAGTAGGTCTGATAGATAAAAGAAAAATCTAGCATGGACTGAGTGATGGCCATAAAATACACAATACTATCGTATTAATTGAAACAAAAGATTGTGTATCCTCTTACAGAAAAGGGGAATTAAAATTAATACCAACAATAATAATCCTATTTAACCTCAAATATATGACTAAACGTTGTACAACTTTACCACCTTCGACTGAGACGAGCCGCCAGAGAACGCAAAGCTCCAGGTGAAATTTCCAAGACCACAAATACAAGTTTCGCAAGTACTCTTTTTTTCCTTTTTCTTTTTTGCTGAATGTTTCGTAAGAACTCGTTGTCTGTCTCTCACTCCTCTTTAATAGAACATCTATGCAAGAGTTTTCCAATCTTGTAAATCACTCACAAATAAAAGGCATCTACGTACCATTACTCTAGCACGAAGCAAAGAATCAGTCTCTTACCGACGAATTACAAAATAAAAGAAACAAGTCAAGAATCGTCAATGGTCAAGAGCATGAAAATGTATGACAGATTTATCCAAAACTTTTAGTAAAGAGGTCGGACAAAAAATTTAACAACCAAAAAAAAAAAAGCAAGAGTTTTCCAATCTTGTATATCACTCACAAATAAAAGGCATCTACGTACCATTACTCTAGCACGAAGCAAAGAACCAGTCTCTTACCGACGAATTACAAAATAAAAGAAACAAGTCAAGAATCGTCAATGTTCAAGAGCATGAAAATGTATGACAGATTTATCCAAAGCTCTTAGTAAAGAGGCCGGACAAAAAATTTAACAGCCAAAAAAAAAAAAAAGTCATGACATTACTCTTTGAGGTAGTAAATTACAGGGTCATAGCATTTTGAGAGCCTTCAAGGCACCTATCATTTATATTTGATTTTATTTCTCATATACCACCCCTTGTTTTAAATGAGTTTTTCGAATATAAAAATCATTTATTTGTACATAACCTAGTTGAGGTAAATCCATGAATTTAATTCAATTATTCTTTCTAGTCTTAATAATCATAATCTTAATAACCAACTACTTGAACCTTGAATTGTTAGATAATGAATTTTTTGATAGAACATCAGAAACAAATTCGTTTTCTCTTACTTGATTTTAAACATGTTCCTCTCACATTAACTAATCTTATTCTTGAATCTCATTTATGAGATTGATAAAAATCATTAACATTATACACATGGTTTTAAAAACCGGACCGGACCGGCCGGTTCAACCGGTTCAATCGTGAACCGGCCTCTATACCGGTCCGGTTATGTGAAAAATTCGGAAATTCAATAAAAAGCAAGAAAAACCGGTAACCGGCGGTTTTGATAACCGGCGACCGGAACGAGAACGGTTATGAAGCCGACCGGAATGAAAGAGAAAACATCACTCCGGCGGCACAGAGTTTGGATTTCTGTCTACAACCTCGCGCCGCTGTCGCCGACAACTCCAGCCTTGCGCCGCTGCTTTCGATAACCCCAACCTCGCACCGCCGCCGCATTTGCCAAGCTCGCAGATCCACTCGCACCGCCGCTGCTTGATAACCCCTTCTGGGTGTTTGCCGCCGCTTCTTCTTCTGGTTTTGTTCCAAATTAGGGTTTGTCACTTTGTCTTTTCTGCCCTTTTACTTCTTCTTTTTTGTTTCTTTTTTTGTTTTGTATTTTTTTTTTTTTTCTTTTTGCCTTTTCTCTGTGTGTTCCTCTCATTCCATTAACTAATCAATTATTAGTTATTCTTGAAACTCATATAAAATATTTTAAAATCTATATATTTGTTAACCCATTTATGTTACAAATTTTTGTATTTATTTAATTATTTATATAATTTTAAAATTATTAATTAAATTATTGACGACCGGTTCGACCACCGGTCCGACCCCGGTCGGAAATCACTCCCTTTTCCGGTTCTCTCCCGGTCCGGTTTTTAACATTATACATGATGATACTTGAAAATTAGTGAGCCTGACTACACCTCGAATATAGATGGAAGGCTTGCACTAACAAAAGAATGAGAGAAAACACCGATGTGATTCCGGCCTAGGAGTCTTTGATGCTGGAGTTAGAATTCTAAGAAGAGTTCAAATAGCTTAGAGAAAGAAATGAGTAATCAGGGTTTTTTGTGCATACCTGGTTTAGGCTCCTCCTATTCCTTTTATAGGGTCGGGATTATAGTCGTTCATTATCCATAAATGTTATGCTCGAATCCCTCCTACCATAAATGGGGTGTTTCTATGATGTGTAACAGCTTGATCCATATAAGGATGGGTTGGCATAACGCTTTTTCCAACATTAATCGGGGTTTAGTGATAGTCGTCTATCCGTGTGTGTTGGACGATCATCTGTATATGATGATTGTGATTGCACTGTTTTTTGTGTGTATGATCAGATGCCCCTTAATTTCCGGGTCGTTGAAAGGACGACTCACGGAATTATAAACTGTCAAGGGTCTGGTGGTAATTTCACGAGCTTTCTTTTTGTACCCACGTTTGAAATGGGGGGGAAGGTGATTTTGGACACGTGTCGCCAATTTGGTGGGTACGCGAATTGATGTGAGTCTTCACCTGTATGTCAAGAGTTTTGAAAATGCAACCCATTTAAGGGATTTTTCAAAGGATGTGAGTCTTCGTCTGTATGTCAAGAGTTTTGAACGCAGTATCAAACTAAACAGAATAAGAAAATCAAAACCATAATAAAAAAAAAAAAAAAAAAATAAAAAAAAAAAACCAAGAAATAATATTTTCCATACATTTAAATTCTACTGACCACTTCATTTTACCTTTTACCATGCTTTGTTAAACATTTTCACAAAACCAACGATACAGAATCCAACATCATTGAAATAGAAGATTCGTTCTTATATCCTTGTGGGCCTCATGTTAGGGAGGTTGTCATCCCTCATATTATTGGAAAGCGAGATATAAATAAGCATAGCATCCCAATTGCAACAAAGAATATGCATCTATGTTTGTGGGAAAGAAAAAGATAAAACTTAACAAAAAATAATTTATAGATGGGCAATTAGAGCTATGCCATTCACCAAACCATATCTAGAAGGTAGATTTTTTTATTGTACCACAACATCCTCAATAGCAATTATAAACCCATACACAGCATATCATTCAAATATGGCTTCTTTCACAATATTTTAATTGACTCTATAATCAGAACCATAAACCATAAACGACTTCCTTCCCTCCATTAAATTAAAAAAATTCATCAACGATTAACATATCCATAGCTACTTTAAATGTCAGAATTACAAATTCAACAAAGATCAATTCCTATGAAAGATTAAATCAGTTAATAAATCAAACTTTAGAAACAATTATTTTGGTGATGAAAAGTTTTGTTCAGGGATTTCTTCGAACATTTTAAGGGAGCAGATAACACAGACCTCAACCACCAACCTATCTCAGATTCTTACTTTGAATATTGTTGAATCCTAAATTCTAACAAATGAATATCTCCTTTTCAAGAGATGCACTCAACTCCCATTTGAATTACATTGAGTTGCACAGAATGCATAAAATGGCAAAGATATCAGAGGCAAAAAAATTGCAATATGAAACCTACCAAACGTAACACTTCCGTTAGTGAAAACAACCCTGTGCTTTTTTAGAATTACACTATTAAATGAAAAAAAAAAAATCTACCAACCCTATGTCAAGCGTAAAATTTCTAGAGAGAAAACAAATCCACCAACCCTCAAATTAATTGATACCATTGCAAAAATATAAGTTATTCAAATTTTAGAGGAAGGAAAAGAGAATCTTTAGAGAGAAAATTATACTTTGAACGGAAGATAATTAAAGGAAACAATGATAAAAAATTCTACATTCTCAGTTGCCGTTGTAGGACTCCAGCTTCCATTGTGTTGACAGCTACATCACAAATCTGCTTCCTAAGACTTCAAGGTTCAGAGATCTACTTCCAATCCGGTTCTAAAGACTTCAAGGTCACGTAGTAGAGAGGTTGAGAGAGTTAAAAGAAAGAAAAGTGAGAAAATGAATAATCGTGTGACATAGTCAGGTTGGAAATAGATTTAAGCATAAGTTAAAAATAATAAAAATAATAATAATGATGTGTAAAATTGTGAGGGTTGAAAAGCTTATGTGTCAAAATTCTATGAAGTCAACAAAAGGAATGAAAAGTAAAAAAAGATTCGGTTTTACATTATAATATAGATATAGAGATTTGAAATAAGGAAAAAAAAAATTGAATGAAAGTGGTATGAGAGCAAATAAAGATAAAAGTGAGAGCAAAAAGATAAAAGATAAAAGATAGAATTTCCTTGCAAATTTTTATTTTTATTTAAAAAAAAGTAAAAATAAAAGATAGAATTTTAGAGAGAGATAGTGTGTGAGAGCAAATAAAAGATAATTTTAAAGAAAGTGGAAACCAAAGAGTCCTATTATCTTAATATGTAAATTTTTTTTAGGAGTGTTTTTTTTTTTTTTTTTGGACAGTGGTGCTAAATTTTTAGTTGAGGAAAAAAAATCAAATATGGAGATAGAAAAAAAGTGAGAGCTGGCCAAACTATTTTCCTTTTTGTCTATAGTTTTTTTTTTTAAGTAATTATTTGAAAAGTTTATAGTTATAATATAGGGATAAGGGAGAAGTGAGAGAGAAAAAAGAGGGAGAGCCAAAAGTTGAGTAAATGAGGAGTTGTGAAGTTAGTGGGAAGTGGGAAATTGGAAAGCGGAGTAGATAAGGG
This sequence comes from Fagus sylvatica, assembly GCA_907173295.1. NCBI lineage: Eukaryota > Viridiplantae > Streptophyta > Magnoliopsida > Fagales > Fagaceae > Fagus > Fagus sylvatica. The sequence goes on along the minus strand of OU015761.1, from coordinate 37,287,474 downwards.
AGATGTGAGAGAGAAAAAAAAAAAAACCATGAAATATGAATGTGGAATTGTGATCCTTTTAACTTTTGAATTTGAGCAAATCAATAGATTACTCTTTTAACTTTTAATTTTTATTTTAAATGCAAATCAATAGATCTAAAATATGGGGTGATTTTAATCTGTACACTAAAATAGACATTTTTCTATATAGGGATGTGACTATTACACTCTTATTTCTAAGAAACATTATCATTTGAAATCAATGAATAAATTAGGAAAATTGGAAGATATGAAAAATATTTTTTACAGTTCCTAAAAGTGGACATGAGGGGAGGAATCCTCCTAATAGTAATAGATAATGTGGATAAATACAATGAACATGCCAATATGCTAATGAGAAATCAACGTCTCTTGGCAATCGCAACTAGAAAAAAAAAAAAAAAAATAGTAATAGATAATGGGGATAATGAACATGCCAATATGCTAACGAGAAATCAACGTCTCTTGGCAATCGCAACTAGGAAAAAAAAAAAAAAAAAACTTTTGCTACTACAATCAACTAATTAAACGTTGAAATAAAATATATGTATCCAAAATACTGCTATTTCCACTCCTGTTTATGCAATGCTTAATTTTGTATTATTCAATTAATACAGCCTCACATCCAAAAAATGTGGTACAAACAGAAACAAGAGTGGAAATAGCATAAATTCTATAATTACACATAAAGAATTTAACAATATGGAGATTTTACGGGGATTTAAAAGTTATATATTGTGATGATTAAGATAATGATAATAATGTTGATGATAATATGTTGAAAATGATGGTGATTATGATCATCGGCACTGTGGATTGTTCCCAGGGCCCCCATAGTAGAAATATGTGCCCCATAGATTGTTGTAGGAGCTCTTGATGTTGTAACAATTGGTGTTTTCAGCTAGGGTTGAGATATCGTGGACTGAGCTGAGACTATTGTCGGCGTCAACGATCTCTAGGTTCCGAAAGTAGCTTGCTTTTCCAAACCCATCATCGGCAAAGTGACCTGAGCCCATTTGGGTCGAAGTGTGCTCGCCGCTGGCCCGTGTGTTCACCACCTCACCACCCCACTCCACCATTGTGGCATGGTTAGCTAAGTGTGTAAATAGCTCTGCTGGCCAATATCCTACTAATGTATTGTCACCAAAGCTCATCCACCAATTTCCTACTTTTGGATCCTATTAAAATTAGAAGAATAAAAAATTTTAAGTTATAAAAAAAATTAAAAATTTAAAAAAAAAAAAATGTACGTGTGATGTAATGGAAATTATGTGTGTGTACCTTCCAAATGAGGATGGTGATGTCATATTGGTTTTCTGAAACTGATGATACTGGAGAAATGGCAGCTCCAATAGCTATCCTACTATTGGTTTGCACAAATCCTGAACAAAGAAGGTTGTAGCACCCTGTTGCCTGGTACGAATCAGTCTGTAATATATAACAAAGGGATTAAAATTCACATGAATTAGTGGTATATTGCTCACTAAATTAAGTGATTCTTTTATAAGCATAGGTAAAAGCAGATGGACTTGTTTATATACTTTTCACATAATTAGGAGATTATAAAATAATTGAATATATTATAAAGGAATAAAATAAAATGGAAAGAAAAAAAGAATAATATCTTTTTTCTAATGTGTTTAAGAGTTTGTAAAAGAAAAAAGAAAAATAGAAAGTAAATAAATATATATATTTTTTATTATACTATTTAACTTTTATTTTTATTTTTCAAAATAGGGATAAATTTAATTTAATTTTATGTTATCAAAAGAATACGTGCTCCTCTCATTTTTTTTCTTTTCTTTTTAGAAAGAATTCTTAAAAAGAAATGGAATAGGATTATAAAATCATCTTCCCAAACAAGGAATTATGGCTCCCATGATTTCTTTCCATTTCATACCCCCAAATGGCCGGTAGAAGTTGGAAAATTCAGTAATAAGTAGTTGACACCGCATATTAAGGTCTCATCTTTTTTCAACGAACATGTGAGCCTTTGTCCTATATTTATTAAAATGGGTTCCATTTGTGGGATTCGGAATCCTATAATCATTTATGAAGGGGTAGCATGATAAGGAGTATTTAATAGTTTCACCTACTAGAATCTGTCACATATAAATGCTCAAGCCCATATATATGACTTTTTCCTGCAAGGTACTGCAAGTTAATTCACTCCATTGTTATGAAGGAATATGATGGGACAATCCCATTGAATGTATGCTGGATAGTTTGTGAACCAATTATTTTATTTTATTTTATTTTATTTTTGCATAAACTAGGAAATATATCAAGAGGCAGAAGGTTTATATATACGGAAAATTAAAATAAATAAATACAAAAGCAACCAAATTTAAATAGAACTTGGATTGTGGCAAATTTTGAAAAATCATTGTGCATAGACATGGATATTAAAGTGCTCTTGTTTGGCGAAAATAGATTTCATGTAACATGTTACTTACAACATCCTCTCATATTGGATGGATTTCACAAGTGTGATAGTGTGATAGACATGGATTTCACAATATTCTCTATAATTTAGATGGTCCAGTGTAAATATAGTACCTTCACTAACTACAACTTATGATGCACGTGTATATAAATCAATAGGTTTAGAGCTAAAAAAATATTCCCAAAGAAACCCTAATAAATGAAGTTGACTTTCATAATGCAATCTTAGAAAGAGGAAGTCATGATGTCTCTAACCACATGAAGGTGATCCACATGATTATCTGCTAAAAAGGATTCCATTTTTTGTTTTTGTTTAATCCTTATAAAAAAGTTGCATATTGAAAAACATAGTAAATAATAATAGTGAATGATTATTATAATAATTATAGCAACAACTACAATAAATCATACTTAGTTAACAAATTAGAGAGAGAGAGAGAGAGAGAGAGAGAGAGAGAGAGAGAGAGAGAGAGAGAGAGAGAGAAGAGAGAGAGAGAGAGATCTGACCGTCCAATAAGTAAACAATCTGGGCCTGCTGTCACCATAAAGCTCCGGACTGACCTGACTAGTAGAATGATCAAAACTTCAGAAAATTCAAAATTCAATACTAATTAACTTATTTATTATTTTAATTAAGTTACTTGGACCAAAAGAAAAAAATACTCACATTACTATTAAAAAAAAAATCTTGTAACTTGCATTACTCGACAACCTTCAAAATTCTATAATGTAGTACTCTATGTTTTCATATTTTCTAGAAATAATTACAAATAAAATACAATATATTATAAAATTGATTGTTGGATAGTGTGTGTGGCAGGATAGGAATTGGAAGAAGTACCTGCCATCCAGCTTCTATGCTGTTGAGATCTGAGCCATCGAATGAACCAGAAAGAATCCAAATCTGGGAGAGACTAAACTCATTGACCACTTGGATTGAAGGATCCCACACGTTTATTGTCGCTTTTGCCCCGTACACTTCTTGTGCTCCAGTGTATGCTATTGCGTGCTATAAATTAAATGTGCATACGTACAAATTAAATACTAGAATTTAAAATTGAATTTAGTTCCAACGAAAAAAAGAGAGAGCATTGACTTCATTGAGTAAAAAAACAGAAGAGCGATCAAAGGGCAACAACAAGAAACACAAATCCCAAGAATGAAGTGAATAAATTAAGAATTTTTTAATGCAGTCCTAGAGGTTAATCTGGTGGAGGTGATGGAAAACAAAAATAATCAAATGGTTAAAATTCAGTTAATTTCAAGGAGTACTAAGAAAATTTCAATTTTGCTTTTTGTTGAAGAGGGAAAAGATAATTGCTTGAGTAGAAAAAAAAGAAAAGAAAAAACATTTTCTTACAATTTAATTATCTGCTATTAGATTTACAAAATGGACAATGAATAATTTTACTGAGGAAAATTTGATGCAGTGATCTCATTTAAGGCATTTTATGTGCCAAAAAATTGAATATATATTTATTGGATGCTTCATTAAATGGGACATATCACATGAAATGCATTAAACAAAGTTCTTTCAAACTATCATTCAGTGATTTTTTTTTATTTTTTTTTAAGAAAATACTAAAATAACTACAAATTTTCTTCTAAAAAACTTATATATTGATATTACAATGAATGCAATTGGTATAAGTTCAATACAAAAAAATAAATGTTTTAATTAATGTCTTGTAATTGGTGACACATTCGTTTTTAAAGTTTATATGATACTATTTAGTATTTATAACATCATTCTTGTTTTAATAACATGACAATGCAAAAAGAAGTTTGGAACACAAGGAAGAAACATAGGAATTAAAATAGGTAAATATATTTTTTCCCATTTCATTTTGTAGTGTACTTATTTATTTTTTTTTTTTTTATCCAAATAGGCTTCTAAAGCCTCTTAATTCCTGTGTTGAAAAGAGAAGATCATGTTGATGATGATACACAAAACCAAGTCATGCATACAACTACAAGTCTACAGGGATTGGAGAGAAATGTTGGATACCTCATGGCCATTGCCACTAACTACATCCGGTGCATCAGTGCGCCTAGTAGTAAGAGAAACCCTACGTTGCTTCTTCCCAAAGTCAAACAAAGACTTGGCTCTTAACACATCATGCACTGTGCTTCGCCGTATGGGAACCGTTCCCCTTGGACATCGTGTACCATTTTGATGCCACATTTGCCATGCACCTTTCACTGCTTCATTACTACTCTTCTCATCTCCCACCCCATCTCCTTTCATCATTGTTCTCACTTTGGGCATCTTTGAAGGATGTCTCTGTTACATTATCACAATCATAATCCTCACTAAGACACATAATTATGTGTGTATGAGAGAGAGAGAGAGAGAGAGAGAGAGAGAGAGGTAATTTCATTACCATTTTTAAGTTCAAACCCTTTCTAACCCAAAAGCTAACAAATGTCAAAAACCAACACCCCTACCAAAAAAAAAAAAGTTGAAAAGAGAGAAAGGTTTTGGTACCTTTAAGCTTTTGTATGAGAAATTAATCAAATTATATATAAATGATAGACGCCTTAAATGCCTTAAAAATTCTCTAAGATGTTTGAAAATTATTGAAGTAGTTGAATAAAGGATCACTATGACTATAGCCCTCGATAAATTTACTAAAGACAAAAAATGTTTAATTTGATATTGGGATTGTTTAGTTTTTGTAGGTTGGTCCAGTCTATTACTCGTTCCTTGTGTATATTTCGAACCCTTTCTAAAACAAAAGCTAAGGAAAAAAAAAAAATGCCAAAAGACAACACCCCAAAAAAACAAAGTTGAAAGAGAGAGAGAGTGGTTGGTATCTTTATGCTTTTGTACCTGGATCTTGTGATTCTTTAAAAGCGGATGATCTAAAGCTGGTTGTTTTCTTTTATGGACACAATCAATGATATCTCCATCTGGGCTCTGGAAAAGTTGCAAGAAAACACCAAATAATTAATTAATTAAAGGAAACCCTCATGAAATCTAATCAAAATATATAGATTGACCAAAGAAGATGAAATGCATATATACCTCTATGGTCATGACAGCAGGCTTGTTAATCTGATCCAAATGCCTCTGTATCCTTTCAAGTCTCAAGCTACTGACTTGCCTATATGTTGTGTAATTTAGTCCCCAAACAATAGGAACTCTTCCAAGAAAGACAACAAAAAAGATAGGCAAAAGAAGAAGAACAGGAAGACCTAAAAACGCTTTCTTCCTTCCAACAATACCCATTATCTCATTCAGTGCCAAGAAACTTGAGGAAAACTAGAACACCATTACTAGCAAGACCAAGAGCACAACAAAACCTGACTTTTTTTCTTGATATTACTAAACCCAAACACCAAAACAAACAAACAAAGGAACAAAGAAAAGGAGTTGCATTAATGGTGAGGATGGGTGGTGGGTGGAAGCTAATTAAACCATGCACAGACCCTCTTGGACTTTCAGTATCAAGGACATCATTGCCTGCATTGGATTTATATTTGAGATACACTGTTTAAATTTTGTTCTTTGGAATAGCACACCTTCAAGTAAAGAAATTTAAGAGCCAAGGATGCCAGGCTTCAAAGCAATATAAAAACACTGACCTACCCAACTGAAACAACCTCCTTTTATTGCACTCCTTCAATGTGCACATCTGCCACCATACACTTTGCCATTAATATTTCCTTGAAACCGAAAACCTTCTATACACTTTCTTTTTTTTCTATTCCTTTCCTTCTCAGTCTTTCCATTCTTTTTTATATTGTAAATTGTAAGTAGCACTCAATTGGTGAGCTTTCTATCCTTTTGGTTCTGCCACGTGGCATTTGTCCCACTTGTCTTTACCTAAATGTAGGTATATCCAAATGTGAATAAGATATGTTACCACCTTCAACATATATACATCTAGGATTACTTAGAAGTAAGTATTTAGTTGCATAAAAAAAAAGTTAAGTATTTAGTAATAATAATTAATTTTTGAAATGTGTGTTTTATTTTTGTTCATTTAATTCCTTCTCTTTTTCGGATAGAAAATACAAAAGAAGTTGTTTTCTATTCTTCCTTAGACATTTGATTGTGGTATTATTTTCACACATAATTCAAATTTCTTTATTTATTTATATATTACTTTACATAATTTTAATATTATATTTATATGTAAGTGGATTATAATTAATTCAACTAATAAACTTTTATTTCGCAATTATCATGAAACACAAGTATAAATTCTTTTTCTCCCTATTTTCTCTACACAAAGTAATGAATAGTTTGGTATTTAATAGCATCATGTAAGGGATGACCTCTACTAATTAACTTTTTGTTTTTTTCTTTTTAAAGGCCAACCCAAGCCAATGGATAAGAACTTTGTTTTTGTATTTGTAACAAAAGTCCACCCGTATATATTAATGTTGTAACCACCTCTTTTTTTTTTTTAATCTTGGGTGTCTGGGCCAGCTTTCTGTAGATATACACACCTCGACTAATCTCATAGGGACACGCAACACCCTACTAAAACGTGTACTACGATAGACGCAAGATTTTACTTTGGACAGATGGTCCTAATAAGGGGACTCAAACTAGTGACCATTGGGGAGTACACCTAAAACTAGACCAGTTAAACTATCTCTCAGGGTTGTTGAAAAACCACTTCTGATTGAATAAATAAATTCATTTGGTCTTTTATATGAATCGATAAGCAATATCAACTTGTGCATACTATATATCTAATGCAAATGGAGAACAGTAGCTAGTATATAATTTCTTAATCAATTTGAATGTTTTAATATGAGAATCTAGGGTTTGGAATTTGAGGTTATGAAACCCAAGGAAGAAAATAGTTATTATTAAAATTTTAACGTATTGGGGAGACTTCTATGGTGGTTGTTTTCATACTCAAGAGTATTAGATTGCAAGCAATCCCTTGATCTGTGCTACGGTGCACTATTATCCATATGGTCTACATATTATATTAGAAACATTTAAAATAATACATGAAGCATTAATAAAATAATAAATGAAGAATATTAAAATAATAAATATGGAGTTAAATTAAATGGGTAAGTTTCTATTCTCGAATCTCGAATGCTTCTCTCATTTAAGAGAAAATTTTGGTTGTCAGAGTCATGGAAGTTTGGAATTGACTTGAATTTAGTCAAATGACCTAAATACCCTAAACTTTTATCTTATGATATTTTACTTTTACGTCTTAAAGTGCCAGCAATGAAATTGATATGATGTCACCAAGCTTTGGCCAGCGGTTAGCATCAATAGGGTAAGGGTTTTTGATTTACTTTTAATTTGTTTTGAAAAGTTTTACCATATTAAAATGGATATTTTATTTGGTGTAAAAGTCTCTAATCTTTCATGATATAGTTGATTGATGGAGAAAAGAAGAAAATATATTTCTAGGCTTAAACTGAAAATGGTTCTCATATTTAATCTGGTGGTTAACCCATAAATATCGGGACTAAGCCATAGAATTTCGGGGAGGGTAGTCGGAGATGATCACATTTCCATTTTTAAAAAAATGTTGACTTAATGAGTTCCTGAATTATAGGAACTCGTTGCTCAGGGCTTTAAGTGACTTGTCGACTTATCACACCATCAAGCCAAGGCAAGTTGCTAGGTCAGCATCCCTTACAAAGGTGATCTGTCATTATTTTTCCTTGTAAAGCTTGAAAAAGTAAATGTAGATGAAAAAATATTGGTTTAATTATTATTTTGGTTCTCAATCTATGCCTGTATTAAAATGGTTCTCAACGTTTTAAATATGTCAATATAATCTTTAACCTTTCATCTTTGTGTCTAAATGGCCCTTACGAATATACTGATATGACTAACGGTTTTATTAAAATAATAATAAATAATGACGTGATATACCAACTAAGAAAAAACAAACAAAAAACTCAAAATTAAAACTCCTCATGTGCGTGACATTGAGGTCTGTTGGTTCAAATGCTACATGAAAGGAATTATGATCGATTGTTCAAAGCCCTAACCCTCTCTTAGCTTCAACATGTGACCATGACCCACTCTTTCTTTATCTTCTTCCTGCCAAAGCTTCCTCTCTTGGTTCTCCAATGGCTCTCTCTCTCTCTCTTCCCATCCTCCTTTGCATTCATCTTGCTCGTTGAACACTACGTTGTGCCATCATAGACCTTGAAGTTGTTTGGTAAAGAGCGTCAAGCCAATGGAAGTCGAGCTCTCGACGTTGGCAATGTCGACTGCAAGTCCTTCGGCTTCTTGCACTCATCTCTCTAGCATAGTGAGTCCAACATTTCCTCCAGTGATCTTCATATCATCTTCCTCGTCAAAAAAAAAAAAACATTAACCTAAGCTTGGCTCATAAAAATGAACTATTAAGGGTGGATCATATTATGAATTTAATAGAGCAAACTTATGGACCTACTCTACAAAGAACTGTAAGACCTACATATAGGAAACCATATCTCCAATAAATTGATAGGGAGTTTGAATTTCTAAGAACTTATAAAATCCTTGACTTTTTAACCTTTTTGTGGAGATGATTATAAGACAGCCTTTGAACACATCTCGAGGTTCATCATTCAATATGGAGAATCGTCAAACAATGATTATGGGAAACTTAAAATGTTTCCAATTTCATTTATTGGACAAGCTTTTAAGTGGTACTCCACTTTACCCCCTCATTCAATTGAGAATTGGGCATCTATAGAAGAGAAAATTCTGATTTTGCTCGAATTGATTTGGGGATTTAAATTGCAGACTTGGCCAGATTGAGCAAGATAAAACATAAATTGCTGAGTAGTTTGTTATGAGGTTCAAAAGAGCAAGAATGAGATGTCAAACTTTACTACCATAAAACTAAATACATAAAGTTTGTTGTAGGAGGATTAATGATGTGAACCTATGGAATAATCCTTAACTTCTCCTCCAAGAAAAGAAATCACTTATGGAATAATCCTTAGCTTCTCCTCCAAGAAAAGAAATCACTTATGGAATAATCCTTATAGAATAATATTTGATTTTATTCTCCTTCTAGAATAATCCTAAAATATTTCTTGCCAATTGTTAGCCTTGACCGGATCCTTCTAGAACTTGAATCAAGGTGACGATTCTTTGTTGCCCAGGTGGATCATGCTCAATGGGCCTCCACGAATTTGCTTGAGCCCATAACTCTTGAATGAGCCCGTTGAGTACATCCTTGAACTTCTTTGCTCGTGCTCTCGTAACCGGCCCAATTGGTACTTGAACGAGATCCTTCGAAGTGGTGCCTTGATCTCCATCAATTAAACTTTGAATTAAGAAAGAAGTTTGAAAGAGTAAATTTGATTAATTTATTTGAACTTTCAAAAAGGGCATCTAGATATGAAAGCCTGCTCAAGGAAGAAAATAAAAGGAGAAATCCTTCCATGAGAACTTATTATCAAGATCCTAACTTCAAGATAGATGTAGTAGAATATGTAGGACAAAAGCCTTATGTTTTTTAGGCTATGTATGAAAAAGAATAAGCAAGCTAAAGGTTCTAACAAGCCATCATCCCCAGCCCAAACATATCACTTTGATATAGTCATAGAGGCGAAGCCAGAATTGGTCAAAACAAATTTCTAGGGGGAGCCCATAAGGATAATTTTATTAATTTTATAACTTTTTGAATAAAATTAAAGGAAAAATAAAAAAAATCAGGGGGCAACCATTGCTCCCCCTGGCTCTAGCACCGCCACTGGATATAGAAAGGGCTCATGGGTTTTTTATATGTTACTATAAGCAAAACATATTAAATTAGACCCTAGGCACAAGATTCCTTCAAGAGAAGAACTTTGAGAAAGGGATCATTGAAGTGGCATGATTCATATACAAAATCTAAAAATTATTGTATTACTTTCAGAAACATAATTCAAGAGAAAAATGAAAGAAATGTTTGGACAAATTTTGGATGCAAAATATTGTTTGGACGTATTATGATCTAAAATTGGTTTATTTTTTAATTAAATTGAATTATTTTTTATTTAATGTAATTTTCATATCTTAAAAATTTATTTTAATATATTTTTCAAGTTCTTTAAATTTTTATAATAGACTTGACAAGTAGCATGATTTGACTGGACTACCTAGCATATGTGTCATGCTGAATTGACACTTAACGGTTTAGAGGGTGTATAGTGCATTTCGTAAGCTATTATAAGACTCATGTGTTTTGTTCTTTTTGGAATGATAGGCATTTGGGCTAGTTAGAGGGCTTAAAGGGTGGGTCAATGGCTTAATTACATATCTACACTATAAGTAAAACCAAAACTTATTTTACTTTTGGTTTGGTTGACCTTATAATATTGTGTCACATAACCTTTTGAGATCTCACAATTTTTACCTCTTTATTTTAATATATATTTTCTAATTGAATTATTTTATTCTATAATTAAACCTTCCATTAAAATCTTGACACATCATATTTTTCTTTAATAAAGAATATATTATTCCATATATATAAACACAATCATAATAAATGTTTAATACTAAAATATATTCTATATATAAACACAATAATAATAAATGTCTTTTAATAATTATAATTATCAATTTTTCATATTTAGACAAAAAAATAAAATAGAGTAAACAAAAAAAAATAATAATAAATAAATAAAAATAAAAATACACACACAAAAAAAAAAAATCAAAATCAAAATTATGTCTACATTGAAAAATTATTTAGCACTTTTGGAATACAAATAAATACGTACTTCCTCAACTCACATAAATGATGGGTCCTACTAAACAGTCAATTAATTCTTTATAATTCCTCATCCGAGGTTGACCCTGAGGATAGGTCTTGCTTTTCCATCATTGAATACTCCAAAGCTTTATCTTCCTTCTCTTTAATTTTGCATACTAAAGACAACCCAATCTGAAAAGTAAAAAAAGAAGGAAGAGTTGCATATACATGATGTTAGTTCTAAAATAGTAATTCAAAAAATTAAATTTATAATCAAAAGCTTAAAGGTTGGTTTAAATTAGAATATGATTCCTTTTTATAATTCAATTGATATAACAAGGGAGAGAGATTCAAACTTTGATTCTTTTTATAAAAGGAAATCAAATAATACCATTAAACTAAAAGGTTCTTGACAGATAAAATAAAAGCCAAATATTATATTATACTCTCTATGTTTGGTTAAAGTTTAATTCAGTCCTCTAAGTTTTGACCGTTTCAATTCAGTCCTCTAAGTTTCATTATATTTCAATTGACAATTTTCCGTTAATTTATTAACACAGTTAGTTTTTAAATAATAAAAAATGATTTTTTGAATTTTTAATCAAATATTAAAAACTAAAAACTAAACCCATGAAACCCATACCCAACCCGATTAAACACAACAACTTGATTAAATCCAAAAAAAGACATCACAGTAAACCAAACCTTTAGAACTCCAAGAATCCTCTGCCTGCAGCGTAAATCGGCACCTGTGCGAAGAGAACACATTGTCTACGTCTCCCGGTGCCATAGGATTGGCCGGAGAAGATCGGAGAGTCCTTGACCGAGTCGGCATCGAAGTTAGAGAATGATTTGAATTGCTGGGTGTTGGTTTTCCTGTTTTTTTTTTTTTTTTGGGTTTAATCACGTGGATTGTAGCTTGTACCATGATATCTTGATAATTCTTTGCATAATGTGATAGTTATCGTCTACAAGGATGACAACGGAATGGAAAAGCGTGCGATTATATATCTAGTTCATAACAATGTTCAATCAAAGAGCTATACAGTGGGTTTAAACGTGGTCATTCTCTTAGATAATTTTTGTTTTCTTTGTGAAATCAAAAAGCTAGATAGACATAGAGATATGCGGTGAATGATCTAATGGTTTGGTTTACTGTAATTTTTTTTTTTTGGGTTTATCGGGTGTTGTGTTTAATCCGGTTGGTATGGGTTTCATGGGTTTACTTTTTAGTTTTTAATATTTGATTAAAAATTCAAAAAATCATTTTTTAATTTTTAAAAACTATCGGTGTTAAAAAAAATTAAAGGAAAATTGTTAATTGAAACATAATAAAATTTGGAGGACTGAATTGAAATGGTTAAAATTTAGAGAACTGAATTGAACTTTAACCAAACATAGATGATATAATATGTAGTTTGGCCTAAAATAAAAGGGAAATCAAAGGTACTTACCTTTTTGATAATTCTATTATTAAGCTCATCAGCTGGAATTAAACTCGGATTGAGCCTGTATTCTTTGATTATCCAGTCGCTGATTTTTCCATTTGGTTCTTGTCCCCAAAAGAATCTCCAAATTTTCTTGAAACCAACAATTATATTGTGACCAAGAACTTCTTCCTCCTCAAAAGTTGTCTTCCAATAACCATTCTTAGTAGTCCAAATTGTGCGCATTTCACTTGGCCACCTTAGTCTTTCAGTGAAATAAAATGCTTCCTTTTCCCTAAGATATTTGGATTGTTCTTCAAATACACAATAATTGATAATTTGAATTTAGCATAAAAGGCTTGAGTAATAGATCAAAAAGAAAAATAAAATCACAACAAATTAATCTTCTAATTGCAAAATAATAACATTCAATGAAAATTAGTATGAGCTTATAAAAAAAATAATGAACGGATTTTGAAACTTCTCTTTATTCAAGACAAATTTAATCGACCCCTCAAAGTAGTAATGCTCTAAATGGTTAAAAGTTTCTAAAATTTAATTAACAAAGTAGATCGAAATAATGCAAAGAATAAAAAATATAATATTCTTTGAAATAACAACACAATAAATTTCTTTCATATCAAGTTGCAAAAATAATTTTTTTTCTTGTTTTTCCATGTGAAAAATATATAGTAAGTATATTAAAATTATTAACATACCTTGTTCTAAGTAAAAATTCTATTGTTAAGGTTTCAACTTTAAGAAGTTTAAAACTATTACTTTTATTAAAGCTATATAAAGTTTCTATAAATTTAAAAGAAGTTATATTATTTGTCCAAAAGATACATTAGACGTTATCTTTATATATAATTGAAATATGAATCTATAGCGTCAACTTTTCATTATTTTCAAAGCTAACCTTATTGTTTAGTTCTAATTGACTATCCCCCCCCCCCCCCCCCAAAAAAAAAAAAAAAGAAAATTAATTTAAGCACAAAAAAGGAAGAGATTTTAATCTTTTTAAAAAAGTACCATATCAACGCGAAACTTAAAAAAAAAAAAAAAAAAAAAAAAAAAACCATTTTGTCCACGTCTCTCGCCTATGTTAAGGAGGAGGAGGAAAAAAGAAAAAGAAAAAAAGTGATGCTAATGGCACAACAGTTTTACAACAACTTCATAATAATGTTGAATTGTTTGGTTTTTATTTGATTTCATCTTGACTCATCACAGCTTGCCACCTTATCATTATTGTGGAATTATTGTGAAACTGTTATTCTCGTAATTTTATTTAAAAAAAAAAAAGTTTTGCTTTTTTGACTTTGTACTCAACGACAATTAACTCAAAAAAATAAAAATGAATAAATCAAAGAGTTAAGTGCAAACAAACCCAATCACCCAAAAATAAAATAAAAAATCAATGGTAAAATTTTGAAAAAAAGAACCAAAAAAAAAATCAGATTCAACCATTACAAAAATCATCTTTTCGTATTCTTCAAACACAAACAGACAATAAAAATACATAATGGAGGGAATTCTGAAAATACCAACCAAAAATGTTAATTCTACAATGAATCCAAAAGACTGCCCCTCTTCCCAGTCCTAAGGCTAATCCCTATTATCATACTCCAACTTTATGGGTGAAGATGGCGTTCATGGATAAGAAAATGTTTTTAAAAATGTCGAAAGTATACCCCAAAGTTGAATACAGATGCTGGCAATTTTGATTTATTTTTTACTAAAGTCAACTTTTAGCCTCTAACTTAGAAAGTATTTTTATTTTGACCCTTTAATTTTAAAAATTTTCATTTTGACCCCTAACTATGTTTAACTATCAAATTTATCATTTTCATTCATCTTAGTTAAAGACCCTAGTTAGATACGCATCATCTAATGTGGTTATATTTGACACGTCATTTAAAAAAAAAATACATTAAAGAGATGAAAAGCTGCCAGAAATTTCACGCCGTCGTTTTTATTTTGAGGAGGATTAGTGGTAGTAGAGGAACACGGCTCAATAGTGATCCCTCTTGACACTCTGGCGGATAACGACGTTGTCACCGTCCCCGTATCCTTCTTCATCGCTGGATGAGTCGGTGGCGTAACCGTCCGTAACGGAAATCCGTACAACTCTGCGTTTCATTAATTCGGGTGAAGAAGAAGCTTCTGGGAGATTAATGGAGATATTGTTTCGGTGCTCTGTGTATTTGACAGTACTGTGGTTGTTGTTCATGGTGGATGAGATTCGTTTATAAGAGCATTGAAACTTGAAAGCGAAAGAAAGCCTAAGTGAGAGAGTGAGTGAGCTGAGCTAAGCGTGAAATAAAGTGGGTTTTTGAGAAATGAGATTCCTTAGAGAATAAAGAAGAAAGGTAAGAGAGAAGCTTGAAACGGAGAGAAATCCACCATTACTGGATATATAATAATAATAAAGAAAGGGTTTTTATTAAAGGAAGAGAAATATATTTCAAGGAAAGTTGGGCACAAAGAAAGCAAACGAGGGGGTAATTTCTGGGAAAATTTCAAAGGCAAAAAGGAAAAGAGAGTTCTGGGAAAAAGAATCGAAACCTTTGCGATTTCCGGTAATCCTCAAATGTTTTCTCTGGCAAAACTATCTGTGAAATAAAAAGGAAACTGAGAGTTTTGGGAAAAAAAGAGTTATTGTTGTGGCATTAGTCATCTCTTTAATGTCTTTTATTTTTATTTTTTTATTTTTTATTTTTAATGACGTATCAAATATAACCACATCATATAATACATCAAGCTGTTTAATTAAGCACTTAACAGAGGGACTTCTAACTAAAATAAACGGAATGAACAATTTGATAGTTAAATAGAGTTAGGGATACCAAAATAAAAAATTTATAAAGTTAAAGAATCAAAATGAAAACACCCTCTAAATTAGGGAGCCAAAAATTAACTTTAGTCTTTATTTTTAATCAAAGATTGTTTGATTTTGGTGTAAAGGAGTAAATGTGAAAAAAATTTAAGGTTGATTTAGTGGATCGATGATTTGGTAAAATAGTCGGATTCAAAGAATTCTATTATAGCACAATAAAAATTTTAGAAGATTTTGATTCAAAATACAAATTTTAGAATTCTATTATAGCACTATGATTTGATAAGATCGTCATATCAAACAAAAATCTCTTAAATATATCTAACTCTATAGTCTATATCCCAAGCTTTATCCATAGTTATAACTACCTAAACTTTCAAAACTCTTTCAGATATATACGGATTACGGAATAGAAAGAGTATTACATAATGGAATTTATAAAAAAAAGTTTTACACACGCATAATACTTTCAATAAGACTAATTTAAATTAAAATAATTATATATCATAATTTTTTTTCTTAATAACAAAGGTTAGCACTTACGTTTCGTTTTTATTTTATTCTAAAATATTATTAATTAAAACTCAATACTAATAACATATTATGATTTAAGTTTTATTACTTTTTTTTTTTTCTTTTTTTTTGTGATTTACATATTCTTTTGTTTCGTTAAAATAACTCACTCAAAAAAAAAAAAAAAAAAAAACACAAATTAAGTACAAAAAAATATTTTAAACAAGTGGTTAAAATATCTTCGAATACATAAAAATATTAGGGATAGAATAGTCGAATTGAGAAAATATTTTAAATATTAGTGATTTACGTTTTTTTTTTTTTTTTTTTTTTTAAGCAA
>OU015761.1:37212480-37271123 GCA_907173295.1 Fagus sylvatica | reverse complement strand
TATATATATTAAATTTAAATAATAAATAAAATTTAGGATACCAAGCAATGTGATGATAGCCTAGTAGGTACCATCATATGTGAGGTAGGTACCTATCAATGTGAGATTTTATCTATTAGAGGTACGGTACCCACATGGGTATTGTAGAATATATATATATATATATATATTAGACATTAAAATTCAAAATTGATGCCAAAATTCGTCCAAATATTTGTGAGGTCGGCAAATTCTCCATATTATGAGGTTGGCTAATTCTCCATAAAATTTGTAATTTAAAAAAAAAAAAATAAAAACAAAAACAAATAGTGTCTACGTTAAGGCAATTTTAATTGAAAGAACTAAATAGAAAATATTTAAAAAATAAATACAAATATTGAGGATGGTTGTAAACTTTTAAGAGCAATAGTACTTAAAATAATAAGAGACATAATATATATATATATAGTAAACTATATATATATATATAGTAACTAGGTATCTTATGTATACTTAAAGTTTATAAAGAATGTGTGTTTGTGTGTGTGACTTTGGATGATGGAAGGGGTAACTGCTCGAGATGTAGCATTTTGGCTCACCATATCTGTTTTTAAACAAACGCTAAAAGTGAAAGTCTGAGATAGTTGATCACCACATCACGTACAAGTGATCCACAAGGGGAAGTGGATGGCTAGGATGGTTCCAATCAACACACGAACCATGCCTTTTATCACATCATAATGTAGGGGATGGTTTGATTAGGATTGTAAACAAAGAGATATGTTTTTAACAAACATCACAATCTCAATTTTGAACTTTTAGTACTCGGCTCGGCTCAATATGTTTTCAACCATTGGCATGAATGTATGAGCTAGTTGATCCAAATATCGTAAGCACAATTTTTAAAATAATATCTACCTTCACATGAACAATCTTTTTTTTTATACAACAACTTGTTCTCTCTCTCTCTCTCTTCTCTCTCAATATGCTACAACTCTCTCTCTCTCTCTCTCTCTCAATATGCTACATCTCTACTACAAATGTTTGGGGTCGACTATAGATCCTTAGTCCCAAAAATGTTTGGGGTTAAGTCAACTATGGATCCTTATTCCAATTTTTTTGAGTTGTGGGACATATTTTAGATAGTGAGATGAAATGAGAATTGTGTGGAGCCTTTTTTTAAAGAGTAATGAGAGAGTGAGAGTGAGATAAGATAAAATGAGATTTGAGAGAATGAGAGAGAGAGATGAGAGACAGAGGGAACATGTCGGAGCCTACCACTTTATATATATTTTTTGCTAAATCCTATTACTTTATATATTTGCACTTTTATTCTCTCACACCACAATTTCAACAATTTCTTCACATCACCACTGTGTTCAGGGACGTAATCAGGATTTTAATTGACGGGGGTTGAAAGAAGAATCAATTTTTTTTTTTAATGAAAATCCAAAGTAACATTCATTATGTATTAACAAAGCAATTATCTAATTAAATGAAAGTCGATGTTTTTAAAATTATTGAAATCATCTATGATTGATTTTGTATTAAATGTCGCAACAAATAAAAGTTATGTTTATTATCTCATTATATGTACAATAATATTCTTAAAAAAAAAAAAAAAATCTAACTATTATTGCTATTGCTAAGTAAAAAAAATGAAAAACCCAAAGCCAAAAAAAAAAAAAAAATTCTTAAGTTTTAAGCTATTAAGTTTAAAAATAATGATTCCAACAAAGGTTGTCAATACTCATACCAGATGTCATTTCTATATTATTAGAGAAACGAAATATTTCAATACCGGTCGATACTAATATACCGTTTCGGGATTAATGCTATTTTTTAATACATATATATTAGCTAAACATTAAAGTTACGGACACAACACGTTCACAACAATGTTAAGGTGTCAAATTGTGAATGGTAAATAATAAACTGATGTAATTGGTGGGTCTAAATGAGAACTAATAAAAACCTACCAACTCAGTATTGATGTGAAATTATTGTGAAAATATTGTGTCTATAGCATTGTTGTGTAAATACCAATTGGCCCAATTAATACCCATATTCTCCACTCAAATCCGTAGCCCACCTGCCAAAGAGATTTTTTTTCCTATTCTTTAACTCTCTTTAATTCTCCTCCACTCATTTTCTTATTCTTTTATCATTGTTATTATCTTCTCTTTTTTTTTCTTCTTATTTCTTTCTTTATCTTATCTTCTTAGTCCTGCTTCTTTCTTTTTCTTCTTCTTCTTTTTTCTTTTTTTTCCTTTCCTCCTTCTACTGCACCATGATTTCTGCATTTCAGACAACAATTTCTTCCACATCTTCCATTCTCTCATTTTTTTTTTCTCCTCTTACTGATTGTGTTCACCTTATTCCAAATCTATGGAAAATTCTAATTACACAAACAATGATGGGAATGTTTGAAGATGTGGACTCTTGATCATAAACTATGAACAATTCCTGGAAATTGGGTTGAACATTTAAGTTTGCTCAGAAAATGTGGACAATAATGTCCACAATTTTCTGGAAATTTGTTGAACAGTTTAACTCTTACCCAGAAAATGTAAAGAACCTGAGGACAATAATGTCTACAATTAACATATTCATCACCAAACAACAACCCATGCTCTTCAACCTGTGAATGGTGGTCTATACCCCAAAATATGGAACCCAAAACTCAACTCCGATTTTTTTATAAATGGTAGCAAGGCTTTTTGAAGCTAATGGTATTATGTGTTTTTTGGTTCAAAGAATGGTGGTAGATGAGAATAAGTAGCAAAGCTGTAAAAAATCCAACCTTAGAAATGGGGGGGTTCTTCTCGGCTTCCTTGTGTTTTTTTTTTTTGCCTTTGTAGCTTGCTGTTTCTAATAATTTTAGTGCCCATGGCTTGATGATGAAGAAGACTAGCTAGACGAAGGAAAAAGAAAAAAGAAATGGTAATCCCCTCCTTCTCACTTCTTTCTCTTTTTTTTTACAATGTTTGGCAACACATTTAAGCCCATTCTTGCATGGTTTGGCTGATTTTTAGTTGTGGGACCCGTGGGACCCTATAGCAAATGTGGACCAATGAGATTCTTCCACATCCATGGTGTGAAAACACTGTTTCACACCATGGTGTGAAAGTAGCAGCGTCCTTATTTTATATCTTCTCTCAATGATTACAGCCTTCACAATTTTATTTCTTACAGGAGCCTACGTTAGCCTCTCACTTCTTTTAGCCTTCACATCAGTAGCCTACTAGTAGGCATATGAACTTCATTTATTTTGTTTCTTTTCCTTTCACTGCATGTACATATTAACCCATACTTACGTTTTTTTTGCTAAAACCCATACTTCACGTTAAAGACTAGGACTTGGTTATCTTTTATATTTTTTTCTTTTTGTTTCTTTTTCTTTGACTGCATGTACAGCAGTGTACATCAAGTCATTATTTTCACGTTAATAGACTAGGACTTAGTGGTTATCTTTATATATATATATATTTTTCTTTCTTTCTTTTTCTTTTACTGCTGCATGTACAGTGGCCATTACTCCCTATCACGTCAACATAACATGCTATTAGCCTATAAGTGTGTCCATCTTTGTTTTCTTTTCTTTTCTTTTATCTTGAACCCGATTCACCCAATAAATTCAAGAACGATTCACCCTTTCATAAATTCAAGAACGATGGTTTCATTCTTTACGTTAAACTGATTCCTATAAATACATCAAATCTAGATTTTGCTACCTATTCTTAACTAATGGTTCATACATATAAATCTCTATGATGATTAAAATTTATAAATCTAAAAGAAAAGTTTTCTATGCTCTTACCTCAAGAATTCTTCAATTTCTCTTTTCTTGAAATCCTTCAAAATCTTGCCGTCAAAGAGTGTCTATAGGTATTGAATAAAGTTTATAACTCTATTTATACCCTAATATTGCTAGGGTTACAACCTATTTATTTTTATTTCCACAAACTTCTTAAATAAATGATTTATTTGTATTTTTACCCCACAATTAAAATTACTAGGTTACCCACTTAAACAAAAACTCTTTTTTTTTTTTTTGAATCCTTTGGGACCGGGTATTAATAATGTCTAATACTAAAATATATTCCATATATAAACACAATATAAATATCTTTTAATAATAATATAATTATCAATTTTCATCAAGATTTTTTTTTTCTTATGTATTTCATTTAATTTTGTTGCTGGCAATGGAGAAAGATGATGATTTGTTATAATGAAACCATGTGAGCTTGAAATGAGTTATGAAAATTATTTAGGTTTGATCATATAATCATGTGTCATGTATTTATTTGTCCTTCTTCTTATTTTAAGTATTCTTTATTTTATTTTTGGATGGAAATATTATTCATATGGTAAATATAAACATGAATCGTGTTTTATAAAAATTGGACTATATTCAACTTATGCCAAAAGAAAAATTACATTATATTAAATTTTAATTATTCTATGGTAAATACTTTCTTAGTTATTTTTTTAAACCAAAAAGTAGGATCTATCCTAAATCCGATTCGTAAAGTCTCTTTATCGATCTTGCCTACAACATTTTGAACTACAAAAAAAAAAAAAACATATTCAACAAAGGACAGAGTTTGGCTACAAACTGGTTTATTGGTAGTTTGCTACAACCCACTACGTGGCAATTAATAAAATCATCCATGTGTATTTTAGTCACATGACCTATTTAATAAGTCATGTGACTTCTTTAAATAATACATGTAGATGGTCTTATAAGCTACCATGTAGTGAGTTGTAGCAAACGAGCTACAAACTGATTTATAGCTAAACCTTATCCTTCAACAAAAGAAATAAAAGGAATCAAAATTAATTTAGATTTTATTTTTAATAATTTTTCTGTGCATCGCACAGGTTTGCGACTAGTAATATATAATCAAATAGGAGAGGATAAAACTTAGTACTTTATGCTAGTTTTTTTTTTTTTTTGTAAATAATCTTAACCCTTAATTTATTTTTTAGAAATATGAAGTGAATCTTTAATTGTGAATCTAATCCAGAAATGTTTTGAACTTCAATACATTTTTGGCAAAAATATATTTTGATCCTTATATTATAACGTTTTATTTTTATCTTGATTTTCAAAAACAAGTTTATTTTATTTACTTTTTATTTTCTTATTTTTTGAATCTTCTTATCAAATATAATATGTAAAAAAAAAAAATCTCAAATTTTAAGGACTAAAAGTACATTTTTTTGCATACTATTTTTTGGTTGTCTTATAGGTCGCATTGTAAAAACAACTCCAGAAGATCCAAAACCATCTTTTTTTTTCTTCTAATTTACATATTCTGTAGTTCATAAAATCCTTCCCCTTTCATTAAAAAAAAAAAATTAAAATTAAATAACATTATCTTCCAAAAAGAAAAATCAACGAAAACCATTATACTCTACAAACAAGATAACAATAAAAATCATACTCCAAATTCTTAATGCATTAACTCTGGAAACAAGATTACGATAAAAATCATCCTCTGAACTCAGAATTCGGAGTTGACTCCAGGTCAAGTCATATGGGAAATCATACAACTACAAGAAAAAAATTAAAAAAAGACACGGCATAACTTTTGGAGTCAGATTGACTCTACATGACAATCATAATTACTTTTGAAGAAGTCATTGCAGTTTTCCGTAGTTTCGTCTTTTCCAGAGTGATGACTCTAATTATCTTGTCTTCTAGTATTGTTTTTGATCATTACCTTGTCTTCCGAGGTTTTACGTGGTTTTGTTATATGAGCTTATATTCACACGATGTATCTAAATAAGCTATATTTTTATTAATATTCTTTTTTTGTGTTTACAATATTTGTGTGAGGTCTTATTTATAAAACAACGATAAATAATAAATACATCTAAGCAATGTGGGATACAATGAAATTTATTCTTTAATATTCTCCCTCAAACTCAAGGTGTAATTTTAATGAAACCTTGAGTTTGGTATCAAAAGAATAACTCAAATATCTTGGCTCAACTCGGCTTGGATCGTATCTCGGCTCGATGGCTCAGATTTCGGCTCAGAGGCTCAGTGGCTTGAATCTTGACTTGGGGGCTTAGATCTTGGCTTGGCTTGGTTGGATCATGGCTCAATGGCTCGGATTGCGGCTAAGTGGCTCAGTGGCTCATATCTTAAAATGGTCTTGACACAGGATCTCGGCTCAATGGCTCGGAGATTGCGGCTAAGTGGCTCAGTGCGATCTCGGCTTATTAAGATAGAATTAAAAAATAATCCCACAATATTTTTTTACCATAAAGAAAATAACAATCTAATATTTTATGTGAAAACTTGGGCTATCTTTCTTATTAATGTAGCAGCCTTTAAATAAAGGTTTGTACTTATTGAATTAATACAAGATAAGTTAGAGTTGAGATAAGATAAGATAAATTAAATGCAAGCTATTTGAAAAACAAATTCAACTTGATGTTTTAAAATACAAATACATCCAGTCGTCACAAAGTGATAAGAGTCGTTCTTAGTGATAACTTCCCTAAAATGTGCTCTATTACTGTCAAACGTGGGTTGTACCCAAAGCCAAGTTTGGTCTTGAATGCATAAAAAATGGCTGTAATCCAAGCTTTAACCAGCCTATATGTGCGTGTCCAAGCTGCTAGGTCTGATTTAGGGATTTTGCCATCTTCATTGGAACCAGTAATCTCACCTTCATGAGATGATATGGTTCTGTATTTCCATAAGAGATAGTTGGTAGATGTGAGCTTTAAAGACACAAAATTTGCTAGATTGAGATGTGAAAGATATTTTGGTAGGGATGGTGTCATTTTTTTTTTTTGATACTTGTTGAGTTTTTATTGCTCTGATACCATAAAGAAAATAATAATCTGACAATAATAATAATGAAAAAGCTTCAATGATTACTTTCATTAATCATACAGACCTTTATAGAGGTCTTGCAGTAATTGGATTGATACAAGTAGGATAAGGATAAGAATGGACTCTTATCAAAAGAGTAATCCTAAGATATTTAAATACAGAACATATCTCTGCACATCCAAATTATTTGAAATACAAACTCTCATTTGTCTATTATACGAAGATATGATAAGGATAGAATTACTTTGTGTTATCTGCTTCTTTACCCCCTTCAAACTTGGCATGGGATTGTCCCAAAAGCCCAAGTTAATTTGGTTTTAAGACCATTAAACACAGCACGTGATAACAGCTTGGTGAACAAATCCGCAATTTGCAAAGAAGAAGGAACAAATCTGGTAAGAAGAGTGCCAAAAGCAACTTTTTCACGAACAAAGTGATAGTCAATGGCAATGTGCTTAGTTCTAGCATGTAGAACCGGATTTACAAACATATGAAGAGCAGAGAGATTATCATAAAATAAAATTGGTGGCTAAGCTTGGTAAATGCCAATGTTTCTTAGGATAAAGGAAATCCAAGTAAGTTCAGCAGTTATAGATGCCATGGCGCAATATTCGGCTTCAGTACTGGAGCTAGAAACAGTAGGTTGTTTCTTAGCACTCCAAGAAATACAATTAGAACCCAAGAAGGTACAAAAGCCAGTGGTGGGGCGCCGTTTAGTTGGGCAACCAGCCCAAGAGACTGCTTTCTCGAAGAATACAAACACCTAATGATAGTGTCCTTTTAACATAGTGAACAATGCGTTTAACCATTTGATAATGTTCATTGGAAGGAGCATGCATATACTGGCAAACACTATTCATGGCATAGCTGAGGTTAGGCCAAGTGAGTGTGAGATATTGAAGAGTACCAACAATCTGGCGATCTCAATAACATCTTTTTAGGGAGAATCAGGATCAGCAACAGATGGCTTTTTAGAAGCCATTGGAGTTGCAGCAGGCTTGCAGTCAAGAATGGTGGTGTGATTAAGAAGATCACTCATATATTTGGACTAAGGGAGAAAAATACCACCAGAGAAAAGTTGAACCTGAACTCCTAAAAATAGTTCAAAGGGCCAAGATCTTTGATGGAGAATTGAGCACTTAATTGTGAAACAAAGTCAGCCAGTAGAGTGGAGCAGCTTCCAGTCAGGATAGTATCGTCAACATAAACCAATAAAATTAAAGTATGCTTACCAGTGTTGAACACAAAGAGAGACGAATCTGCTGAGCTACAGAGAAAACCATAGTCAATGAGAAAAGTGTTGAACCTGGTCTCTGTTGGGTCCCTTCCTCTTTTCTTTTTTCTTTTTTTTTTCAATTGCTTTTTTTTTTTTATTTACTTTGCAAAAAATTTAGGTCATGGATCCAGCTATACAAGGCGAGTCGGGTGCATCGCAAGTCGAAACTACAGGCTAGAGGCTGCTAACGTGGCTCCAGGTGTTGCGACTAGAGGCGCGTGGATCGGAGGCCCGGACCTTGTAATGACGTGTGTGGGCGCGTGACAAGGCGAATGGCTTTGATTCTTGTGCCCATGAATAGATCAGCCTCCAATCTTCAAATTTATGGTGTCCACTTCTTGAATAGGCGACGGGAGGTGGTAGATATGAGAGATGTTGGTTCTGGCTAGTTGGGCTGCACGTGGAGAGATTTGCAGCATCTGTTTGGCGCACATGAAGTCACATTTGCATTGAAATTGACTCAGATTTTGGTCGTTTGACCGGTCTTTCGGTGGTCTACTGATCTGGTTAATTAGTTTTATGAAATTTGAGGTTTTGTGGTTAGGAGTCTTTTGGATGTGATTTTTGAGATGTGAAAACATGAAGGATTTATGGGATGAGATTTTTGGAGATGTAGAAGCATAAAAATGGATCGAAGATACTCGTGTGAGTTTTAGGACTCTGATACCATGTAGAAAGCCTAAAACTAATAACAATGGGGAAATATAAAAGCAGTTGAAAGAGGAAGAGAATGGAGGCTAGGGTTTCACGTGGTTTGGCTATGTGAGCCTACGTCTACAGGATGTAACCAAATGGGCTACATATTTATTAATATTCTCTTTGTGTATTTACAATATTTGTGCAAGGTTCTATTTAAAGGACAACTATAAATAATAATAAACACATCTAAGCAATGTGGGATACAATGGAATTTATCCCTTAACAGAACTAAGTTATATTGAGAAACATGCAAGACTAAACAAATTGATTTACAAAGCTAGTCATCTACTATGTAATTATAGCAGCAGATCATAGTAGCAAGTACGAGTAAAATTAACTTTAACAAGCTAAATAACAAGTAACAAGTAACTAAATTAACTAACCTAATGGCCACTGACTTAGCACACATGCAAAGGTTTCTCCAAATACTTGGAAATGTTACAAAACACAGGCTATTTAACCCTAATACAATCTGGAAACAACATGGGCTGCATCATGACTAAGCAGCGTAGTGGAAATTAGCGCATTGCATCATGACTACCCTTCTATAGGGCAAGTTTCCCACAAGTTAGGTTCCTATGGGTATTGGAATCCTCTGTTCCATGGTAGGGCGATCGATGCTTGACATTGAAAATATTTGAGATGCGAAGGTGTGCTGGCAACTGCACTAGCTCTTTTTATGCATTGTCATTCACTTTACTTTTGCATAACCCTTCGTTGAGTTTAAAATGAAAAAATCACGATAAAATACTTTACAAATACTTATGATCACTCACATACACTAACTTAAAACACATTTACTCTCATACAAGACCCTTGCACACACCTCACTCTTAGACTCCTAAGCACTCACACTAGGATTTCACTCTTTACTTCACACACTAAGAGAATGGCTATTTTCTTCACACTATTACTTCACACTAGTTTACACTATTACTTCACATACTTCACCTACTAGCTTTAGAGTTTCTAGGACATTCTTGTAATGAAGGAAAAATCAACCCTACACCAAGCTTCTAGGACATTCTTGTATATGGAAGTCTCTAGAGAGTGGTATCTTGTAGAAACTTCTAGAGAGATAGAAAAATTTCTAGAAAGGGTTAGCATTGTTCACATAGGGGATTCTGACAGAGGTATTTGGCTGTTAGACAGCTCTAGTAAGTTTACCTGTGCTAACACATGGCAACATCTCAGAGTGAAGAAAGGAGAGGTTTAATGGTGGAAACTAGTTTGGTTTATTGCTGTCGTTCTTGAACATAGTTTTATTGGTTGGCTCACTATAAGAAATAGGCTTATTACAAAGGATTGGCTGTTGCATTAAGGTTTAGGTGTTGATCCTCTATGCCTCTTTTGTAAGCAAAGTTTCGAGGATAGAGATCACTTGTTTTTCAAGTGCCCCTTCACTAATCGGATTTGACACCTCATCATGGCCTTGTGCTTAGTTTCTGATGCCCCGGATGATTGGCACATGTTAGTTAATTGGGGGATTCAGTTTCTCAAGGGAAAAAGTTTTCGAGCTGATCCCTTTGTAAAAGTGGCTTGGTGGGCTACATTTTATCACCTTTGGCTCCAAAGAAGTACTATTCTTCATGCCAGAGTTATTAAAAATGAGGAGCAAATTGTCAAGGTGATCGATAGATATGTCATGTCTAAGATGGACTCTGTCACAATTAAGAGTTCTATTCTTAATAGAATTTTCTGTAATAATTGGAAGCTTCATCTATGTCCCATCTAGATGCGATTAGTTGTGGTTTGTTAGCTTTTATTTTTGTTAGGGTTGTTGGTTAGGGTTTGACCGGTATTATTCGAAACAGGTCGGAATGACCGGAACAGACTGGAATGGACTGAAATTTGGGCCAAGGTGGAATGAGGGGGTTTCTCATTCCGGTTTGCATATCAGTACGAGAAATTCCAATAGTTCAGTCCGGAACGAAACGGAATCAGCAACATTGATATAAAGCCGCTCACATGGCATTTTATATATATCATTGGTGTGAATATAACTTGTTGATTTTCTGATGGGCCAATTTTAAATTCATGGTAAACAAACATTTTGATTTACATTATAGATGACACTTGTTCTAGAAACTTGAAACATGATAGTCAATGAGATTGTGTCAACCTAATTTTCAACGAGATTGATTCAAGTGCAGTTTGTACTTTTCACGTATTCATTTCTTGTATTTAGTTAACATTTTGTGTCTATTTCCACATGACTCATCTTTCTTCTTTTCAACACAAAGATTAAATAAAAGAAAGATAAGGATGTTATCTTGACATTCATTGTTCCACTTCTATAATTAATTATCTTTAGTTTATTGCAAAATATTTAAGGTCAAAGGTCTTGTGATGGATTCAAAAGTACTACTGTGTAAGGGTTCAGTCGAATGCTATTGTCCACTGGATGGGACACTGGATGGACGCATGGTCAACTTAGGACACGTGTCTTGCCCATGTCCCCTTCGATGTCAAAAACACTGGAGGTAGGCCACTCCCAAAAGGAGTTGCTCACCCTTTACGGAAGAAAAGTAATTAAAAATAAGAACATAAATACAAGCTAACAAAGAAGATAAGAACAACCACAAGTTCTACTTGTCTATAACTTTACTAAAGTAATTTATATTGTTTTCATGAGCCACACATTGCTTTTTGTAAAAAAAAAATTATTCAGTTTCTCATATACTTATCTCATCTTTTCATTTAGTTAATTGATAAGATTAGGATATTCTCTGTCTTCTATTGGACACGAAGAGATAGGATTTTGACGTAAGGCTCTATGTCATTGCTATGGCATATACCAATAGAGATAAGTCGCATGATACACCAAGAATTTTCCTGGTTGCTATTTCTTCTAACAAATCTTCAACTTTTCTGATTTAATCTACTATTGGAGTTAAAGGGAAATGGGTAACAAACAATCTTACCATCTATTATCATAAATCTTTTGAAGGTTGATTCCTTAAATTTTTTTTATTTTTTTTTTATAATTATGAGACAAATTAATCAGGCTTTATGCCCAATAATTTGTTTCCACAACATGTGTTAATTCAAAGAAATAAACTTTTTTGTCTTCAAAAAATTCTTATTTGTCTGTCCTTAAAAAATAAGGAAATGCCTTACAAGCAAATCTATATACAGAAGAATCATGACCAAGCACATGTATGTGATTACTTTGATTTGCCATCAGATTAATCTTCCTTAAATTAGTTAATTCAAAACTGTTAAATTGGTTTTTAGCAAAAAAAACTATTAAATTGGTATCATGCACACAGGGCCGATTGGGAGGTAAGCCTCACAAGCCCTTGGGCTTGGGCAACCCCCTTAGGGGCAACCAAATGAAAAAAAATATTATAGTATACATAAAAAAGAAAAAAAAATTATTATACATAAAATAAAATATTAGTATACATAAAAGAAAATTTTCTATTAGTATATATATATATATATATTATTCATTTGGCAACTTACCAACAAATTTAGATATAGACCAATAGATAACAAACTATTAAACTGTTACGTGCATGAAACAGAGTTTATACTTCATTTGTGGCAGATGGTGTGTAGGAGTAGGAAGTAGGGTTATTGAGTTTGTTTTCTATTTTAATGTTATATTGCTATTACTTAGAATTTTCCGGTGTCTTTTATGTTAGTCTTTGATTGTGAACGTATTAATCCCAAAGGTCAGGATTTCCTCAATTAAATTCATCACCTTCTTTTAATTATGTTGTTCAACAATCAATTCTATTTCTTTATTCCTCCAAAAATTATGAACGTATTAATCCACAAACAAAAGTACAAATAAAATCACAAACAAATTTGTACTAATCTGGCAACACAATGTCACAAACAGTCTCAACAAAACAAAAGGCCACTAGCTACCAAAAGTGCAAGGACAAATCTCTAATCCTTAATCCCAATATCCAGAAATCACCTTGCAATGAGAAGCTATTTCTTTGAGTCGAATCATGCTAATTATAAAGCACCATAATCAAGATTACATTTTACTTTATTTTATTTTATTTTTATGTAATTCATGCTAAAAACACAATATATCCTTGATTTTGCATTAAAAAAATTTAAAAATTGGACCTTTATTTTTTTTAATATTTAATAGTAGGCAACCAAAATTGACTGGCTTGGGCAACCCAAACTCGAAACTGGCCCTGCATGCACACAGGTGCTACTCCGAGTCATTCAATTTGGCTAGGCCAATTTTAATAGGTAGTGTAAATTAGGTATAAGCTAGGTTGACACAATCGCATTTTCTATTTTCGGTGTAAACAATCTATAAACAGTTTATAATCGGTAGTGTAAATCTCACATGTTGATTTTTTGCTGGGCCAATTTAAAATTCATGGTAAACAAAATTCTTTAATTACATTATAGATCACACTTGTGCTAGAAACTTGAAACATGATAGTCAATGAGATTGTGTTAACCTAGCTTTCAACAAGATTGATTCAAGTCTAGTTCGTACCTCGCATGCACGTATCCATTTTGTTTTTAGTTAACAAGTGATTATTCAGTAGTTCAGTACTATAAATAAATGCATAGTCCCCCTCTTATATGAATAGTGGGTCCCACCACATGAATGGTGGGTCCTACTAATTAAATTCTGGTAGAACCCACAACTCTGTGAGATGAGAAACTACGTATTTATTTATAATCCAGGACTACTAAATAATTCTCCTTAGTTAACATTTTGTATCTATTTCCACTTGACTCATCTTTTTTTTCTTTTCAACACAAAGATTAAAGATAAGAAAGATAAGGATCTTTTCTTGACATTTATTGTTCCACTTCTAGACTGAATTATCTTTAATTTATTGCAAAATATTTAAGGTCAAAGGTCTCGTGATGAATTCAAAGAGGAGTGTATAAGGGTTCGGACTAGAGGCAAGCCACTCCCAAGAGGACTTGCTCTCCATTTACGGAATAAAAGTAATTAAAAAAAAAAAGACAAATACAAGCTAACAAAGAAGATAAGAACAAGCACAAGTGCTACTTGTCTATAACTTTACTAAAGTAACTTATATTGTTTTCATGAGCCACACATTGCTTTTTGTAGAAAAAATAAATAAAAATAAAAAATAAAATCTATAAAGTCTCTCGTTCGCTTATCTAATATTTACATCTAGTTAATAAAATTAAGATAATCTTTGTCATCTAATAGACACAAAGAGATAGGATTTTGAAGTAAGGTTTCTATGTCATTGCTATGGCATATACAAATAGAGATAAGTCATATGATACACCAAGAATTTTCCTCGTGGCTATTTCTTCTAATAAATCTTCAACTTTTCTGATTTAATCTACCGTTGGAGTTAATTGGGAAATGGGTAACAAACAATCTTACAATTTATTACCATAAATATTTTATGATGGTTGATTCCTTAATTTATTTTGATTTATGAGACAAATTAATTAGGCTTTGTGCCCAATAATTTGTTCCCACAACATGTGTTAATTCAAAGAAATAAACCATTTTGTCTTCAGAGTCTGTGGTTAAAAATAAGGAAACGCCTTACAAGCAAATCTATATACAGAAGAATCATGAGCAAGCACATGTATGCAATTACTTTTATTTGCGATCAGATTAATCTTTCCTTAAATGAGTTAAATCAAAACTGTTTAGTTGGTACCAAACGGGTGCTACTCCGAGTCATTCTTTTTGGCCAGTGTCCACCTTATCAGATAACCATACGATTTACTGCATTATCAACACTCGTAACTCCACTTGCTGGAAGTTTTACATAAAGTCAATATAAATGTTCTAATGTAATGGGTGCCGTAGATCAAAAACAATATAATTGGAGTCACCATTCTATAAAAGATCAAAGTAATTATGGGTGCCGTGTCCGGAACGTGTCTAACACCGACACTTTGGGCTTTTAGACGTGTCCGTGCTACATCCAAACTAGAGGACGCTGCAATGACTTATCCCGTGCATTGCACAGGCTATTGTCTAGTAATAATGAATAGGCAATCCCCATTAGGTTTATAATAAGCATCTATACCTAAGACCATTGTAGGGTTTCAAGGGACAATGGCTAGCATGAAAACCACCTTTGTGCTTCTTAGTTTTTTCCTCCTTTTGTTAACTGAATCTATTTCACTTGAAGCTATATTGTCCAATTCTAGTGTAGGGAATTCCAACGTGGGTTGCATTGAGAAAGAGAGGGTAGCCCTTCTAAAATTCAGAAAAGGTCTTAACGATCCTTTCAATAAGCTTTCTTCTTGGGTTGGTCAAGATTGCTGTAATTGGACCGGCATAGGCTGTAGCAATCAAACGAGCAATGTTGTAAAGCTTGATCTTGGAAGCTCAAATCTTTGTGACTTGGAAGAAGGAAGCGAATATACTTCTAATTGTCTTGGTGGTAAGTTCGATCCTTCTATACTTGATCTTAAATATTTGAATTACTTAGACCTAAGCAACATCAATTTCCAAGGAGTGCAATTCCCACATTTGCTTGGGTCTCTCAAGAAGTTGACATACCTTGACCTCTCTTTTTCAATGTTTATTGGAATTGTCCCTCCTAGTCTTGGAAATCTCACAAATTTGCGCCATCTTAATCTCATTCCCTCTACATTTTCAGACAACAAACTTTCGGTTCTAGATTTACATTGGCTCTCAAATCTCTCTTCCTTACAATACTTGAATTTGCGAAACGTGGACCTTAGCAATGCAACAGCTCATTGGTTGCAAGTTTTTAATATGCTTCCTTCTCTATTGGAGTTACACTTGTCTAGTTGTGGTCTTTATCATCTCCCACAAACTCTTCCACTTGTAAATTTTACATCTCTTTCAGTCCTTGATATCTCTAATAATGTGTTCAACTCTTCAATTCCTCCATGATTGTTTAATATCACTGCCCTCACAGAACTCAATCTTAATTATTGTGATCTCAAAGGCTCAATTCCTAAAATTGCAAGTGGGAGCCTATGTAATTTGCGGATCTTAGATGTATCATTTAATTTTATCATCAGTGGCCCAATAATTGAATTTATTGAGGCGTTATCAGGATGTGGTAACAATAGCCTAGAACATTTAAATTTGGTTTCGAACCAATTTAGTGGTAATTTGCCTGATTCCTTGGGGTATTTTAAACATTTAAGAAAGCTTCAACTGTCCAACAACTCATTTTCTGGTCCAATTCCGTCATGTATACAAAATTTGTCACGTTTGGAGACACTAGACCTCTCTTTCAACATGATGAATGGAACCATCCCGGAATATATTGGACAACTTACAAAGTTGAGAATGTTGGATCTCTTCAGCAATTCATGGCAAGGTATCATGACTGAAACTCATTTTCTAAATCTCACAGAATTATACTGGCTTTCCTTGTCATCAACTAAAAGCCTTTTAGTTCTCAACATGACACATGATTGGATTCCCCCTTTTAGTCTACAAAATGTCCAAATCAAAGACTGTCAATTGGGTCCTGCATTTCCTACATGGCTTAGAACTCAGAATGAACTTAGTGAGATCTCCCTTGTAAACACTTCAATTTCTACTACAATTCCAAATTGGTTGTGGAATTTGTCTTCATCACTTCGGAATTTAGAACTTTCTCACAACAACTTAAGGGGAGAACTTCCTAAGTCATTATCAATTTTGTGGGTAGATTTGAGTTACAATAATTTAACGGGTTCACTCCCACTGTGGCCTAATGTGTCATATATCTTATTGAGGAGAAATCTTCTTTCTGGACCAATACCAGAAAACATCTTCCAAGCTACATTGCAACTGATCAACCTAGATCTCTCTGGAAACTTTCTAACTGGTAGGATCCCCTCATTGACTCATGGACCAACGAGTTTGTGGTTTGTTGATTTATCAAACAATCTTTTATCCGGAAACATCCCTAGCCATTGGAGTGGTATGCAAAATTTAGGGGCTATAGATCTGTCCAAAAACAATCTATCAGGTGGAATTCCAAGCTCATTGTGCTCACTAAATACTCTTGGATGGTTGCAACTGAGCTACAACAATCTTTCTGGCGACCTCTTTCATTCCTTGCAAAACTGCTCGAGCTTATATGCACTTGATCTTGGAGATAATAGATTCTCAGGTACTATACCGAAATGGATTGGAGGAAGATTACCTTTAGTATCAGAATTACGCCTACGAGGAAACATGCTCTCTGGACCCGTTGTAGAAGAATTGTGTCATCTCACTCATTTACATGTTTTGGACCTTTCACATAATAATTTTCTCAGGATCTATCCCTACTTGTTTGGAAAATTTGGTTGGTTTGAAGTCTTTGGCTGAATATCTTAAGTCGCCAATCCGAAGTTTCCTTATTCCACTATCCTACTTGGAGCATATGGATTTGTCTACAAAGGGAACACAACTTGAATATTTCAGCCAAATTTTTATCGTGAACAGTATAGATCTTTCAAGAAACAATCTCACAGGAGAGATTCCAGAATCACTAACAAATCTCTTATTACTGTTTACCTTAAATTTGTCATGGAATCATTTGACTGGAAAGATACCAAAGAATATAGGAGCACTACATAGATTAGAAACTCTTGACCTCTCAAGCAACCATCTTTCAGGTCCCATTCCTCCAACTATGTCTTCTTTGAATTTTTTGAGCCATTTGAACTTGTCATACAACAACTTGTCCGGAAAAATTCCATCAGCCAACCAGTTCCTAACCTTCAATGATCCATCCATTTATGAGGGTAACCCACAACTTTGTGGGCCTCCATTGACAACAAATTGCTCAAATGGGGATATTGAACATAGAGGTCAAGAAGATGTTGTTGTTGAAGATGATGAGGAAAGGTCTAAAAATTTATGGTTCTATGTAAGTGTCGTATTGGGATTCATTGTGGGATTTTGGGCTGTTTGCGGTAGTTTGGTGATAAAGAAGCCTTGGAGAGATGCTTACTATGGCTTTGTTGACAAAACAAAAGATAGAATTTATGTGCTCATCGCAGTGAATATGGCTCGTATACAAGGGAAGAGTGAGGCATAAAGATACTAAGATTGAAGGTAATTAAAGAAAAAAATAAAATAAAATTCATTTGTTATTTCTTTTTACGACTTCATTTATTCTATTTAATTTCTCTTTATTATTTGATCAGTGCAGTTGTGCTTGATTATCATGATGAGTTTAAAAGACGCGAAGGTATTACACCAAGAAGACAAGATCAATCCTTACATGTTCAATTGTACTTCCATGTTATTCTCCTTGCATTTACTAGCTATTATTGCAAGGAAGGACGGGTTATATTTTGTGTGTGTTTTGTACTTAATCCTTTTTAGCGAAGGCATTTACTACATCTCGAAATATGATTATAATCATGTTAGAAACTCGATTTATGCTCTCTTTTTCTGGTTTCAAGTAGAGACTTTTTTTTTTTTTTTTTTTTTAACCAAAAAAAAAGTAGAGATGCTTTTATCATTGTTTAAGACACCGCTACTAGTTAGGTCCAGCTAAGGCAGAATGATAACTTAAGGTTACACAAATTCTAGGTTTATATGCCTTTCAAGAAATTAGGGTAAATTTTAAACATTAAAGTTTTGGTATTTTTCATTTAAATCTTAAACTTTTAAATTATTTAAACTATTAAAAAAAAAAAAAAAAAAAAAAAATATTTCATTTATACCTAAATTAAAAAAAAAATCTTTTAGCATAAACTAGGTGTTAGAAACTCACATGACATTTGGTTTAAAGGAAAATTATTTCAAACTGTAAGCTATTGGAATGTGGATCACATTCCCTAAATCAATGACAAAGAATTTTAAGAATTAAGCTAGCTGGAATTAGTGGTGGCGTCACATACAACTCAAAGGGTTCAAATGAATTCCTTGACTTCATAAAAAAAAGTTAAAATTAAAAAATTATATAGGTACTGATGAATCCTTTTGAAATAAAATATTGAATCCCTGGACTTGAGATCTCAATAGCATAAAAAAACAACTCAAACAACAACAAAAAAAATAGGCCAAATAACTACAACTAGATATCAGTGGTCCATTTATTTAGCCAACCCAATCAAATTTCATTCAACTAATTAACTTTTCTTTTTTTTTTCTTAAAAAAAAAAAAAAACCCTAAATTCACTTAAATTATAGCACCCACATTGGCTTAGCCAGACCCCAATTTCAACTAAATTTGCCTAATATACCAAAAAAAAGACACACAATGGATTATCAATAGTTAACTCAATTGTTTATTTTTTTCTAAAACCAAGTTGTCTACTCTCTGTCCCTTCTCTCTCTCTTTAAGTGAAAACCTTTTCCTCTACAATTTCCCATGAAGCAAATGCAACTTTGGCGAGACCTAGGAAGGATATATGGGACCAAAAATATCACAAAAAACCAGAAGGTTTTCTCTCAATTTTTGAACTCTTCAATTTTTATGAGAAACATTTCTAGTTTATTTTATGGGGTAGGCATTGGTCACTTGGTTGTTTTATGGGAAAAGTGTTTCCTTTAAAAAAATAATAATAAATAAATAAAGGCAAAGTGTTTTATAAACAGAATTATATAAATGTTTAGATTTTAAATTTTTAATATTAAGGTGACCAATTAAAGAAGTTTTTTTTTTTTTTTTTGAATGTTTGCAAGAACACATAACTTAAGGTTCACCCTCCCAATATAATATTAATATATATTAAATTTGGTTGGTTTCGGTACGATTCAGTCCGACATTTTAAACCGCACACAAAAAAACGTTACTTGTATATAATAATCTAAATTACCAAACATTTAGTTGGACTGAACATCATCATATATGTCATCGAGGAAAAGGAGATGCTACAGAGTTATGTGATTCAAATCAATTCTTCATCTAAGTTTTCTTACCATGTTTCGGAATGCTCGTCACAACGTTACTTATTGATGGATTAAGAAGAAGACCCATTAAAATCATTTCTTCAACTTGTTTTGTTATTTGCATGGTTTTCAAACTGGACTAGATCGGTTGGTCTGGGGATCGGTGACTCATTCGGTCCGATATCCTTAAAAAACCGGAAAAATTAGAAAAAGTGACCAAAACCTAGAAATTGGCGGTTCGACCAAGTAAACTGTGGACTGCTATGGTTGAACCAGTTTTGAGCCGGTTCAATCTTATTTCTCAAAACTACACAGTTTTACCAAAACGCACTGTTTAAACCTTTGATATTTCTAAGTTTTTTTTTTCTTCCCAAACATAATCTCTCATTCTCACGCACGCCGTCTTTCTCTCAGTCTAGATCTCAAGCTCAATCGCACTCACGGTCTCGATCCCTCACTCTCACCGGCTCACGTTCTCGATCTCTCACTCTCACACTTAATCTCATGGATTCACGGAGTCACGATCTCAATCTCTCACGGTCTCACTCTCAAGAACGAGAAATGAAGAGAGCATGAGAAAAGAGAGAAAGGGTTTCGTTGGGGTTGGGATCGAGAAGGAAAAGTCACCATCAGAGTTGGTGGTGGCGATGGTAAGTGGCAACTGGGCTCTGTGAGACCCAGCCATGGAGTTTTGGCCGTTTAAAGCCTCTGTGATTTTGAGACCGTGAGGAAGAGAGAGAGAGAGAATGAGAAATGGGGGAAGGGTTTTATTGGATTAGTGAAGGGAGAGAGGGAGAGAGAGAGAGAGTCTTAGATGAGGTGTGCTGAGGTGGCATTTGCCTTAGGGATTTCATTAGGATAAGTTCAGGTCTAACCCAATCCACCGTATGTAAAGAAGATATTGAAAACAAAAATAATTTCTGTAACATATGGAAAATAGAATCCGATCTTATGTCTCACGCAATAAGATGCATATGGTGGCAGACAAACACAAGCAAAGGATACACAAGACAAAGAGGGTTGCCTCTTACAACCTTAATTAACCAATTCTTCAAGAAACTCTAATTTTACCTCTTTTCCAAGAAATCCTAGTTGCCACCTCCCCCTATATAAGGAGGTCATCACCTCACATTCAAAAGACACCGAGGAGTCCCCAAAAACACAAACATAGAGAGAAAGTAGGCGATGACTCTAAGAGTTTTCTAGAGTTTAGAAATAGTGGCACCAAAGCCCTATGCATTTAGAAAGAAGAAAGTTATTCTCTAGTTCTCCATACTAGAAGGCTAACCTTTCTACTCTAGTTCTTCAACTAAGTTTTCTTTTATTCTTCAACACAAGTATCATCAAGAGATTTGACAGAGTGACTGGTAAAATATTGATATATTAGCCTGAAGGAGAAGATATGGATCTTCTCAATAACCCATATTCTACTC
The DNA here is from genome assembly GCA_907173295.1 of Fagus sylvatica. NCBI lineage: Eukaryota > Viridiplantae > Streptophyta > Magnoliopsida > Fagales > Fagaceae > Fagus > Fagus sylvatica. The sequence goes on along the minus strand of OU015761.1, from coordinate 37,250,082 downwards.
CTTAATTTTATATTCTTTGATAGGTCTACCACCCAAAGGACGGACGACCTCTGTTTAGCCGTCTGCCATGACGATCTTATACAAGGACGACCCTAAATATCGTCCTCACTACAGACACGTAATCTCCTTAAACGGCCCATTAATGAATGTTTTTATAAAAGGAATTAAATGACAGAAACGTTACGATTCGTTAAAGACAATATCCCGAAGATATTGTAACTGCCTCCATAAAAACCCCAATTCAAGTTAAATAAAGACTAAAATAAATGGGAGTTCAGCGACTACTTTTTAAATTTAAGAAGAAAAATAAGAAAAGAAGGCTAAAAGAGATGAAAACCAGAGATGAGAGAGAGAGAGAGAGGGGGGGGGGGGGGGGGGTTTACTTGTGTGGTGAAAAAAAAAGAGTGAAATGAAAAAGAAGAAAGTGGGGGTGAGGGCCGCTTACGTGTGTGGTCAGGAGAAAAAGGTGAGGGAAAAAACATATTGTAGGAGTATATGCCAAGTCAAGCAACTTGACTGAAAAGTACTACTAGCTGATTTTTTTTTTGTTGATGAGAAGTACTACTAGCTGATTTAGAATGCTTAAATTCATATTTTTTTTATTCAATAATAATACTAAGTTGACCATATATGCTATCCATAAAATAAAAAAAATAAAAAAAAAAGTTGACCATATATGTTTTTGTTCCAGTACTAAGCATTTTTTTTTGTGTGTGTGTGAGTTTGTTTGTTTGTTTGTGTGGTAAAACCGGCAAAGGGCCTATATAAACTATGAAGTTAATATTGAGTTATTTTTCCCCTGTTTAGAAAGCATATTTGTTTAGGGGAATGCAGAGTGGTGATGATAATGCTGTCTGGCTAATGCAGGTGGAATTATTACTTTAATTTTAGGATGCAGTCATTTTCCTTTTTCTGATTCAATGCAGTTTTTGTAAAACAAATTTTTTTGTATTTATTTAATTATTTATATAATTTTAAAATTATTAATTAAATTATTTATGACGTCACCGGTTCGACCACCGGTCCAACCCCGGTCGGACCACTAGTACGAGAACCACTCCCCTTTCAGGTTCTCTCCCCGGTCCGGTTTTTAAAACCATGCTACTAACACAACTATGATATCTAATCACATAGATCATTTGTTCAATATTATTCATAACCACCCAGGAAGTCAAATAGAGATTTCAACAACAAACTCACATAAATATGTCAAAAAGAACATTCTAATACACATCCAGAAAAGTCTTAATGAAAAATTCAGCACAAGCACATAGAAAACTCAATTGAGATTAGATAATACTACAACTAGCTTTCCATTTAGTTTCAATTTGACTTTGTTAGCATAAAAAATTATTTTTGTAAGCTGGCTAAAGCTAAAACTAAAACGAAATCGGCCACATATGGCGCAAACAAAACTTCACTAGTATTCAATACACTTTCAGAAAGCCTAAGTAAACTACTTTGTAAACAAAAACTCTGAACCATACATAATCGGATGACATTCCCTAAGACTAACCAGACAGATGAGAAAGTGTATGAAAAGTATAGAGACAACAACAAAATTATGAAACCTAAAAATTTGCTTTCTTAAAATTTTCATCCATTAGCTCAGCAATCAGTCAGAGAAAGCCATAAATAAAGGAAATTGAAGATTCCCAAAAGATTAAAACTTCAAAAAGAGAAAGAAAGTAACAAACTTGAGCCTCTAAAATCAAAGGCCCCATATTTTACAAATATAAACCTTCATCAAAATCAAACAATATTAATGAAGAGTAATGCTAGAGACACAACTTATTTTACAACCAAATCTTTACAAACTGACATGACATCCTAATTGGAGAGTGCCACATCAGCAATTAAAATACACCTAAGCATTAGCATTTAACATTTAATATTAATGAAATCATTAAAATTTTAAAATTAACTAAATCTGAAAAAAAAAAAAAAAAAAAAAAAAAAAAAAAAAAAAAAAAAAAAAAACCTTAACCCACCAACTCACTGCCGGTGCCCACCCACCACCACCAACAACTGGGAAACAGAACAAAAGTCCCAAAACAAATGATGCGCAGTCGCCGGAGCCGTGTACGGAGAGACGAGTATGAACTTGGCGATATAACGCAGCGTGTCAGCGTCCTCTCCAGGCAAATCCGATTGGTGGTGGTCCTCTTCTTCATCTTCCTCTCTCACACCACCGGAATTCGCACCGTTGATCTCCAAGTCCGCCCCCGAAGTTTCCTGATCCGATTTCCTTCCTTACTTGGCTTCGGTCTCGAAGCCTTATCACCGATTTGAAGACATTCGGAACCACGCCACCAAGGATTTGGACAACATCGGAGGCCAAGACCAAGGCTCTGGCTTCGGCGACTGCGCATCATTTGTTTTGGGACTTCTGTTCTGTTTCCTAGTTGTTGGTGGTGGTGGGTGGGCACTAGCGGTGAGTTTGTGGGTTAAGGTTTTTTTTTTTTTTTTTTTTCTCAGATTTAGTTAATTTTAAAATTTTAATGATTTCCTTAATATTAAATGTTAAATGCTAATGTTTAGGTGTATTTTAATTGTTGATGTAGCACTCTCCAATTAGGATGCCATGTCAGTTTGTAAAGGTTTAATTGTAAAATAAGTTGTGTCTCTAACATTACTCTTAAGTGAAAGGAGTTCATAAATTCCAATAGATCGCACACAAAAGAAACAATAATAGTTTTCCATAGACAACACAGAGGAGATATAGAATAGAGTCGGTGTTTATCATTATTTATGATACACTCAGATTCTGAAATCCTTCTCTAAATAGGACTCAGATTGCTCACTCTAATGGCTTATAAAAGCTTGACGGGAAAAATTTATTTACACATCCTCAGGTATTGCTATAGCATTTAGAACTGTACGTAAGTTATACCTAAAAAAAAAAAAAAAAAAGTTGTACTCCTTTTTGACATAAATACTTCTACTTCATTTAGGAGACATCTGTGTAATTCAAAATTTGAAACGACTCTACGTCCCTATTATGGAAAGTATAAAGTCTTATAAGGTATATACCAAACACAACAATGCACATTACTTTTGCTAGGTTGTGTTAGTTAATGAAACCAATGAACGACCCTTCTTCCTCCAACCCTCCTTCCTCCAATCCTTCTTCTTCGGTTCATGAAGAACAGCATTCGAATCTTCCTGTTGATAAACAAGAAAAAGTTCTGAATTGCCCAATTGGGTTTAAGTTCAGTCCATGTGCGACAGACTTAATCCAGCGCTACTTGTTTTGCTGGGTAATGGACCGTACACTCCCTCTAAACGTAATAAGATACATTGATGATTTGTTCCAGTACGATCCTGATCAGATGCCCATGGATGAAGGTAAGCTACTTTAACACTTTTATTTATTTTGCTAAGCTTTTTCTTTTGATATACATGTTTTGTACATTTTATATATATTTTTTTTCAATCTCTCCGTTAATAATATGGAGTTAGCTCCGAAAACCCACCAGATTGATGGATTGAAAAAGTTCTTTACTCTTCTGATTATAAAAACCCCTAATTACCAGAGTATATGAATCCTTCTTGTTCTCAAGAGATTCAAAAAGTATTTTATAAACAGAAACATTAGATGTCTGCTCCTTGATTTTTTTACTTTTGGTTGACCTAATAATATTATTAATAATTTAAATTTATTTTATTCTATAATTAAACATCTCATTAGAATCTTGACATATTATATTTTCTTTAATAGAAAATAATATATTATTCCATATATATAAACACAATCATAATAAATGTCTAATACTATAATATATTTTATATATAAACACAATAATAATAAATGTCTTTTAATAATTATCAATTTTCATATTTAGACAAAATATAAAAGACAAAAAAAAAATCATATTTAGACCAATAATTCTTTAGATATTTCAACTAGTTAAATTAATGTTGGGACCCACTATTTACGTGTGAGAAGGAAGTATGCATTTAATGTAGTATTGTATAATTTTTTCTAAATTAAAATAAATCATTACTAATTGAGTTTTAATTACCATTAGAATTAACTAAATAGTAAATACAAAGTGTAAGTGCTAATCTATATTATTAATACAAAAAATAATAAGAAATAATTAAAAGCTAGTCTCATGCACCCCTTACGTATTTGCTTAAAAAAAAAAAAAAAAAAAACGTAAATCACTAATATTTAAAATATTTTCTCAATTCGACTATTCTATCCCTAATATTTTTATGTATTCGAAGATATCTTTAACCACTTGTTAAAATATTTTTTTGTACTTAATTTTGTGTTTTTTTTTTTTGTTGGAGTGAGTTAATTTGAACGAAAAAAGAATATGTAAATCACAAAAAAAAAAAAAAAAAAAAAGTAATAAAACTTAAATCATAATATGTTATTAGTATTGAGTTTTAATTAATAATATTTTAGAATAAAATAAAAACGAAACGTAAGTGCTAACCTTTGTTATTAAGAAAAAAAATTATGATATATAATTATTTTAATTTAAATTAGTCTTATTGAAAGTATTATGCGTGTGTAAAACTTTTTTTTATAAATTCCATTATGTAATACTCTTTCTATTCCGTAATCCGTATATATCTGAAAGAGTTTTGAAAGTTTAGGTAGTTATAACTATGGATAAAGCTTGGGATATAGACTATAGAGTTAGATATATTTAAGAGATTTTTGTTTGATATGACGATCTTATCAAATCATAGTGCTATAATAGAATTCTAAAATTTGTATTTTGAATCAAAATCTTCTAAAATTTTTATAGTGCTATAATAGAATTCTTTGAATCCGACTATTTTACCAAATCATCGATCCACTAAATCAACCCTAAATTTTTTTCACATTTACTCCTTTACACCAAAATCAAACAATCTTTGATTGAAAATAAAGACTAAAGTTAATTTTTGGCTCCCTAATTTAGAGGGTGTTTTCATTTTGATTCTTTAATTTTATAAATTTCCATTTTGGTATCCCTAACTCTATTTAACTATCAAATTGTTCATTCCGTTTATTTTAGTTAGAAGTCCTCTGTTAAGTGCTTAATTGAACAGCTGATGTGTCATATGATGTGGTTATATTTGACACATCATTAAAAATAAAAAATAAAAAAATAAAAATAAAAGACATTAAAGAGATGACTAATGCCCCAACAATAACTCTTTTTTTCCCAAAACTCTTCAGTTTCTTTTTTATTTCACGCATAGTTTTGCCAGAGAAAACATTTGAGGATTACCGGAAATAGCAAAGGTTTCGATTCTTTCTCCCAAAACTCTCTTTTCCTTTTTGCCTTTGAAACTTTCCCAGAAATTACCCCCTCGTTTGCTTTCTTTGTGCCCAACTTTCCTTGAAATATATTTCTCTTCCTTTAATAAAAACCCTTTCTTTATTATTATTATATATATCCATTAATGGTGGATTTCTCTCCGTTTCAAGCTTCTCTCTTACCTTTCTTCTTTATTCTCTAAGGAATCTCATTTCTCAAAAACCCACTTTATTTCACGCTTAGCTCAGCTCACTCACTCTCTCACTTAGGCTTTCTTTCGCTTTCAATGCTCTTATAAACGTATCTCATCCACCATGAACAACAACCACAGTACTGTCAAATACACAGAGCACCGAAACAATATCTCCATTAATCTCCCAGAAGCTTCTTCTTCACCCGAATTAATGAAACGCAGAGTTGTACGGATTTCCGTTACGGACGGTTACGCCACCGACTCATCCAGCGATGAAGAAGGATACGGGGACGGTGACAACGTCGTTATCCGCCAGCGTGTCAAGAGGGATCACTATTGAGCCGTGTTCCTCTACTACCACTAATCCTCCTCAAAATAAAAACGACGGCGTGAAATTTCTGGCAGCTTTTCATCTCTTTAATGTATTTTTTTTGAATGACATGTTAAATATAACCATATTAGATGATATGTCAGCTATCTAACTAAATACTTAATGGGATCTTTAACTAAGATGAACGGAAAGAACAAATTTGATAGTTAAACATAGTTAGGGGTTAAAATGAAAATTTTTAAAGTTAGAGGGTCAAAATAAAAATACTTTCTAAGTTAGAGGCTAAAAGTTGACTTTAGTAAAAAATAAATCAAAATTGCCAGCATCTGTATTCAACTTTGGGGTATACCTTCGACATTTTTAAATACATTTTCTTATCCATGAACGCCATCGTCACCCCTAAAGTTGGAGTATGATAATGGAGATTAGCCTTTGGACTGGGAGAAGGGGCAGTCTTTTGGATTCATTGTAGAATTAACATGTTTGGTTGGTATTTTCAGAATTTCACTTTATTCCGTCCCTCCATTATGTATTTTTATTGTCTGTTTGTGTTTGAAGAATACGAAAAGATGATTTTTGTAATGGTTGAATCTGATTTTTTTTTTGGTTCTTTTTTTCAAAATTTTACCATTGATTTTTTATTTTATTTTTGGGTGATTGGGTTTGTTTGCACTTAACTCTTTGATTTATTCATTTTTATTTTTTTGAGTTAATTGTCGTTGAGTACAAAGTCAAAAAAGCAAAACTTTTTTTTTTTTAAATAAAATTACGAGAATAACAGTTTCACAATAATTCCACAATAATGATAAGGTGGCAAGCTGTGATGAGTCAAGATGAAATCAAATAAAAACCAAACAATTCAACATTATTATGAAGTTGTTGTAAAACTGTTGTGCCATTAGCATCACTTTTTTTCTTTTTCTTTTTTCCTCCTCCTCCTTAACATAGGTGAGAGAGATTGTGGAAAATGTTTTTTTTTTTTTTTTTTTTTTTTTTTTAAGTTTAGCGATGATTGGTACTTTTTTAAAAAAGATTTATCTCTTTTTTTTCTTTTTTTTTTTTCTCTTTTTTTTTTTTTTTTCTTTTTTTTTTTTTTTGTTTTGTTTTTTTTTTTTTTTTTTTTTTTTTTTTTGGGATAGTCAATTAGAACTAAACAATAAGGTTAGCTTTTGAAATAATGAAAAGTTGACGCTATAGATTCATATTTCAATTATATATAAAGATAACGTCTAATGTATCTTTTGGACAAATAATATAACTTCTTTTAAATTTATAGAAACTTTATATAGCTTTAATAAAAGTAATAGTTTTAAACTTCTTGAAAGTTGAAACCTTAACAATAGAATTTTTACTTAGAACAAGGTATGTTAATAATTTTAATATACTTACTATATATTTTTCACATGGAAAAACAAGAAAAAAAATTATTTTTGCAACTTGATATGAAAGAAATTTATTGTGTTGTTATTTCAAAGAATATTATATTTTTTATTCTTTGCATTATTTCGATCTACTTTGTTAATTAAATTTTAGAAACTTTTAACCATTTAGAGCATTACTACTTTGAGGGGTCGATTAAATTTGTCTTGAATAAAGAGAAGTTTCAAAATCCGTTCATTATTTTTTTTATAAGCTCATACTAATTTTCATTGAATGTTATTATTTTGCAATTAGAAGATTAATTTGTTGTGATTTTATTTTTCTTTTTGATCTATTACTCAAGCCTTTTATGCTAAATTCAAATTATCAATTATTGTGTATTTGAAGAACAATCCAAATATCTTAGGGAAAAGGAAGCATTTTATTTCACTGAAAGACTAAGGTGGCCAAGTGAAATGCGCACAATTTGGACTACTAAGAATGGTTATTGGAAGACAACTTTTGAGGAGGAAGAAGTTCTTGGTCACAATATAATTGTTGGTTTCAAGAAAATTTGGAGATTCTTTTGGGGACAAGAACCAAATGGAAAAATCAGCGACTGGATAATCAAAGAATACAGGCTCAATCCGAGTTTAATTCCAGCTGATGAGCTTAATAATAGAATTATCAAAAAGGTAAGTACCTTTGATTTCCCTTTTATTTTAGGCCAAACTACATATTATATCATCTATGTTTGGTTAAAGTTCAATTCAGTTCTCTAAATTTTAACCATTTCAATTCAGTCCTCCAAATTTTATTATGTTTCAATTAACAATTTTCCTTTAATTTTTTTTAACACCGATAGTTTTAAAATTAAAAAAATGATTTTTTGAATTTTTAATCAAATATTAAAAACTAAAAAGTAAACACGTGAAACTCATACCAACCGGATTAAACACAACACCCGATAAACCCAAAAAAAAAAATTACAGTAAACCAAACCATTAGATCATTCACCGCATATCTCTATGTCTATCTAGCTTTTTGATTTCACAAAGAAAACAAAAATTATCTAAGAGAATGACCACGTTTAAACCCACTGTATAGCTCTTTGATTGAACATTGTTATGAACTAAATATATAATCTCACGCTTTTCCATTCCGTTGTCATCCTTGTAGACGATAACTATCACATTATGCAAAGAATTATCAAGATAGCATGGTACAAGCTACAATCCACGCGATTAAACCCAAAAAAAAATAAAAAAATAAAGAATGGAAGGAAATCAACACCCAGCGATTCAAATCATTCTCTAACTTCGACGTCGACTTGGTCAAGGACTTTCCGATCTTCTCCAGCCAATCCTATGGCACCAGGAGACGTAGACAATGTGTTCTCTTTGCACAGGTGCCGATTTACGCTGCAGGTAGAGGATTCTTGGAGTTCTAAAGGTTTGGTTTACTGTGATGTCTTTTTTTGGATTTAATCAAGTTGTTGTGTTTAATCGGGTTGGGTATGGGTTTCATGAGTTTAGTTTTTAGTTTTTAATATTTGATTAAAAATTCAAAAAATCATTTTTTATTATTTAAAAACTAACTGTGTTAATAAATTAACGGAAAATTGTCAATTGAAATATAATGAAACTTAGAGGACTGAATTGAAATACGGTCAAAACTTAGAGGACTGAATTAAACTTTGACCAAACATAAAGGTATATAATAATAATTTGGCTTTTATTTTATCTGTCAAGAACCTTTTAGTTTAATGGTATTATTTGATTTCCTTTTATAAAAAGAATCAAAGTTTGAATCTCTCTCCCTTGTTATATCAATTGAATTATAAAAAGGAATCATATTCTAATTTAAACCAACCTTTAAGCTTTTGATTATAAATTTAATTTTTTGAATTACTATTTTAGAACTAACATCATGCATATGCAACTCTTCCTTCTTTTTTTACTTTTCAGATTGGGTTGTCTTTGGTATGCAAAATTAAAGAGAAGGAAGATAAAGCTTTGGAGTATTCAATGATGGAAAAGCAAGACCTATCCTCAGGGTCAACCTCGGATGAGGAATTAGAAAAAATTAATTGACTGTTTAGTAGGATCCACCATTTATGTGAGTTGAGAAAATACGTATTTATTTGTATTCCAGAAGTGCTGAATAATTTTTCAATGTAGAAATAATTTTGATTTTGATTTTGATTTTTTTTTTTTTTTTTTCGGTTAATCTTACTCTATTTTATTTTTTTGTCTAAATATGAAAATTGATAATTGATAATTATTAAAAGACATTTATTATTATTGTGTTTATATATAGAATATATTTTAGTATTAAACATTTATTATGATTGTGTTTGTATATATGGAATAATATATTCTTTATATTAAAGAAAAAATGATGTGTCAAGATTTTAATGGAAGGTTTAATTATAGAATAAAATCTAATTCAATTAGAAAATATATATTAAAATAAAGAGGTATAAAATTGTGAGATCTCAAAAGGTTATGTGACACAATATTATAAGATCAACCAAACCAAAAGTAAAATAAGTTTTGGTTTTACTTATAGTGTAGATATGTAATTAAGCCATTGACCCACCCTTTAAGCCCTCTAACCGAGCCCAAATGCCTATCATTCCAAAAAGAACAAAGCATATCTATATATAAATTAAAGTAGAAGACATTGACATTTCTTTGCCATATGGCATGTATGGCAATGTCTTCAACTTATGTGACATATTAGTTGGAAAAATAACCACGTGGCAGATTTTTATTGGCAACCCGTTTGCCACGTGTCAAGGTATTTAATTATTATGAAATACTTAATGATATTTCTTAAATTACTCCTAAATATAACTAATGAAAATATTAAATGTACATTATTGGTAAAAAAAAAATTATAAATGACTGCACTTATATTATTTCTTAAATTTAATTAAAAAAAAAATCTCAAATTAAATGCATATTTCTCTCCTCAAATCTCTCCCACAAGAAATTGCATTTATTGTGAAGATTTGGATATGCCGTATGGAGAAAAGTAATTTGCACATATCAATTCAATTTTTGGATTAGCTGTTTGTCACATATCAATAATAAAATTAACAAAAAAATCAAGTCACTCCCTTTGTGATAATGTTTTGCACAAAGTCCAGCCCCAAAACGACGTCGTATCGAGCCTTTATTTATCAATAAATAAAATTAACAAAATAATCAAATCACTCCCTTTGTGATAAAGTTTTGCACAAAGACCAGCCCGAAAACGACGTCGTATTGAGCCTTGATTTCTTTCTCAATTAAATCGTTTTCCTGCCATTCCTCACCCGTTCGTTACAATTGCAAATTCTGAGGAGGCGAAGAGCTTCATCTTCCCCACCTCTTCTCTCTATCTCTTGATTAAACCTCTTCGCCTCCCTCTCTTTTATCTTTCATTTATGTTATTTGCGTCTCAAACTCAAAGATTGCTTCCGATCCGAGCTCTGAAGTCTCTTCCAATTCTTCACAATCTAAATATTTTCTACTTGATTATACTACCTCTCTTTCTCCCGAAACTCTCAAAACCCTCAGGGGGCGTTTGGTTCACTTGATGTTATATTACAACATGATGTTAGATTCCTTGAATCTTTGATCCATGGAATCACATCATGGGAATATAAGATTACGGTGTTTGGTTCGTTAGTCACATTTTAATGAGATTCCCTTAATGTATCATTCCTATGTTTGGTTGGTTCACAACATTCACCAAATTAATAAAAAAAATTATAAATTGATTAAAATAATCTAAAAAACTAAAAAATAACAAAAATACTGTTGACGTCACAAAAATTATCAAAATATTCCTAAAACCATCAAAATTACCAAAATATCCCTGAAACTATTGAAATACCAAAATACTCCCCAAAACCAATAAAATCACTAAAATACACCCGGAACCTCTAAAATGAGCAAAATAACCCTGAAAGTTCTAAAATGACCAAAACACCCTTAGAATCCCTAAAAATGATTAAAATACCCTAAAAGTCCTAAATTGACCAAAATAACCCAAAAACATCTAAATAACCAAAATATCCCTAAAACCATTAATAATGACCAAAATACCCTCCAAATCTTAAAATGACCAAAATGTCTTGAAACCTCTAAAATGACCAAAATAACCCTGAAACTTATAAAATGACCAAAATATCCCTAGAACCCCTAAAAATGTCTAAATACCCTCAAAATCCTAAAATGACCAAAATAACACTTAAAACCTCTAAAAAGACCAAAATAACCCTGAAACTTATAAAATGACTAAAATACCCTTTGAATCCTAAAATGACAAAAATAATCCTGAAACCTAGAAAATGACTAAAATACCATCGAAACCTCAAAATGACAAAAATAACCCTGAAACCTTTAAATGACCAAAATGCCTCACAAAACCTCTAAAATAACCAAAAAACCCTTGGAATCCAAAAATTACCAAAATACTTCTAGAAACCTACAAAATGACAAAAATAACTCCAAACCGTCTAAAATGATTAAAATACCCTCGTAACCACTAATACGACCACAATACTCCCAGAACCTAAAAAAAAAAAAATTCCAAAATAACTGTGGGAATCATTTACCTTTTTGGTCCCATATTAGCTTAATTTGAGTTGGATATTCAGTTTTCATTGTTTTACTAAGGATATTTTGGTCATTATAGAGTTCTAGGGGTATTTTGGTCATTTTGGAGCTTTCAGGAGTATTTGGGTCATTTTTGGGGTTTCAGGTCATCTTGGACGTTTTAGGTGTATATTGGTTATTTTAGAGGTTCCAAGGATATTTTGGTCATTATAGGATTCGAGGGATATTTTGGTCATTTTTGGGGTTTCGGGGTTATTCTGGTCATCTTGGATGTTTTTAGGCATATATTGGTCATTTTAGACATTCCGAAGATATTTTGGTCATTATAGGTTTCTAGGGATATTTTGGTCATTTTGGATGATTAGGAGTATTTGGGTCATTTTTAGGGTTATTTTGGTCATTTTCTTAGGTTTGTGTATTTTGGTCATTTTTGGAGTTATTCTAGTCATTTTAGACATTTTGGGTGTATATTGGTCATTTTTTTAGGTTTAGGGGGCATTTTAGTCATTTTTAGGTTTTGGGGGTCTTATGGTCATTTTTGTACATTTTGGAGATATCATGAGTATTTTAGTCATATTTGGGATTTCAAGGATATTTTGATCATTTTGGACATTTTTGATGTATTTTGGTCATTTTGGTCATTTTTGGAATATATTGGTCTTTTTTTAGGTTTTAAGGGTATTATGGTCATTTTTAGACATTTCGGGAGTATATTGATTATTATAGAGGTTTTATCGATATTTTGATCAATTATGAGATTTAATAGGTATTTTGGTCATTTTGGTGATTTTTATGGTATTTTGGTTATTTTAAAGTATTTGAGGGTATTTTAGTCATTATCCAATGACAATTTTCTAATTACAATTTATTAGTTTTTTTATTAAAAAAAAAAAAAATTTGTCACATTCCCATGAGAGTGGAATGTAAGATTCCTTTAATGTAAAAATGTAATCACATCACACCAATTTAGGATGATGTGAATCCACTTGTGATCTTACATTAAGGATATATAAATGAACCAAACACCGTGATGTGGAACATTACGCTAATGTCATTACGATCACGGGTACATCACGGGTACATCAAGTGAACCAAACGCCCCCTCAGTGTGTTTACCTCACTCCTCTCTCTTTCTCTCAAAACTGAATAAAGCTCTCAGTTTTTCATCTCGATTCTTGCCCTCTGATCTCTGTCTTTCTCTTTCTCAGTTTGAACCCATTGTCGCCTTCGTACCAAGCAGCGCCAATCGCCGAGACATAGACGATTTGAGCTCCAGCCCTCTACATGCTTCGATCACACAGGTTTGGCTCTCTCTCTCTCTCTCTCTCTCTCTCTCTCTCTCTCTCTCTCTCTCTCTCTCTCTCTCAATTTTTTTTTTCCTTTTTATTTCGTTTGACAAATCCCAATTAATTTTTTAGCGATTGAGATGTTAAGTACGCCGTCGTTCTGTTACAGCTCCCATTGGGCTTTCCTTTTTCACTTTGACTAACGACACAATGCGTTGATTTTTTTTTTTTTAACTCTCACGATTTTGGTATTTTGTTGTTGTTGATACAATGATACTATAATATAATACTGTAAATTTTGAAATAGCAGTGGTGGAGAACAAGATGATGATGATTATGTTTCCCTTTTGATTTGATAGCCGAGATGATGGTGTCAATCATGTATTAGCTCTAGCTAATCGTTCTCCACACATGTATTTCTTATTTTTTGTAGGTGTCTTTTTTCTTTTCTTTTTTTGGTTCTTAAACTACGAATTTACTGGAGAATGAAATGTTGGACATGTTGATTCCCAATTGGTTTGATTGTCGTGATGATGGTATCAATATGTATTAGCCCTATCTGATCATTCTCTCTCTTTATATGGAATCAGGAAACAATGTTGAATGCTCTGCCATTGCGAATATTTGATGTTAGAGTATAATGGTAATTTTGTTTTGATATGTAACCAAGATTTTAGCAAGAAAAAAAATGATAAGGTTTTGCCTTTTTAACACTTTTGACCCATCTTACATTTGTGTATCTGATTAAACGAATAAGGTGGGTCATGATCTGACTAGCAACTTACGGATTCATATGAATCTTATCCCGGGTACCATGATACTTTTTCTGAATTCATAGTGGTTTTTTTAATAATTTTATTTTTCATCTTAGACTTGATTAGTTAAGTTGGTGGAGAATGAAATGATGATCTTTATATGTTTCCCTATTGGTTTGATTGCCGTGATGATGGTGTAATTTATATCAGCTTTATCTTATCATTCTCTTCACAACTTTTACTATTGTGGGGTGAATGAGCTAAGTACAAGTATAATCTTCGCAACTTTATGTTTGTTGAACTAAATAGAAGTATGCCAAGTCATTACCAAATGAGTGGAAGTGTGAGCTCTTAAGAATGTGTATAGAGAAGTGTGTATTTGAATATGGCAGAGTTTACCTCTAATCCGGTTTGGAGGAATTCTCCTTCAACCCAATGTTTCCGATAGTTCCACATGGATAAAAAATCACATGACTCATTAAAAAGGTCATGTGACTAAAAATACATGTGGATGGTTTATTTAATTGTCACGTAGTGGATTGGAGATAAACTATTTCCTTTGAATATTGTTTCTTTGTTAAGGACATATGTAAGTTAGGGGTAATTCCAATTTAGTTGGTAGAACCGAAGTATTTTAGGCAAGGAACTAGAAAGGAAAAGGCACAAATATTGGTCTAGTGGAGATTTTTGGGTATGACATTAGTTACTGATATTTGGGGTTTGATAGTCTAGCAGCTTCATGCCATACCATTTCGCCCTATTTGGCTTAATTTTCAATTTTTTTAATAAATATTTATTAGGTTTTTTGAGAATACTTGAACTCTCCTTAAACTAATTATTTTTTTATAGATGGTAGGCTTATCGAGTTGTGGTTAGAAATAGTTTGAGGATAAAAATTTTCAATTTAATAGTGAAAACCATTGTAGGTGTTTTGTTTAGCCAAGATAAACCTTTTGTTTCCTGTATTGCTTCTTAGTTTCTAATGTGAATGGATTTGCTTGGTGTAGAAGATAATAATGTCTTGATGAAACATTTATTCTCCACCATAAGGGTGGAGTTGGCCGAAAGGCCATTGGCTCTCCTTAGGCTCTCCTTAAGTGTACTTTCTTTCTGGATGTTCTTACCAATCTCTCAACATTATGGAAGTGTAAAGTACAAGATTGAGTTCTCTAAGTTCAATAGACAGAATTGCTTTGGTGGGACTTGACTTTTTTTTGGCCTTCGCTCTTTTGCTTTTGCTTTTGCTTTTACAGTAAAAATGATTGCATTTTTCTTGATGTTTTCTTTGCTATAAAGATGAGACAATTCTTGGTCTTTGTAGCGATATTAGGCCCATGTTTTGGGTTTTCTTTCATCAAGCTGGTGAGTTAGGCTACTTAGATTTTGTGCGAACGTGATTCTTACTTGAAATCATTGGTTTTAAACTTTAAAATTGTTGAGGTGTAGGGTTAAAGAAAAGAGATGAGGATTCTAGGAGGATGCTTGGGACAAGATTGTCAAGTGGAATGCCCTCATAGCATTGAGCAAACATGATAGCTCTTACGGTTGTTATTGTGATGGTTTGAGAAAATGAATGCAATAGTGTTTTGAAAAGAAAGGTGAATGCTTTGAAAAATAATTAGAATGAAGAGTGCATTAATGTAGTGAGATTGATTTATAATTTATATGAAGTGGTATGTTTTTGTTGTTGTAAAACTGAATTTACAACTGAATTTACTACTACAGTAACTGATTTTGTTGTTTCTTTGCATTTAAATTTTTTTGCAACCATTTATGATGTAACCTGTTGTTTCTTTGCACGCATGGTCATTCTCGCTTTTAATACAACCCTTATTACCTAAAAAACAAATTTGAATTTACATTATGCCTTTAAGGCAGGTAAACTTATGGGTGGAATCTTTTACATATAGTTTAAACATGTATAAATGAAAGTTAGGGACCTCAATGAAAGGTTTAAACCATAAACTTTGGTTCTAATTTGTGGTCCCTTTGGCTAATATGTTTTGTTTTTATTTTGTTCGCTACTGCTACTCTCAAAATTCAAGTGATCATTTCACTTCAATCTTTATGAAAATCAAATTTTTTGTGTTGGGTACAAAGCCAAAGCTAGAGCTAAAGAATGTCTCTTAGTTCTCAAATTATGATATAGCTTGAGGTGAATTAACTGTGGAGCAACAAAAGAAGAAGAAGAACCAATAAAGAATTTTTTGAATCTTTTTACAAAAATTTGAAAATTACAGTTATTTTATGAAACAATATATTATGAAACATTCACGTATTTTAGAGAAACAAATCTGCTCAATATTGTGCTCTTTTAAAGTTGTTTTTTAGCATAATTACAATACATGTTGGGCTGTT
Source organism: Fagus sylvatica (assembly GCA_907173295.1). Lineage (NCBI taxonomy): Eukaryota > Viridiplantae > Streptophyta > Magnoliopsida > Fagales > Fagaceae > Fagus > Fagus sylvatica. The sequence continues at coordinate 37,233,926 of OU015761.1, read as the reverse complement.
TTGTTTTATTATATCATTTTTCAATTTCTTTAATTTAAATGATATCTTGCAAAATTGTTACAATTATTATACTATTAACCTCATTTACTCCTTCCAAGCATTTTAGGCATTTAAGCAAAGTTTTCTACTAAACTATAATGATATGATGATTGAAACAATTTTCAACATAGACCAACATCTCAAACTACAAATTTAAAGACATATTTACTAGAAGAAGAAAAATAAACCAAGTTTTTTTAGATCTTATTTTGAATAGATTTTCTGTACATTGTATGGGTTTGCGACTAGTCTATAATATAAATTAAAACTTGAAGCAAAGAGAAAGTGTTTGCCCTCTTTCAAACTCTGCCACATCAGAATCCCTACACCCACAAAAGTCTAATTATTTCTCTCTCCACTCTCTCTCTCTCTGTTTCACGTTTCTCTCTCTGCTTCACGTCTGTCTCTCTCCCTCTGTTTCTGGTGCGCCTCTCTCTCCCTCGCCCCCTCATCTTCAGGCAGGCATTAGGTTGCCCCTCTCCCCCGCCCTCTCATCTTCAGGCGTTAGGTTCCCTCTCTCTTCCCCTCTGTTCTCTCTCTTCTTTGACCCCTCATCTTCAGACGTTAGGATACCCACTTCCTTCAGGCGTTACCCTCAAGTTTCCGGCGTTTCCTATTTCCAAAAGTCACAACCTTCTCTCTCATCAATCTTTATTTAAGCATCTCAACCAAGGAGACTCACACATCTGCTCATTTACACCAATGTAAGGTAAGTTTTTCCGTTGGTTCTATTTTTATTTTTAAAATTCTTTAGTTCACTTTTTATAGTAGTTTCATTTTAATCTACCATTTTAGTGACAAACAAACTCAATTATACTCATCATTTTTCGTCTCAGTTTTTTCCTTTTTTTTTTTCCCCTGAGATTTTTCTTATGGTATTTGTTTATCCACAGTTCTACCTCTTTGTGACAGTTTTGATGGGGGTGATTATATATGGCTGTCAAGAACTACCTAACTGTACATTCTAATGTTTATTTCTTTTTTTTTTTTTTTTTCTTTCAATCTTGCCAACTTGGGATAATTGATCATTTGTTCTATTGTAATGTGCTTAATTTGTCTTGGGAGTCATTTTTGGGTTGATTCAAGTTGCAAAACTTTATTTTCATTCAAATTTTGAAAGCTGCACACCATATGTTTGACAAAATGTCTCACTCACTGTTTTATGTCAATTTAATGGTTTATGCCTCTTGGTTTTAGTTACTGTCTCACTCACTGTTTTATGTCAAAATGTCTCAATCTTTTTTTTTTTTTTCATGTGCATTTAGGCTTAGTAGGAGATCAACCTAATAAGAACCTTAACTTAAGACTTAAGAGCCAATCCCAATTCTATGATATTTATAGTAAATAGTATGGGTTAGCTATTCAAAATAATTCCAAATCAAATTAGTATTACCCTCTCTATAGATTAGTATTGTAATGCTTTTGATTGAATTTGTGGGGTTTGTGGTATGGGATTTTGTGTTTGGGTTAAATTAGATTGGGTTTTCTGTTTGTGACTTTATGTTGTGTGCTTTCATTCAACCAAAATAATCATTGCTTACTTTAGTGTTACATATTGATGTTTTTGGAAATAATTCTCAGCACCTTTTATTTTTTTTCTTGTAGGAAGCTAGAAATTGTACTGCTTGCAGTACAACCTCTGCAGATATGAGGTCCAGAATTTGCTCTTCTGATTTAAATGACTCCCATAAAGAAGCAAGGCGTTTGATGAAAGGTTTGTGAGAGAAAAAAAAAAGTAGTGACATTAGTCTTTTAATGTCTTTATACCATGAAAGGTTATTGTTACCCAAATATCAACCTAAGAGGGGGGGTGATTTAGGTTGAGGCAAACTTTTTCGATTTAAATGCGGAATTAAAAATTATCTTCAATTAGCGAAAATTGATTAAACAAATTTAAGAACACAATTCAATTGCAATATAGATATGATAGGAAATTAAGCACAAGTATATATAAGCAATTGAATAAGTAAAAGATAGAGATAGAGAAAATCAAACACAATGATTTTTATCGAGGTTCGGCTTCCCCGCCTACGTCCCCGCCTCAAGATCACTTCTCGAGGATTCCCAAATTCACTAATTTGACAATCTTCTTCCGGGTGAAGATCAAACCGTTACAAATCTTCCTTACACGGTGAAGAGTAACCACTGAGTGAAAAATCCTTTTCACTCCTTAGGATTTATACCAAAACCCACAAATCTTCCTTACAAGGTGAAGAGTAACCACCCAGTGAAAAATCATTTTCACTACTTAGGATTTATACCAAAACCCTAACAAAAACACTCAATAATTTCAACAAAGGATTGTTGTACAAAATATGGCTCTCTCAAAGAGTAGTTGTACACAATATGCTCACTCTAATAGTATATCAAAGATTTGATCAATATGGCTCAAAAAGTGTTTAGAGAAATTTGATTTTCAATCAAAGATTTTGAATGATATGAAAATATAAGCTTGAGAAAGGATGGATTGATGTAAAAGATATTTTCTTTTCTTTCTCTGATTTCTCTTGTATGCTCTATTATATATTTTTGTTTCTCTCTTCTATTCTCTTTATATATTGTTCAATCAATCGACTAAAGGAAATTTGAATTTGAAAATTTTTGTTCGTTAGAAAACACAATCATGATTCTATATAATTTTAAATGATAAAGTGCCAATGTCAGAAGATTGTTTTAACCGACCATTTGAAAATGGCAATCAGCCTTTTGAATAATTAGCATGACTTTTTAAAATTCAAATAAACGGTGCCAATGTCAGAAGATTTGTTGGGCTTTGGTGTGGCTTGTATTTGGCCACATGAATGGTGCATCACATGGGATTATTGCCCATATTTACTTAGTCAACAATTGTGGCTTATATTTGAAAGAAAGAAAGCTTTAACCGACAATTGAAAATGGTAATCAGACTTTTGAATCATTTGCATGACTTTTTAAACATTCAAATAACATTTTCAAATAAATGGTGCCAGTGCATGCCAGCTTATATTTATTGCTTTTCTGCACCGAACTTTGCTGCAAGTCTTTGGCAGAGTTTTGATTCTCCAACGGACACAGACTTAATTCAATCAATCAAACCGTCTTTTTTATTTTGAAATCTTTTGAAAAACTTTTCTGCTTTTTGTCAGCACAATTTTCAGCCAAAGATATCCAAATCTGCTAGTAGCTAATTTGTATGACTTTTGGAGATTCATGGGTTATTATCCCATGTTATTCATGCAATTAATTCAAGCCACCTAGCTTGTCAATCACCTTTAATAAGCTTGTGCCACTAAGTCAATATTTCCTTATATTTGTCAAGCTTACTTTCAGCAAGGTGTGCATGTATTGCACGTAGGTGAAGGCATATGGGATTGTAACTCATATGCTCCTACAATTCTTACATGTCGGCTACCTTAAGAAATTTTTTCATCCGTAATTGATTTCATGGTTGTCTTTAAATATCAATCTAGCCATTAATGTTGACTTTGTCAATATTTTGAAAAACTTTTATGTTTAAGAAATTTTTCATACGTAATTGATTTCATGGTTGTCTTTAAATATCAATCTAGCCATTAATGTTGACTTTGTCAATATTTTGAAAAACTTTTATGTTTAAGAAATTTAAGTTGTTTTTAAAGTTGAGCCTTAAAGATCAAATCTTAATAAACTTTACAAAACCTAACTCTTACTTCTCATATGTCTCGGAGCATGATTCTTGAGCTTGATTTCTTTGTCTTGAGACTTGATGACTTTGATCTTCAGCAACTTGTCGACTTTGCATTTGCTTGATATTTGAATTGGCCAATGTTGGTCCAATTAAATCAATAGTCAACATTAAGCTTTGAAACATAAATCATTAGTTCATATGAAAATATCATTAATGAACAACTTAAAATCATGGTTATCATCAAAACTACATGAATGTTCTTGGATTAATTAGCCAATTAATAGGTATTGAAACCTTGAGGCTAACAGTTATGTAATTGCAGAGATTTAGAACAAGCAATGCCTAACCTCAAGAAGTTGGAGATTCGATCCTGCCAGAGATTGAAGGTCCCCACTGGGTTGAAGCATCTAAAAAGTCTTTGTGAATTGTAGTTAAAAGATATGCATGTGGAATTCACAACAACAATTAAGGAAACTAAGGAGCAAAAATGGAGCGCTATTGCTCACTTGCTGGCCATAATTAATTGATGAGCAGTATTCAATGCTGGATGGAACTCAAAACTTTTTTTTTTTTTGATAAATATATGGAACTTAGACTTATACGTAGGTGATGTTGTCTTTCTTTTTATTTCTCTGTCTTTCAAATGAATATTATTTAAGATTTTGACACTGCAACTTGTAACAGATTTCTGCTTCCTTTCATTACTCCACTGTCCTTTGGGGAATTTTACAAGCTATGGAAAAAAACAAGCAGAAGTATTTGGAGATGATGTTTCACTCTACTGTTTGGCTCACCATACATGAGGGTACCTCTATTTCTGCTTTTTGTGTCCCTCATTTTTAAGGTATTTGATCAATAATAGTCATATGCTTGTCATGCAATGACTGATTGTACACTTTGTTTCAAGCATAGTGTGCTACTGTTTCTGTGTTTTTTTTTTTGCTTTTTTCTTTCTTTCTTTGTGTCGCTTTTAGCTAAGGTATTTGATCAATGTAAAAGTCATACTCATATGCTTGCATTACTAATCACAGGAATAAAATTGTGCGCTTTGTTACATACAAATTAGCTGTTTCTGGTAACAAAACGGTGTGGTGTATTTATATTCACAATGTGATGATGTTTACAGGATAAGTACAAGAGAAGATAATTACAACTTGAGTTCCTCCGTATTCTAAACTGATGAAAGATTTCTAACTATGTGGTTTTGGTTTTATTTATTTTTTATCTTTGAGTCTTCATCTTCATTTGATGTGAAGTATATCTTTGAGTTTGTTCATATCCTTAACAGTGCTAAACTGAATGGGTGCATTTTTTGCAACTAATCCACTTTGGATGGGTGCGTTTGGGTGTTTTGAACATATGATGATCTGCTCACTATGTGTTTGATGTTTTGTTTCTAAATGGAATTCATCAGAACATATTATGATTTGCTCTCTAAGTGCTATTAGAATTAATTAGAGCTAATTTTTAAAGGGAAAATTGCTTTTATGTTGATTAAATGCCAATAACAGAGATAGATGTGGTGATAATGTTTGTTGAAATTTTTGAGACGATGAATGCAATAGTGTTTTGAAAAGAAAGTTGAATGACTTGCAAAATATTTTGGAATGGAAATTGGAGTTGAGTAGTTAGTCTAATTTACAATTAATTTGAATTTGTGTGTGTTTTAATTGTTTCAAAACTCAATTTAGTTTCTGTTGTTTAGTCAAGTAAACTTACAAAGGTTGAAAAATAAGTTGCAAGATCATGGCAGTTGTGGCTCATGATGATAAAGGGGAAATAAACAAAGGTTGGGCTACACACCACCACTTAGGCAAGCAGGAAACGGCAAGCCAGGAAACGCTGAGGCTGAAGCAAATTTGTGGCTACTTAAATTAGCTATGGCAGAAGAGTTCAACAACATCATAGTTTGAAGGAGATGCAAAGGCCTGCTGCAATGATCTTATTACTAATTCCCATGTTTCATAGACTGTCTCAAATGTGTTAAACAATGTGCTAGAGCTTGGAAAATCTTTTCACTTTTGTTCTATCACTTCTAAATGTCCTAAATTTTTTAACGCTTTGGCAAAGTTTTCCATTCCTTTTTGGTATTAGTTCTATTGTAACAAATCCTCCATTCCAAGGCAATGAAGACAGGATGTTTCATTTCTTGCTTTAATATAGTAATATTAAGTTTGCTATTCCTTTTCGTTCTTCCTTTCTTTAATATAACTTTTGGGTGGATTAATATTGCAAAACATTCTTTTGGTTGCACACCATGTGTTTGACAAAATGTGTCGCTCACTTTTGAATTGGTTTAAATCAAGCTTCATTGTTTGTGCCTCTTGGTTTTGGTTTCAGTTTCCATTTGGTCATCTCATTTTTTTCTCATGTGCATTTAAGCATACTAGGCCATCAACGTCATTGGCGATTTAGTACATTAGAACTTTTCATCTTCAAAACCCAAATTACAACATTAGAATATTTAGTAATCTTCCTAAATAGGAATGTCTTATGAAGTATGTTTTTTGCATTAATATATGGATATAACTATTTTTTTTTTCTTCAGATTTTTGTAAATGATAGAAAACCTATAGAAAATACTAATAAAAAATTTGTGCATCCATCACAAACCCAAGAAAAAATAAATCTTTAAGAACAATCATACATTCGTCATTTGTACCAATTCTTTTATCTTTTAAGAGACTGTGTACACCATAATATATATATATATATATATATATATATATATATATATATATATATATATATATATATTAGAGTAGATGATGTTGATGGAGGGTTAGGAAGAGTATAAACTTTGTTCAAGGATGCAAGCTAACAACTACTACCAATGTTCATCTCATAAAACGATTTGAAAATAAACTTTGATCATCATAATGATGCAAACATATTTTATTTATTGAAAATGCATTAATTAGTTTCCACGTTTATAATGTTGACTATATAGAATTCAAATAGATGTGGTTTTGATTCTTTTGAAGTATATATATATATATATATTACTAAACTTTATCATAAACAGATACAAAGTTAATGTTATGCTATCAAAGTCTCAAAATTAGGAAATAATGTCAAAGGTCAGTTTCCCTTTTTTTTTTGTCACATAGTTTTGAAATTATACACATATAACAATCAATTACTAAATTAAATGGAAAAAAAAACTCCTAATATGATGCACGTTATTTAAAGGTACAATAATTGAAGAGCCTTAAATTATTAATTAGAATTAAATAAAAGCAACTCTTAAAATTGTGGGCTGCCACCTAATACCAAATAAATAAATGTATTTATGTTCAATTTTCATAACCATTCTTTTTTAGCAGAGTATTTATGCATTAATTGGCTGCTGACTATATAGAGTCCAAAACGATCTCCTAAAGTTCTTTAATTGTATATTTACTTTATTGTGGTCTTAAATTACATCTTACAAAAATTAAAAAGCCAACTTTGTGTTAACAAAAAAAGAAAAAGAAGAAGAAGTTGAAAGTTTGGGTTGTTTTTTTGTAATAACATTCAATGTACCTACTAGGTGAGTTGAAATCACCTCTACATGTTTGACTAAATGCTTGAGTTAAGACTTGGCTTAGATTTAATTTCTAGCTATGTATATTGGAAAACGGTTAATGCTTAATTTGGTTGTTTTTTTAGTTTTTTGTTTAACCACTGTCAAATAAATCTAGAGTAACAACATAACCTCAAAATGGTTTCCTAGGTAGAATTTGTGAAATGACAACCTTAGAATAGGTGACTATTGCTTTTAGTTGCCATTCTACATAAGCCAATTACTTAAAAAAAACAAAAAGCTTAATAATGGTGTTAAATAAGGATAATAACATTTTTGAAACTCCTAAATTTTATATCACTTCTAAAATTTAAATAAATAAATTCCCAGCAAATTTGGGTCCCACGATCAACCATTTTTATAAAATTTGGATGCAGATGGTTTCTCATACCACTAATATTATCTAATTTCATACCCCCACATCTTATCAATCAATAATTTCACAACAATTTTACTTGACTCTAAAGTTAGAGATTATCATTTTTTTTTTTTAAGATGGCTAGAGATTATTATAAATTCTCTAATATAAACAAAATGATTTTGTCAAGATTCTATGTGGTACCTAATTCCAAACCCAAATTAAAAAAAAAGAAAAAAAAATCAACTTAGAGACCAAAACAAAATTATGAATTGATGACTATGACAATGAGAGAAAAATATAACTTTGAGAGAGAGCATGCCTAGAGGGACATGGCGAAAGCCTGTTGCCCAACCAATACGTAGCATTGATAACCTCGAGATACTACCATACTATTGGTCATGACGAGTTATGAATACTTTGTTAGATAATGGACACTTTCAATTTACTTAAGTTTAAGTATTTATTAACTAAAAAGTTTTAAAAAAAAAAAAAAAAAAAAAAAAAAAAAAAAAAAAAAAAAAAAAAAAGAAAAAAAGAGGGGCCATAGGTGAGTTAGTCGGATATTTCTTTTCTTTTTTCTTTGGACCAATTTAATTCTTGAAAAGGAGTCACCAGCAACATTTGAAAGCCTCAACTTCAATTTTTCTTTGGGCCAATTTAATTCTTGAAAAGGAGTCACCAACAACATTTTTTTTTTTTTTAAAAAGAGGGTCCATAGGCGAGTTAGTCAGTTATTTCTTCTCTTTTTTCTGTGGGCCAATTTGATTCTTGAAAAGGAGTCACCTGCAACATTTGAAAAACAAACATTGACCATTTCATTATCTTGATTAGCAAGGATCATTTCATCTAGCTGCCAACATTGACATTTCCATTATCTCGAATAGTTTGTAGTATTCCTGAATAAATATCTTCTATCACATTTTTTGTATTTCATTTTATACTTCACCAGTTGCAATATACCACGTAGATTTGTGTTTAATTTTTCTTTCCATTTTAAATCTTAGTTATTTTATAAGGAAAAAAAAAAAAAAAAACGTGATAAATTTTAATTGATAGAGAATAAAGTGAAACACAAAAAGTACGATAGAAGATTTTTATTTAGCATTTCCTAGCATGACTTCGAGAGCATTGTTTCGAAAGCACTGAATGATTATCATCTTAAAAAAAAAAAAAAAACATCCCATCAAAAGAAAAAAAGACCATGTCTACACTCCATATATGTCCACTTCCATGATATTATGTCATTTGAATAGTCATGATTTTTTTTTTTTTTTGCTAAATTGAATGGTCATGATATTCTAGAAAACAACATAAAAGACTAGTACATGGAAATTTCTCTCTTTTAAAAGTCTAGTACTGAAAAATCCTTTATATGCAATATTGTGTTCCATAAAATCTGAAACTTTGCCTTCATTCTTCTCAATCAGTATTTAACATTGCCAGTAATTGAACTCCTGCTACCAATTAAAGACCATTCATAGAATGTGGTTTTCACAGGTAGTTAAGTCCCTTTTTCTAGCATTCTTCTTGAGTGGAGCTCTTACTCAAGTAGGGTGCTATAATTTTAATTTTTCACCCCTCACACAAATAGGTCCACCTCAACTAAAATTGGAAAATGCAGTTTTTTCCATCAAAAGCAGTCCGAATTACAGAAGCTGTTGTCGGAGGTGAATCTAAAAATAAATCCGTACGGGTCTTTTACAATAAGCAATTCAGATTGTGGAGCAAGAAGAAAAACATCATAGCCTCTTTCGATACCACCTTTCGTCTCAGAATCGATCCGGGGGACATCTCCTGGAGGGGAAGGCATGACCTTTATATTAGCTGCAGATGCCAGTCTTCCACTGAACAGTGATGGAGAATGTTCAGTTTGAAGTGAATAAACTCACTAAAGAAAACACTTTACAAATATTTATGTTCACTCAAATACACCAGCTTACAACACATTTACTCTTATATAAGACCACTTGTACACACCTCACTCTTTAGACACCTAAGCACTCACACTAACTTCACACTTTATACTAACTAGTCGCAAACCCGCGCGATGCGCGGAGAATTTGATATAGTTATTTTAAAGGGAGCATAATTGAAATGGTATATATTATAGATTTTGTAATTTAATAAAAAAGTCAACTTTATTTGAAATAGCATTTTAAATTGCAAGTTTTTTGTAGCGGAACATAATGTATTTTGTAGTCATATATCATATATAAGAGAACATTATTTTGCATTTTTTGGAGAAGTTTTTGAACATTTAGTAAAGGCTATGTTTTATTTTACAGCGTCAAAACTATTAAAACAAAGAAAGTACGAGTGTGTAAGCATATTTGTTTGGTTCCATTTAAAACAATTGCAATTGCAATCTCAAATTTATATTTGACATAATTAATTTTAGGTAGGCTGGTTCCACCAGGAACTTTTTTTTTTTTTTTTTCATAATGGATTCTAAATTTCTAAAAGGTTTAATAGGTCTGTTGTATATTACTTTCTTCCTTTTCTTTTATCTCCAAAAATTTTAGTTGTATGGGGGAAGTATAGAGACATTAAATCAAAAATTTTGTAAGTTGTTTCAAGGAGGGCTTTGCAAATGGGAGAACCACTAAACACTTCATCTGAAAAAACTAACAAATCCCACAATATTCATTCAAAATTCAACAAAGAGCAATCAATCAAAAGAATATTAACAAATCCAACAATGTATACCGCTTAAATATAAAAATTTGACAAATTGAATGGATAATAGATTGCCTGGCATTGGCATATAAACTCTACAATGATTATAGAATAGTTACACAAAACTATTCAATGCATGATTGTTCAAAACTTTATACAAATAAATTCATCCGACAACTCCATATGTTATAAATTCATCCAACTACTCCAATATGGATTTGTGCACACCTAAGGCTGGCATCACAAAGACCAATGACTTAATCTTTGAAACCAGCCCTATTGAGATGTCTGTGGCGGAGCACTTAACAAAAGAAAAGATATAAACCCATTTTCTTGGCTGGCACCGCCACAAAACCAAGAGTGAGGCATTAAGACAATCCACAGCAACCGCACCTCCTCAGCCTCAAATACACTATGACTATCTCCATTAAAAGATATACATATAGGTGTCAAAACTATTTTCTAGTTTCTATACACCCATCGATGTGTTCTTGGCAAAAAATGGGTCAATGCGTATAATCTACACTCACAAAATCTCTTTGAAAATGTCCAATCATATATAAATCCCCACCATTGTAGAAATTTCGAAAAGTCAGTAAGATTCAAACTTTCCTAAAATGCTACCTGTGATATTTGGCACCATAGGCATTGGGTAAGTTGTTCTCAAAATCCATGCTTTATCTGGTGCTAACTGTTGTAAGAGAATTTCTGCAATTGCATATTTGCAAAGTGGGGAAAAAACACACAAAGATTAATTAAAAATATTAAATGAAGTAAGCAAGTACTGCATACACGAAAAGATTTAAGCAGAGAAAGTAAAAGCTTACCAAGAAAGCACGGATCAATTTTAATAATAACAATATTAAAAACGTGTACATTACTTCATCAATAAATTCTGTGGTGAATCTAAACCCAAAGGATTGGTCTCTAGAGTCGTGGAACTTCTTATTGATGCCATAAAAGGTATCTTTAGCATTAAAGATTAATGGGTTCAATCTGATTTTGTGAGTTTACCATGTTTACTTACCAAGTTGAATTCTTTGATGCAGAGTTCAGTTATATGAATCATCGGCCATCTATTCTTGCGGCGGCTATGGTATTAGTAGCAGTTGATGCTAACTTAACAAAAGCAGCAGTGGAGCTCAAGATGAGCCTGATCACATTGTGGGGGTCTCCACAAAATGTGAGTTTTCTTAATCTTTTACTGAATGCATTTAATCTTGTGTATTGAAAAATGGATATCTTAGAATTTTAGAATTAAAGAACAAAACAAAGTTTTGTTCTTTATGTGTATTTTGTTTACAATTGATTTACATTTCATATTGCATTGCAACAGGAACATATATTTTCCTGTTATAATATAATGCAGGACTTACAGAAGCGAAATATTAAGACACCCCAATCAGTAGTTACCTCAGAATTTACCATCAATGGCTTCGAGTTCAAGCAACATTTCGCAAATCTGACGAATGAGATGCAAAATATTTGTAATATAACCACAAAAAAAAAAAAAATGTAGAATAGAGAATAACATGTCAAATGTCTTATAGGAATTCTACCAAACACATGAGATGCAACAATAACAAAAATTGGAACACAGAAGATTTTGTGAATTTTCAAAACCAATACCACTAAAAAATATTCAAATAAAAACGAAACACCCAAAAATTTCATTATCAATTAGTTTCAAATCAACATCAGCAAATTCCACAACAACGATGGGCCAAAACAAATTCCACATCATGTGGTTACAAATTTTCAAGCCAAACACACAATTCATGTTCTTTTTTTTTTTTTGGCAAAATAATCAATGTGCAAGCCAAAGCAGCATATTAAAAGAAAACATCACATCCAACTTTTTTTTTTCTTGCTCTCTCTCTTCTATTTTCCTAAATTTTCAAGGGAACCAAACAAAAATTAGCCTAAGAAAAATAAATTATAGAAAAAAATTTGTAACATAAAAAACTTACCTTGGAATTTGAGTTTTGTAGTTTGAATGTTGAGATGATCCCCATTCCATGTTTATGTTTTAAGACATAAAAACAACGAACACTATCAAAAAATGAACAAAATCGCACAGAGAGGGAGAGAGAGCGAGAGGGAAGTCACCTGGGGTTGCTGCGTGCACAACTTCAATGAATGGGGAGATTTGGGTGATTTGCTTCCAACTTTGCCACGGGAAAACAAATGTAGAAATGGATTTTCTGTTTTGGGTAAATATAGTGATTGATTTTGGTTTTTTTAGGATTAATACAGAGATGGTTTTTTGATGGGAAGTGAAATTTGAGGATCTACATGGAAATTCACATACAAAGAAATTAAAAACTTAATCCATGACCTTACCTTGGTGTGGTTGAGCAGATGAGTTTTTTTTGGTTGAGAAGCTTAAATAAAGATTGATGAGAGAGGGAAGGCTGTGAATTTTAGAAAGAGTAGATGCTGTAACAGTCAAAGAACAAAGAGCCGCAAGGGGAATAAATCCAAGGGTAACGCCTAAAGATGGGGAGATGGGGAACGGCTGAAGATGGAGAGAGAGAAAAGAAGGAGGTGAGGAGGCATACGTGAAACAGAGAGAGAGAGAGTGGAGAACGTGTGAGAGAGAGATCATTAATTTTGCGATGTGTGGGTGAGAATTGAATTAAACAGAGGAAGGATGACCTAGACTTATGTGGATGGAAGGATTCTGATGTGGTAGTGTTTGGAGGAAGCTAAAAACCTTCTCTCAGCTTGGCCTTTTAGTTTATATAATAGATACTTCACTTCACTTCACTTCACACTTACTTCACACTTTACACTAATACTTTACTTCACTCATACTTCACTAATACTTCACACTTACTTCACACTTCACACTAATACTTCACTCATACTTCACTTCACTTACTTCACTCTACGATACAAAATGGGATCCATTGCTCCCTATTTATACTAGCTTGTGAGCTTCTAGGACATTCTTGCATAATGGCAAAATCAACTCTTCACCAAGCTTCTAGGACATTCTTGTGTGTGGAAGTCTCTAGATAGTGGTATCTTGTAGAGACTTCTAGAGAGATAGAGAAATTTCTAGAAATCTCTAGATAGAGAGAGAAATTTCTAGAAAACTCTAGAGAAGATTCTAGAGAGAGAGAGGCGGTGCTTGATTTTTAACAGAGAATGGCTTGGGATTGTAAACTCAACCACGAATGGAACCTCCACTCGAGCTAACATAGTGGCAGTAGAATTCGATACAAGAAAGAGCAATCAAGATGATCTGGATGATAACCATGTTGGCTTGGATGTAAATAGCATCAACTCAATCCAACAGGAACCTTTGAAAAAATATGGGATCAATCTCACTGCATTTGGTTATGATGCAATAAAGGCAAGGGTTCAGTATGATGGCAAAAAGATGAATGTGTCTGCTTCCATGATCATGAAGGACATGACTATCGGAGTAGAAGATATGGAAGTACTTTCTCTGCCTCTTGAGCTCTCTAGCTATCTTCCGGAGGTGGTTTTTGTGGGATTCTCAGCTTCAACAGGCAGCAACCACACTCAAACAAATTGCGTAAGATCATGGGAATTCAATGGTTCAGATATTTCTGATGAGGATTTAGAGATGTTGTGGTTGTGGATCACAGTTCCAACAGTGCTTATTGTGTTAAGCGCAATTGCGATTTACTTGTATTTGCAGAGGAAAAACAGAGAGAAACCAGATGATGAATATCCAAGAATTGAAGACCAGATTCAAGGGTCCTCTATGGCTCCAAAAAAATTCCAATTGAAAGAGCTTAGAAAAGCAACAGGCAATTTCAACCCCCAAAACAAGCTTGGAAAAGGTGGCTTTGGAACGGTCTATAAGGGATTCTTGGAAAAATATAAGGAGGTAGCCGTCAAGAGAATCTCGAAGGATTCACGCCAAGGCAAACAAGAATTCATAGCGGAAGTCACAACAATCGGTAGCTCACATCACAAGAATCTAGTGAGATTGATTAAATGGTGCTACGAAAGGCGTGAGCTACTTCTGGTGTATGAGTTCATGCCAAATTGTAGCCTAGACAGGTTTATATTTGGCATGGAGGAAGTACCAACACTGAGTTGGGAAAGAAGGCATGCCATAATTTATGGGGTAGCTCAGGCATTGGATTATCTTCATAATGGGTGTGAAAAGAGGGTGCTTCATCGAGACATTAAATCTAGCAACATAATGTTGGACTCAGGGTTCAATGCAAAGCTAGGAGACTTTGGACTAGCTCGTACCATTCAACAAAGCGAAAATACTCACCACACAACGAAAGTGATTGCAGGAACACCGGGCTATATGGCTCCAGAAACTTTTCTTACTGGTAGAGCAACTGTCGAAACAGATGTCTATGCATTTGGTGTTCTTGTATTGGAAGTTGTAAGTGGAAGGAAGCTTGGAAATCACAATGAAGAACAGAGTGTTTACAACAACAACAACAACAACAACAGTTTGTATTGGCTATGGGATCTTTACAGGCAAGGAAGGATCCTTGATGCTGTTGATTCAAGATTGAAGAAGGAATTTGATGAGGAGGAAGAAATGCTGAGCATAATGCTTATTTGGCATTGGCTTGTTGCCATCCAAATCCACACTAGAGACCCTCTATGAGAACAGTTTTGCAGGTACTCAAAGGGGAAGTACCACCACCAGTTGTGCCTACTGAAAGACCAGCTTTTATGTGGCCAGCCATGCCTCCTTCATTCAAAGATGACTAGGAAAACATTTCTAGTGGAAGGTAACTTGATCAATTTACAAAACTCACTAGGATATGAATCATGCCAACAGCTAGAATTGGAATGTTACTTGCAATACTTTTTTGATAAAAATGTCAATGATTATTAATTAGTTAGTTTAGGATTTATCTTAGGATTGTCTTTGTTTAGTGTCAAAATGTATACATTGGAAAATAATGCTAAAGGCCTAACAATTTCCACAAACACCACCTGTTCCAAGTCGCAACCCTGTGTCCCTGTCCCACCCATCAATAACCGCAAACAGGAAAAAATTTATGTAGTTAATTGCAGAAGAGTGCAAGTCTGCTTCCAGGATGTGATGAAACACCCGATTTATGATTCAGTTAATTGCAGAAGAGTGCAAGTCTCCTTCCCGGATGTGATGACAATCCTACTTCCCGGAGCCCCTACTTCAAGAGGAGCACGTAGGATAGTCCAGTCATTGTAATTTTCATTCCAAACATCATCCAAAACGACTAAAAACTTCTTTCCATACAGTTTTTCCTTTAGTTTCACTTGCAACAAATTTGAATCATTGTCATCACAATTCTCAGAGGTGACAGATTTTAGAATTGTTTTTGTTACCCTAACACCATCAAAATCTTCAGAAACACAAGCCCATACTTTTATATCAAAATAACTTTTCACTTTATCATCATTGTAAACAAGCTG
Organism: Fagus sylvatica; assembly: GCA_907173295.1. Taxonomy (NCBI): domain Eukaryota; kingdom Viridiplantae; phylum Streptophyta; class Magnoliopsida; order Fagales; family Fagaceae; genus Fagus; species Fagus sylvatica. Next base: position 37,218,230 of record OU015761.1, on the reverse strand, counting down.
GGCTAGAGTTGTCTTTCCTATACCTCCCATACCAAGAATGGGAATCACAGAAACTTCATCATCACTACAATTTTCTTAACAGATTAACTTCATCATCACATTACAATTTTCACTTTAACAATAATTGCATTACAGCCTCTTTATCATTTTCCCTACCATAAACATGAGCTTCATTCACTAAGGAAGTTGGGGTTAGTCTCCCTCTTGTTCTGGATGGCCTCCCATCAACATTTTCTCTCAAATTCAGATAATTTTTTTGTGTCTTTATATCATGAAATCTAGCAGTGATTTTATCTATCGTTGATCCCATCCTAAAATTGGTCCTAAGAACATTTGGACTCAAAACATTAAAATAAGAGGGGATGAGGTTCTGTACCTTACTTGTGCTGGCATGGTTCTCACTCATCACTTTGAGGTTCTCACTCATCACTTTGAGGCGCAATTCTTCCATGGCGAACTCATCCAGTATGTCTTCCAAATCATAAACCAAGTCTCTGAGATCATCCAGCCACCTTTTCACTGCCCAGTCTGCCCTGTCAGTTTGTTGCTTGTCCTCTGCATCATCCAGCACTCCCTGAATTATCGACAATGTGTTCCTCCACTTCTCCAGCTTCTTTCCAACTCCCTCTCGACGTGCATATTTCAACAACTCTGGAGACAACAATCTCTCAAACAATGCTTGAATGAAGGCAGAAAGAAACAGCTCTGCTATTGCCATTGTTAATGAATTAATCAGGGAAGAATGCAATGCAAAGATAACTCAGCAGTCAAAGCAAAAGTAGTTGGTTTCTTCTGTGAAAAATTGTGAAGTCTCAAAAGTATTGCAAGAATTCAAATTTGTTGGTGATGGAGCATATGATGTTTGTGCTTTGTGGGGAACTTGCTTAATTGCATGTTTCTATATATAGTGCATGCTCTTTATCTGTCACGGAGTGTTAAAGATAAAGTCAATTAGGTCCTATTTAATCTGGTTGTTATCTAGCACAGGATATAGTTTAGACTTCGTGTATATCTGCTGTAGTACTAGTCAAAGACCTATCTACAACACGGTGTCACCATTAATATTATAATCAATATCAATATCTATAATCTATAATCTATTATACAAACTAATAGGTGAAGCTTTAGCTTTCTCCCTAAAGATGCCACATCAGATTTCCTATTCCCACACCCTTCCTCCTCACCTATATCTCTAATTAATTAATTCTCTCACTCTTACCTTTTAACATTTACATCTATTTAATTCTCTCCCTTTTCGTAGACTTTTTCTCTTCCTCACATCTTCTTCTACCTCACCTCTTGAACTCCCTTACCTCTTCATCTCCCTCACCTCCTCATCTCCCTAATTGATTGCACCCTAATCTCCTATTTAAACACCTTTGTGTGATTTCCTAACCTTCATGTCTGATTGCCTTTGTGGCTTTGTTCCTATCATCATGTATTTTTTTCTTGTATAGGTAGTATAGGGTGTTATTATGCACAATTGAGTAGGCATTTGATAATGCCAAGGAATTGCCAAATACATTCTTAAAAGAAAGTTATTTGCCTCCTATGATTCTCATTTTTGTTTTCGTATTATCGATCTTGGTTCTGCAACTGCTAAAGGCCCGTAATGAAGATTCAAAAGGCGAAGGAAATCTCATTTCAAAACAAGCAGGAAAAAACGTGAATGAAAAAGGCAGATTGGAACAAGCAATTGAGAGAAAGCCACATGCAGAACACATTGAGAACTATTTTATGTTAATACTAAAAAAAAGTTTTAGTTTATATTTTTTTGGGTGTCTAACTCCTAATGAGATTGTTGATTTAATATGTACTTTTTTCTTCTTATGATTGATTGTGTTTTTCTTTTCCTTTTTTGGATTGAATTGGTTCATGTAAAAGCCAATAGATAAAGAGCCCATGAATGTTGATGAAGCTTTTGTCCCTAGGTTTTATACTAAAAAAAAGTTTTAATCTATATTTTTTTTGGATGTCTAACTCCTAATAGATTAGAGATTCAACAAATATATTAAAGACACAAATAACATTTGGTAGATATCTAAAAATGAGGAAGAATTATTAAAGCGGATTATTGCTTTTACCATATGAAAAAAAATCCACGTATCGCGCGGCTCCACAACTAGTATATAAATTAAAACTCGAAGCTGAGAGAAAAAAAAAATTTTCTCCTATAAACACCGCCACGTCATAATCTTTTCACTCACAGACGTCCATCTCATCTTACCCTCTTTTTCACTCTCTCTCATCTTTCACTTTTTCATCTCCCCCTCACCTCTTCATCTCCCACTCTCTCCCCCCCTCGCCTCTCCATCTCCCTCAACTCTTCATCTCACATGGGTTTTTCCACCCTTTGCTTCTTCATCTCCCTCACCTCTTTATCTCCCATGGGTTTTTCCACCCTTTGCCTCTTCATCTCCCTCACCTCTTTATCTCCTATGGGGTTTTCCCTCACCTCTTCACCTCCCCAATTAATTGCACCCTCAATCTCCTATTTAAACTCTCCACTACCCACTGCCCCAACAAATGTGATGCTGTGCTCAAAATTTTTTTTTACTCCCTATACTTCTATGGTGCTTTGTGTATGAAAGACGCAATTTTTTTCCTCTTTTGCTCTTTAATTCGATTTATGGATTTTGTGGTATGTGTTATTACGAGGATTGTAGTTTTTATTTTTATTTTTTTATTGGATTTATGGGTTTGAACTTTTGTTTGTAGTTTTGTGGTGGTTGGTATTTTTTTTTTCCCCTTGGTTTTGTGATTGAGGTTGTGTTTTTTGTGTTATGGTCAAATTGGATTTGTTTTGTTTTGTATATATAATTATATATATATATATATATATATATATATATATATATATATATATATATTCATTGCATAAATTTGATGATAATTGAAACTATTCAAGAAGTTGATGCTAGTGTTCACGGGTCTACATTATAAATAATTTTCTTATATTTTGCACACAAAATTAAGACGTTTTTGCGCATCACGCGGATTTGCGACTAGTATAAATTAAAACTCGAAGCAGAGAGAAATTGTTTTCCCTCCTCCAATCACCGCCACATCAGATTTCCTCTTCCCACACAATTCCACTTCAATCTCATCTTTCACTCTCTTTCTCATACGTTTTATCTCTTAATGCTCTCCCCATTGCCTATTCATCTCCTTAACCTCTTCATCTCCCACTCTCTCTTCCGCTCAACTCTTCGTCTCCCTTAAACAACTAACTATAGTTAACAGCTGAACCACATTTATTTTTTGAAACAACTCTATAATGAGTAATAACTGCTTATCTTCAACCCCAAAATTTGAAATTCCAGCAGTCACTTATAGCATCCCTATATATAAGGTTGTATTTCATGGCAAAACCACCAAAAAAGGAAAGGAAAAAGTGGCAATATCTATGAGAGTCTATAGGGGAAGAACATTCGGTTTGTAGGCCCGTGAATAAACCAAGAAACAGATTCATGGGTCTACCAGTCGGATTTGTTCTTTTCCCCTTGATTTCTCCCTCAAAATGGCAGCAGTGATAGCAGATTTGCTTCTTTGGAAGCCAAAATCGATCTCTCTCGCCAGATCCCAAGCCAATCGATTTCGCCATCCATTCGTCAATCACTCAGACTTTGTTTGCCGCTCCACCATCGACTTTATAAGACAAAATCGATCTCCCCTACTTTGATTTACCTTGATTTTGGCTAGAGAAGAATAAGATATTCAGAGAAGATTTTCTTAAACGGAGGAGGCGTGTTGTGATTTTTGTAAAGCTAGGTATTTTTTTTCTTCTTCTATCAAAGTTACAGTAAAAACTTATAATAAATGTATATATTTTTAAATTTTCTTTCCTAAAATGGCTAAAGTATCATTTTTTTAATTACTATATTTTTGCCTTTCCTAAAAAATTGTCATGTATACAAATTTGTTAGAATATTTTAAATGATACGAAAATATTTAGTTAAAATCTGTAAGTAAAAAAATATCATTTTATCTTTAACCTCTTAATTATACTTTAATCTTTATATATATATATATATAACCCTTCTTTACTTATGTTTCCATTTAATTTTTTTTTAATAAATTTAAAATTTCCTCTAAGAGTGGTATTAATTGCTATCTTTAAACCGTCTGACAATTTATTACCACTTATCACTCTCTGTCTTCCAATTATTTCTCTCCTCATTTATTCCAATTAAATATTTATTATTTTTTGCCTTACCATCTTTTCTCTCTTTTCCAATTATTTCTCTCCACATTTATTCCAATTGATTATTTATTATTTTTTGCCTTCCCCTCTTTTTTCTCTCTCCCACGTTTCTTTCCCCTTGGTTCCAATTATTTCTCTCCTCATACTCCTATTTCCATAACAATTCACGCCAGAATATGCCTCCCAATGTTTTTCCTATTTTAATTCCTTCCCATCTATGATTATCCTTATCTGTCTGAGAAATTATTCAGTCCACCGGGTGAACCACGTCATCCGTCCACCATTCCAATAATTAAATGACACATGTGATAATTAATACAGTCAGCTTGGGGCTATTTGGTCATTTTAAAAGTATGGGGTTAATGGTTAAAAGTTGACTGTATTAATTATCAAGCTGACTGTATTAATTATCAGACGTGTCATTTAATTATTGGAATGGTGGACGGGTGAACCACGTCACCTAGTGGACTGAATAATTTCTCTGTCTGTAGGGATTTTATTAATTCAACAATGAATAATTGTTTTTTCCTTTTTTATTTAAAACAAAGCCAATCAACGTTTGTTTGTTTTTTTTTACAAGAGTTACACCTTTCGATTTCCAAACAAAATTGTTATACATTTATAAATAAAATATATCATGTTAAAAGAAATTAGGTTTCCTTATATCCATTTAAATAAATCCCAATAAATAAAGTTGTATTAAATTAATTGAAAATTAATAAAATATAATGAACATATTTTCTCAAATATTGGTTAAGAAACACTATTTTTTATAGGTACAACCTCTGTTCTTACAACCTCTATCAAAAACCAAAAACCAAATTAAAGAATTTTTATATTTTATTGAATATTTTAACAAGAGACCTTCAAGGACGTGCGGCTCTCTTACTGTAATATGTTTTTATATAACATCCCAAGTAAGGCTATAATTCTAGCAAAGGTCAAAGACCTACAATTGACACAGTAATTCCTAAAATTAAGGAATTGTAATTCCTTAATAATAGGTATATATATATATATATTAATAAAATATATATATATATATATATTGGAATAAAATGGTATACGGTTGAAATATTTGCTTGAAGCTGATTGAGTAATTTAGTCCAGTAATAATAGGGATGCTAATATAGTTCCTTAACATAACTTAAACTTATAGGTTTTACCGAGAAAACAAACAAAAGATGGAGAGAATTTCGATAAGCAAGGAAGAAAAGGATTTTGGAGAGAGAAGGTGATGGAGGCTAAATTCATTTAATGCGGTTAAATCACTAATTAATTCAAAATGATGACATGGCCATTAGTGCTTTTTAACCGTCAAATTTAATAGAAATTAACGGTTTAAAAAACCCATCTCATATATATATATATATAAATTTTAGTCAAGATCGCTAATTTTATCACTTTTATTTCAATCTAATTAATAATAAAATTAGTTATTATATCATCACAGTTCAATGTTCTCCAATTCTTTCAATTTTTTTTATTAATTAAATTTTTTACCATAAACAATATCATCAATTAAGCCCATTACAAATTATATATT
>OU015761.1:37148106-37212380 GCA_907173295.1 Fagus sylvatica | reverse complement strand
ACTAAATGCGCAAAAAAATTGTAGCAGGTTTATTCTAACCATTATTAAGCTGCACATTAAAGATCATAAATTGAATGTATGACATTTCAAAAGATCACATATAAGAGCTAATATTGTAATCATTTTCCATTTGAACATAACAACGAATTGGCTACCACATTATAAATTCTTTTCATGTAATGCATCCCCAGCTCTGGTAATGTTAAATACAAAAGCAGAAACCATAATGGTAAATTTACTTTGTCCATAACTAAAAAATTGATAAATTAGGTTTTGAGCAAGAGGTAAAATCCTAATAATGTCTAGAACTTAAGTGTATGCATGCACTTGTAGTATTAACACTGAGTTTGTCTTATTCAAAAAGGTTTTACTGCTTTCAACATTAAAACTGAGGTATTAATGCAGAGTATATTTTCAAGCAACAGTAGCACATTTCATTAGAACATTTGCTCACAATAAAGATGCATGGATTGTCCTAGGTATTTTTATTTTTTTAAATGAAACACACTCGCTTTTGATATATTTAAGTTCATGCAGGTAAAAGAACAAATGTTCAACAAGCGTAAGAGAATATCCACATCATATGCTGCCATTCTATTCTAATTATTTGCAACTACCAGTTATACATTCAGTTTATTCTATTGCACCAATTCCATACCTATTAGCCCATGTCTAAGTGTATCAAAGACAAATGACTAACCTTGACACTGAAGAGAACACTATCATCAGAAACTTGCTGGCCAGCTGTAACTAGAAGCCCATGGACACACCCAGCACTTGGTGCCTTTACAACATGCTTTTAGAGGGAAGAGAGAAAAAAAAAAATACCAGTTCAGCTAGAAAACTTTCAAAAAATGAATTATTAGTTGCAAAAATGCAAGTAACATTAGTACAAACCTCCATCTTCATTGCCTCTAAGACTAATATGGGTTGCCCTTCCTCCACTTTTGACCCATCCTTCACCAGAGCTTTGACCACTAAACCAGCCATGGGTGCCACAACAGAATAAGCATACCTCAATCACTTCAAAAATAAATTACTGGCCAAAGAAAAAATAAAATGCTCTCTTAAACATGAATCACTTCAAAATTACTGGCCAATAAAAACCATTCTTCAAACACATTACAAGTGGATGCATACCTCAATCAGATAGTTTCCCTCTGGCTTATGAGTAATTGAAAGTGTCGAGATTTGAAGCACTACTATCATATTCATTTTCCCATTCAAGTTCCATTGTACGCTTAGCACAATGATGGATTCTGAAAGGGGGAGAAAAATACTATATGGAAAGTGAGTTGTTTCCTGCTGAACACATTGGCAGATGTAAATATCAAGAGTGCTTTTAAGAACAACTAACATACACCCCAAGACAAGAATGGGACCTTCAATTTACCATGGGGATTTTTTTCTTTCAATAGAGAATGTTCCTTGAGATAACACACGCAGCTACTACGGTTGCACTAAGTCTAGCAGCATCATTTGATGATAGTTGATTGGAAGGAGCAACAAAGAAATCATCTTTAAAGCGTTCAATAAAATGAGTTTCTACATTGCCATTATCAAATGCCCAATGGTTCGCTAGTTTTTGGAGGAAATTGATATTGGTTGGTAAACCTGCAACCTATTAAAGAACAACAGCATTTGTGTTTCAATCAGGATGAAATCTGTCTAAAGGATGGAATACATCTCAAGAACCATTTTAATTGATAGACTAATGGAATACATCTCAAGAATACATCAATCAAATCACAATGAAAGAACTAAATTTTAATTTTCAAATTTGAAATTTGAAAGACTTCCCATTAAAACAGATTACTCAAAGTATTACACTGCCTTAAATAATACTTCTGATTAACTATAACCAAATAACTAAGAAATCTAATCACTCACAATAACTAACTTTAGTAAATAACAACTAAGATATTCCTATCCAGCAACTAACTCTTTCTAAGGACTCCTACTAGATAACCACATATTCCTATACAACAACTACTCCTTCTAATGACTCCTAATAGAAAACCATCTCTAGTCTTCTCATCAGCCACTACTAGCATCATCAATTATCTTCACATCATCATAACGGGTAACACTAGCTTCTAATGCCATGGCTTCCTCCTTATCCTCGAAAGCCACTTCTTCACTCCTACCCCAGGTCATGATAAATACATAGCTCATTTGGCCTCCTCACTAAGTCTTTTGGTTCACCAAGAACCTCACCTTAGCGGAGTCACCTCAAGGTTTTAAAACACATCTTTAAAATCTCTACTTTAAAACACGTCTTTCATATAGTAAGTTCACAAAGACAAGTTGATCACAAAGACATTGTAAAAAAGACATAATAATCGTCACGAAGACAGAGTTGTCACAAAGTTTCCAAAACCATTCCTTGTCAATGATTTCCATGCTTCATGCACTTTCCATAAATCATTAAATAACGAGCATAGTACACCTTTTAGGAAAACCATGAAGGATATTTCAATCTTTAAAATGCCAATATGCAATAATGATTTGTTTTCTAAAAATTCCCATTAAGTAGCTACTTAGCTCGCATGATCACCAGTTTTACCTGCGAGCACTAAACAAGCAAGCCAAGCTAGTCACTAGGTCCATCACCAAGTACCTTGGAACCTAGAAACATAAATCAAGCCTATAAATAATCTTACCCATCACAAAGTAGACCACCACACTTATCTCCATAAACTAAAAGGATCCCCTAATATTCAAACCAAAGGCTCTAAGGCCTAACTTAACTATCCTATGACAAGGATCCATTCCCGTTGGTAAACAAACAACATACAACTAATCTCAAACACCATAAGGTTACCAAAATATCTTAATACCCCATTTCAAGCAATGTGCATTAATCACAGAATAAATCAAGACACATCACCCATGGAAACAAACAATATCCAAACAGAGTTAGCAAGCATTTATACTTCTTTTGGGTACTAAACAATAGACCCAAGCCACAATAAAACTCCAGCAAGTGATAAACATATTAAAGAATACTCATGAAATTTCAACTCAATCCAATAAATAAAAGCTTGGGACAAATTCTGCAAAAATATCTATTTTCAGATTAAAATGAAAGCAGGTCAGCCCCTTTGTAAAATTCGTTTGACCCACTTAGAATTATCCAATTAGCCTGAAAATTTATAGGGATGTACTTTTATATGTGCACAACGTACCACAGAAATTTCAGCTCAAAGAGAGTTCTACATAATTTATTAAAAATCCGGCAATGTGGCTGACTCAAATCTGACAGATTTAGAGTTAGGAAAGGGCAATGACTACTTGGTTCAAGGAAACACAATTCAAACCAAGGCCATGGATATTATCTTCCAAAAATATAGGAACTTCAGCTCTTATAGAAAAATCCTTTTTTAAGTTTTGTATTAAAACACCACCCAAAAATTACCCATTAAATTAATCAATACCCATAACATTTAAAACAACAAACTCTTTTACATTCCATAATCCATCTTTCCCATACCATTTTGTACTAATTGCTAAAAAATTACAACCTAATCAAAAGTTCTTGCACCATCAAGACTTAAAGAATGCTAGCTACTCGTGGGAGCAAGATATATTTTAAAGTAAAAATACATAAAAATTTATGGCTTCACCAAACTGTTGTATCCTTAAAAATAAAATCAGGTCAGAAATTTTTTATTTTTAATTTAAATAATATCATGTTTAAAGAGAAATATACCATCATGACATTGGAAGCAACTAAAGAAGTTGAAAGGGACAAAACCTCACTTTGGACATAAGCACTACGCTAAAACATCGGATTAATCACGGAAGAAACCGAAATTAAAATGAGGTTTAAGATTACACCTTCATCAATTTAAGCAAAAGCATAGGTATGGTTGATTTAGAAAACCCTTGGAAATTAGTTTCAATACAAATCGATTTCAAACACAATTGATAAATGGATGTAGTTAGTGGCAATGGCCATGAGGTATCCAACATTTCTCTCCAATCCCTGTAGACTTGTAGTTGTATGCATGACTTGGTTTTGTGTATCATCATCAACATGATCTTCTCTTTTCAACACAGGAATTAAGAGGCTTTAGAAGCCTATTTGGATAAAAAAAAAAAAAATAAGTACACTACAAAATGAAATGTGAAAAAATATATTTACCTATTTTAATTCCTATGTTTCTTCCTTGTGTTCCAAACTTTTTTTGCATTGTCATGTTATTAAAACAAGAATGATGTTATAAATACTAAATAGTATCATATAAACTTTAAAAACGAATGTGTCACCAATTACAAGACATTAATTAAAACATTTATTTTTTTGTATTGAACTTATACCAATTGCATTCATTGTAATATCAATATATAAGTTTTTTAGAAGAAAATTTGTAGTTATTTTAGTATTTTCTTTAAAAAAAAAAAAAAAAATCACTGAATGATAGTTTGAAAGAACTTTGTTTAATGCATTTCATGTGATATGTCCCATTTAATGAAGCATCCAATAAATATATATTCAATTTTTTGGCACATAAAATGCCTTAAATGAGATCACTGCATGAAATTTTCCTCAGTAAAATTATTCATTGTCCATTTTGTAAATCTAATAGCAGATAATTAAATTGTAAGAAAATGTTTTTTCTTTTCTTTTTTTTCTACTCAAGCAATTATCTTTTCCCTCTTCAACAAAAAGCAAAATTGAAATTTTCTTAGTACTCCTTGAAATTAACTGAATTTTAACCATTTGATTATTTTTGTTTTCCATCACCTCCACCAGATTAACCTCTAGGACTGCATTAAAAAATTCTTAATTTATTCACTTCATTCTTGGGATTTGTGTTTCTTGTTGTTGCCCTTTGATCGCTCTTCTGTTTTTTTACTCAATGAAGTCAATGTTCTCTCTTTTTTTGTTGGAACTAAATTCAATTTTAAATTCTAGTATTTAATTTGTACGTATGCACATTTAATTTATAGCACGCAATAGCATACACTGGAGCACAAGAAGTGTACGGGGCAAAAGCGACAATAAACGTGTGGGATCCTTCAATCCAAGTGGTCAATGAGTTTAGTCTCTCCCAGATTTGGATTCTTTCTGGTTCATTCGATGGCTCAGATCTCAACAGCATAGAAGCTGGATGGCAGGTACTTCTTCCAATTCCTATCCTGCCACACACACTATCCAACAATCAATTTTATAATATATTGTATTTTATTTGTAATTATTTCTAGAAAATATGAAAACATAGAGTACTACATTATAGAATTTTGAGGGTTGTCGAGTAATGCAAGTTACAAGATTTTTTTTTAATAGTAATGTGAGTATTTTTTTTCTTTTGGTCCAAGTAACTTAATTAAAATAATAAATAAGTTAATTAGTATTGAATTTTGAATTTTCTGAAGTTTTGATCATTCTACTAGTCAGGTCAGTCCGGAGCTTTATGGTGACAGCAGGCCCAGATTGTTTACTTATTGGACGGTCAGATCTCTCTCTCTCTCTCTCTCTCTCTCTCTCTCTCTCTCTCTCTCTCTCTCTCTCTCTCTCTCTCTCTCTCTCTCTTAATTTGTTAACTAAGTATGATTTATTGTAGTTGTTGCTATAATTATTATAATAATCATTCACTATTATTATTTACTATGTTTTTCAATATGCAACTTTTTTATAAGGATTAAACAAAAACAAAAAATGGAATCCTTTTTAGCAGATAATCATGTGGATCACCTTCATGTGGTTAGAGACATCATGACTTCCTCTTTCTAAGATTGCATTATGAAAGTCAACTTCATTTATTAGGGTTTCTTTGGGAATATTTTTTTAGCTCTAAACCTATTGATTTATATACACGTGCATCATAAGTTGTAGTTAGTGAAGGTACTATATTTACACTGGACCATCTAAATTATAGAGAATATTGTGAAATCCATGTCTATCACACTATCACACTTGTGAAATCCATCCAATATGAGAGGATGTTGTAAGTAACATGTTACATGAAATCTATTTTCGCCAAACAAGAGCACTTTAATATCCATGTCTATGCACAATGATTTTTCAAAATTTGCCACAATCCAAGTTCTATTTAAATTTGGTTGCTTTTGTATTTATTTATTTTAATTTTCCGTATATATAAACCTTCTGCCTCTTGATATATTTCCTAGTTTATGCAAAAATAAAATAAAATAAAATAAAATAATTGGTTCACAAACTATCCAGCATACATTCAATGGGATTGTCCCATCATATTCCTTCATAACAATGGAGTGAATTAACTTGCAGTACCTTGCAGGAAAAAGTCATATATATGGGCTTGAGCATTTATATGTGACAGATTCTAGTAGGTGAAACTATTAAATACTCCTTATCATGCTACCCCTTCATAAATGATTATAGGATTCCGAATCCCACAAATGGAACCCATTTTAATAAATATAGGACAAAGGCTCACATGTTCGTTGAAAAAAGATGAGACCTTAATATGCGGTGTCAACTACTTATTACTGAATTTTCCAACTTCTACCGGCCATTTGGGGGTATGAAATGGAAAGAAATCATGGGAGCCATAATTCCTTGTTTGGGAAGATGATTTTATAATCCTATTCCATTTCTTTTTAAGAATTCTTTCTAAAAAGAAAAGAAAAAAAATGAGAGGAGCACGTATTCTTTTGATAACATAAAATTAAATTAAATTTATCCCTATTTTGAAAAATAAAAATAAAAGTTAAATAGTATAATAAAATATATATATATATAATAAAAAATATATATATTTATTTACTTTCTATTTTTCTTTTTTCTTTTACAAACTCTTAAACACATTAGAAAAAAGATATTATTCTTTTTTTCTTTCCATTTTATTTTATTCCTTTATAATATATTCAATTATTTTATAATCTCCTAATTATGTGAAAAGTATATAAACAAGTCCATCTGCTTTTACCTATGCTTATAAAAGAATCACTTAATTTAGTGAGCAATATACCACTAATTCATGTGAATTTTAATCCCTTTGTTATATATTACAGACTGATTCGTACCAGGCAACAGGGTGCTACAACCTTCTTTGTTCAGGATTTGTGCAAACCAATAGTAGGATAGCTATTGGAGCTGCCATTTCTCCAGTATCATCAGTTTCAGAAAACCAATATGACATCACCATCCTCATTTGGAAGGTACACACACATAATTTCCATTACATCACATGTACATTTTTTTTTTAATTTTTTAATTTTTTTTATAACTTAAAATTTTTTATTCTTCTAATTTTAATAGGATCCAAAAGTAGGAAATTGGTGGATGAGCTTTGGTGACAATACATTAGTAGGATATTGGCCAGCAGAGCTATTTACACACTTAGCTAACCATGCCACAATGGTGGAGTGGGGTGGTGAGGTGGTGAACACACGGGCCAGCGGCGAGCACACTTCGACCCAAATGGGCTCAGGTCACTTTGCCGATGATGGGTTTGGAAAAGCAAGCTACTTTCGGAACCTAGAGATCGTTGACGCCGACAATAGTCTCAGCTCAGTCCACGATATCTCAACCCTAGCTGAAAACACCAATTGTTACAACATCAAGAGCTCCTACAACAATCTATGGGGCACATATTTCTACTATGGGGGCCCTGGGAACAATCCACAGTGCCGATGATCATAATCACCATCATTTTCAACATATTATCATCAACATTATTATCATTATCTTAATCATCACAATATATAACTTTTAAATCCCCGTAAAATCTCCATATTGTTAAATTCTTTATGTGTAATTATAGAATTTATGCTATTTCCACTCTTGTTTCTGTTTGTACCACATTTTTTGGATGTGAGGCTGTATTAATTGAATAATACAAAATTAAGCATTGCATAAACAGGAGTGGAAATAGCAGTATTTTGGATACATATATTTTATTTCAACGTTTAATTAGTTGATTGTAGTAGCAAAAGTTTTTTTTTTTTTTTTTTCCTAGTTGCGATTGCCAAGAGACGTTGATTTCTCGTTAGCATATTGGCATGTTCATTATCCCCATTATCTATTACTATTTTTTTTTTTTTTTTTTTCTAGTTGCGATTGCCAAGAGACGTTGATTTCTCATTAGCATATTGGCATGTTCATTGTATTTATCCACATTATCTATTACTATTAGGAGGATTCCTCCCCTCATGTCCACTTTTAGGAACTGTAAAAAATATTTTTCATATCTTCCAATTTTCCTAATTTATTCATTGATTTCAAATGATAATGTTTCTTAGAAATAAGAGTGTAATAGTCACATCCCTATATAGAAAAATGTCTATTTTAGTGTACAGATTAAAATCACCCCATATTTTAGATCTATTGATTTGCATTTAAAATAAAAATTAAAAGTTAAAAGAGTAATCTATTGATTTGCTCAAATTCAAAAGTTAAAAGGATCACAATTCCACATTCATATTTCATGGTTTTTTTTTTTTTCTCTCTCACATCTCCCTTATCTACTCCACTTTCCAATTTCCCACTTTCCACTAACTTCACAACTCCTCATTTACTCAACTTTTGGCTCTCCCTCTTTTTTCTCTCTCACTTCTCCCTTATCCCTATAATATTATAACTATAAACTTTTCAAATAATTACTTAAAAAAAAAACTACTTAGACTAAAAGGAAAATAGTTTGGCCAGCTCTCACTTTTTTTCTATCTCCATATTTGATTTTTTTTCCATTTAAATTTAAATAATTCAACTAAAAATTTAGCACCAAAGTCCAAAAAAAAAACACTCCTAAAAAAAAATTTACATATTAAGATAATAGGACTCTTTGGTTTCCACTTTCTTTAAAATTATCTTTTATTTGCTCTCACACACTATCTCTCTCTAAAATTCTATCTTTTTTTTTTTTTTTAAATAAAAATAAAAATTTGCAAGGAAATTCTATCTTTTATCTTTTATCTTTTTGCTCTCACTTTTATCTTTATTTGCTCTCACACCACTTTCATTCAATTTTTTTTTTCCTTATTTCAAATCTCTATATCTATATTATAATGTAAAACCGAATCTTTTTTTACTTTTCATTCCTTTTGTTGACTTCATAGAATTTTGACACATAAGCTTTTCAACCCTCACAATTTTACACATCATTATTATTATTTTTATTATTTTTAACTTATGCTTAAATCTATTTCCCAACCTGACTATGTCACACGATTATTCATTTTCTCACTTTTCTTTCTTTTAACTCTCTCAACCTCTCTACTACGTGACCTTGAAGTCTTTAGAACCGGATTGGAAGTAGATCTCTGAACCTTGAAGTCTTAGGAAGCAGATTTGTGATGTAGCTGTCAACACAATGGAAGCTGGAGTCCTACAACGGCAACTGAGAATGTAGAATTTTTTATCATTGTTTCCTTTAATTATCTTCCGTTCAAAGTATAATTTTCTCTCTAAAGATTCTCTTTTCCTTCCTCTAAAATTTGAATAACTTATATTTTTGCAATGGTATCAATTAATTTGAGGGTTGGTGGATTTGTTCTCTCTAGAAATTTTACGCTTGACATAGGGTTGGTAGATTTTTTTTTTTTCATTTAATAGTGTAATTCTAAAAAAGCACAGGGTTGTTTTCACTAACGGAAGTGTTACGTTTGGTAGGTTTCATATTGCAATTTTTTTGCCTCTGATATCTTTGCCATTTTATGCATTCTGTGCAACTCAATGTAATTCAAATGGGAGTTGAGTGCATCTCTTGAAAAGGAGATATTCATTTGTTAGAATTTAGGATTCAACAATATTCAAAGTAAGAATCTGAGATAGGTTGGTGGTTGAGGTCTGTGTTATCTGCTCCCTTAAAATGTTCGAAGAAATCCCTGAACAAAACTTTTCATCACCAAAATAATTGTTTCTAAAGTTTGATTTATTAACTGATTTAATCTTTCATAGGAATTGATCTTTGTTGAATTTGTAATTCTGACATTTAAAGTAGCTATGGATATGTTAATCGTTGATGAATTTTTTTAATTTAATGGAGGGAAGGAAGTCGTTTATGGTTTATGGTTCTGATTATAGAGTCAATTAAAATATTGTGAAAGAAGCCATATTTGAATGATATGCTGTGTATGGGTTTATAATTGCTATTGAGGATGTTGTGGTACAATAAAAAAATCTACCTTCTAGATATGGTTTGGTGAATGGCATAGCTCTAATTGCCCATCTATAAATTATTTTTTGTTAAGTTTTATCTTTTTCTTTCCCACAAACATAGATGCATATTCTTTGTTGCAATTGGGATGCTATGCTTATTTATATCTCGCTTTCCAATAATGTGAGGGATGACAGCCTCCCTAACATGAGGCCCACAAGGATATAAGAACGAATCTTCTATTTCAGCGATGTTCGATTCTGTATCGTTGGTTTTGTGAAAATGTTTAACAAAGCATGGTAAAAGGTAAAATGAAGTGGTCAGTAGAATTTAAATGTATGGAAAATATTATTTCTTGGTTTTTTTTTTTTTTTATTATGGTTTTGATTTTCTTATTCTGTTTAGTTTGATACTGCGTTCAAAACTCTTGACATACAGACGAAGACTCACATCCTTTGAAAAATCCCTTAAATGGGTTGCATTTTCAAAACTCTTGACATACAGGTGAAGACTCACATCAATTCGCGTACCCACCAAATTGGCGACACGTGTCCAAAATCACCTTCCCCCCCATTTCAAACGTGGGTACAAAAAGAAAGCTCGTGAAATTACCACCAGACCCTTGACAGTTTATAATTCCGTGAGTCGTCCTTTCAACGACCCGGAAATTAAGGGGCATCTGATCATACACACAAAAAACAGTGCAATCACAATCATCATATACAGATGATCGTCCAACACACACGGATAGACGACTATCACTAAACCCCGATTAATGTTGGAAAAAGCGTTATGCCAACCCATCCTTATATGGATCAAGCTGTTACACATCATAGAAACACCCCATTTATGGTAGGAGGGATTCGAGCATAACATTTATGGATAATGAACGACTATAATCCCAACCCTATAAAAGGAATAGGAGGAGCCTAAACCAGGTATGCACAAAAAACCCTGATTACTCATTTCTTTCTCTAAGCTATTTGAACTTGATACGGACCCAAATTAAACCTCAATGACGACTAACCCATCATGGACGATAGTATTAAATCATCCAGCTGTGTACAGTTTCAAACCCACATGTCAAACGTGCCAGCTCTTCTATCCCTCTGGAAAAGTCAAAGCATAATTAAAAGACCAAAATCAAGGACCAGAGTGGTTACAAATCATGACCGGACGGTTACAAATCTAGGCATAAAGGCTATTTAATGACCAATAAACGGCTAAAGGATGGGAGTTTCCCTATATAAACCCCAGGAATCCTCAGACTAAGGTAATTCACTCTTTTTCTCACCTCTATACTTTCTGAATCTGTGTTCTTGTTCAAAACCGTTGTGTCTTTGCTAACTTAAGCATCGGAGGCTCCCCCCACCGGACCACCGCCGGTGCTCCCTTTCACTTGTTTCTCTGTTTTGCAGGTACTCACTCGTCGGTCAGAGCATCGTCCATTCGGATTGACCAACCGTGCGTGAGCCCACTGATTTTTAGGCATTATCAGTTGGCGCCGTCTGTGGGAACGACTTAATAAGCCACTGTCGTTCTTAGAGCAAAAAGGGCCGCACACAGGTCGATAGCGATCATGGAAGGAGCTCCCAACGACGGAACCAGTGCTGACCCCGCCATGACTCCAATTGAGAGGCAAATGCAGGTCATCGCCACCAGCATTCAGGACCTCGCTCGAGAAACATCTCGTCAGAATCAAGAGTTGTGGCAGGCCTATCAGGAAGGGGCCCCCAACCCCCCATGACGACAACCAACCTCCTCCGCGGGGTGGAAACAGGTCGAATGACCAGGAAGCTGACA
Source organism: Fagus sylvatica (assembly GCA_907173295.1). Lineage (NCBI taxonomy): Eukaryota > Viridiplantae > Streptophyta > Magnoliopsida > Fagales > Fagaceae > Fagus > Fagus sylvatica. The sequence continues at coordinate 37,200,489 of OU015761.1, read as the reverse complement.
GCCATCAAGTCACCCGTCGTAGGGGAGGCGAAGTTGAGAGAACTCCGCCCCGCAGCAGGCACAGAGCGGAAAGCGCAGGAAGTTCCGCTCCACCTAGCCAACATAAGACAGCTAAAACAACGAGGTAGTCCAAACAGCCAGAACGACCAGATAGGTCGTCCAAGCAGCCTGAACGAGAAGATCGACGGGGAAACTCCTCCAGACAACCTGATCATCCAGACCGATCCACAAGAGATCCGGATGACAAAACGGCACGTTTGGAGAAAGAATTGCGAGAAATGAGGAAACAAATGGGAGACATGAAGAACAGCCTGAGAGCGAAAGCTGCTCGCAACCTTGACAACCTCGTACACCGGTCTGATTCTCCGTTTATCCCAAGCATTGCTGACTTCCCGCTCCCGTCCAGATTTAAGGTACCATTGCTAGAAAACTTCGATGGAACCAAGGACCCATTTGACTACCTAGAAGGCCTTTAAAACAATCATGCAAGCTGCAAGCCGTCCCTGAAGAAGTAATGTGCCGAGCATTCCCCCTGGGACTGAGGGGATCTGCAAGGGTATGGTTCAACAAGCTCGAGTCAGAAGTCGATCGGTTCATTCGTCCAGCTCAGCCGTGCATTCATCGATCACTTTATTGGCAGCCAACGAAGGGGACGACCGCCAACTCACTTGCTCAGCGTCAAGCAAATGGAAGGAGAATCACTGAGGACATTTGTACACCGCTTCAACGAAGAAGCGATGAAGATAGATCGTCCAAAAGAAGATGTCACGGTAACAGCCTTCATGGCAGGTCTGCGAAAAGGGGATTTCCTCTATGAACTCTGCAAGGACCCCCCAGAAACAATGTCAGAACTTATGTACGAAGCCTACGAAACACATGAACGCAGAGGACGCCCTAGAGGCTATGGAACGACCCACCACCGAAAAGGCGGAAGGAAGCTGAGGATCGCAAACCTGAACCTTCCAAGCAAAAAGTTCCGAAATTCACCGAAACCCCGGAACGTAAACGGACGACCGCACCCCCCGTGAAATTCAGCAGTTTCACACCTCTGAACACACCTATCGACAAACTACTCTTGCAGATACAAGACGACCCATCACTTCGGTGGCCAGGTAAGATACGTTCAGATCCTAACAGCCGACCTAAAAACTTGTATTGCAGGTTCCACAGAGATCATGGACATCTCACAGAAGAGTGCGTAGCCTTGAAGGAACAAATAGAGACACTCATCCGGCAGGGCAAACTGCAGAAGTATGTCAGTCGTCCAACGAATACCCGTCCAGCAAAGCCTCCAGCACAGAGGGAACAGGCCGAACACAACAGGCCAGGACCCGTAGGAGAAATCAGAACCATCGTTGGAGGACCAGCATCAGGAGGAACCTCAAGAGCCTCAAGGAAAGCATATGCGAGGCAAGTACACAACATCATGGTCGTCCAGCGCCCACCAAAGAACATCCGCCTCGACGACCAGATCATCTCTTTCAGCGAAGAAGGACGCCAGAGGCACCCATCAGCCCCATGACGATGCCCTAGTGATAACAATTAACATTGCAGGTTTCACCACAAGGCGAGTAATGGTGGACAACGGGAGTTCGGCTGATATACTCTACCTCCCCGCTTACCAACAAATGCGGCTTGACAAGGACAAATTGCGCCCCATGGATGCACCACTCGTGGGATTCACAGGTGACAAGGTTTGCCCGGTCGGTATTGTGACTTTACCAATCACGGTTGGTACTCACCCAAAGACGGTCTCTAAGACGGTCGACTTCCTCGTCGTCAACTGTCCCTCAGCATACAACGCAATAATCGGACGACCAACCCTCAACCGTCTCCGAGCCGTGACCTCCACATACCACCTTCTCCTCAAATTCCCCACTGAGCACGGGATAGGGGAAGTCAGAGGAGATCAAATAGCAGCCAGAGAATGCTACCTTGCCTCCCTCGGGTCAGGGGGACAGAATCAGACGATGAGCATTGAAGAGCAGAAGGTTCTAGTGAAGCCTTCTGGGGAGCTGGACACCATCGAGCTAGAAGATGGACGACCAGAAAGGACGACCAAAATTGGAGCTGACCTTCCCCCAAAAATAAAAGAATCACTTGTCCAGTTCTTAAAAGATAACAAAGATGTTTTCGCATGGAGTCACGAAGACATGCCAGGTATCAACCCTTCCATCATTTCACACAAATTAAATGTTGACCCCTCTCTCCGCCCAATAAAACAGAAACGAAGAGTCTTCGCACCAGAATGGAACAATGCCATTATGGAAGAGGTGGACAAACTCCTGGCAGCAGACTTCATCAGGGAAGTGTTCTACCCCGACTGGCTTGCCAACGTAGTCATGGTAAAGAAAAGTACCGGGAAATGGCGAATGTGCGTCGACTTCACCGACCTAAATAAAGCATGTCCTAAAGATAGCTTCCCTCTCCCAAGAATAGACCAGCTAGTCGACTCGACAGCTGGTCATAAACTATTAACATTTATGGATGCATTTTCAGGTTATAACCAAATAGTGATGGACGAGAACGATCAAGAGAAGACCTCTTTCATCACCAGCAGGGGACTCTTCTGCTATAAAGTAATGCCATTCGGGTTGAAGAACGCCGGAGCCACCTATCAACGACTGATGAACAGGATGTTCCATGACCAGATTGGAAGAAATGTCGAAGTTTACGTTGACGACATGTTAGTGAAGTCCAAGGAAGAAGACGACCACCTGGACGACCTCAGAGAGACTTTCCAAACACTCCGCAAATACCAGATGAAGCTGAACCCAAGTAAGTGTGCATTTGGTGTTTACTCAGGAAAATTTCTTGGCTTTATGGTTTCGCAGAGAGGCATAGAGGCAAACCCGGACAAAATCAAGGCAATCTTAGAAATGCAGCCACCAAAGAACATCAAAGAGGTCCAAAGACTCACGGGAAAAGTAGCTGCATTGAATCGGTTCATGTCCCGATCTACAGACAAATGCCTACCCTTTTTCAAAACATTGAAGAAGGCTTTCGAATGGACGGACGAGTGCCAACAAGCATTCGAAGAGCTCAAGAGGTACCTGACAAAACCACCCCTACTTAGCCCGTCCAAACAAGGCGAAGAGCTCTACCTCTACTTGTCTGTTTCGCTAACTGCCGTTAGCTCCGCACTAATTTGAGAAGAAGAAAGACGACAGCTGCCCGTCTATTACACAAGCAGAGCACTCAGGGGGGCCGAGGAAAGATATCCGCCCATGGAAAAGCTGGCATTCGCCTTAGTGACGGCAGCAAGAAAACTCCGCCCATACTTCCAAGCCCACACGATAGTATTGCTCACCAACCACCCGTTGCGGAAAGCAATGAACAAACCAGACGCAGCTGGACGACTTATCCAGTGGTCGATTCGAGCTCAGCGAGTTCGACATCGACTACCGACCACGAACAGCGATCAAGGCTCAAGCCCTGGCAGACTTCATAGCAGAGTTCACCTCGAGAGATGACGAGCCAACGGAAGACATCGAACAGGCATCGAAGTGGACGGTAAACATAGATGGGTCGTCGACAAAGGACTCAGGCGGAGTGGGCATAGTCTTGAGATCCCCTGAAGGTGACATCATCAAACAAGCAATACGACTGCAGTACCCAACCACCAACAACGAAGCTGAATATGAAGCTCTTTTGGTGGGGCTCAAAACGGCCAAGATACTGGGAGCCACAGAGCTAGACGTACGTAGTGATTCGCAACTCGTCGTAGGACAAGTAAACGGAGACTATGAAGCAAAAGAAGGGCGTATGCAGCAATACCTACAACTGGTCCGACATCAAATAAGCCAATTCCGTGAAGTAAGGCTCTGTCGGATACCACGAGAACAAAATACAGAGGCAGACCAACTGGCCAAATCTGCCTCGTCATCAACGGTCGACGACAAAATCAAGACCGTCCAAACAATCAAGCCTACAAACGACTGAGGTGAACCCCATCCACACTGAAATTTCTTGGATGACACCAATAATCTCATACTTACAGGGAGGAACACTACCAGACAACCGACACGAAGCCAGGCGATTAAAGGTACGCGCTTCACGTTTTCTCATGTTGCAGGGAACACTATACAAGAGAGGCTTCTCCCTCCCTTACCTCAGATGCCTGGCACCAGACGAAGCTGACTACGTCATGAGGGAAATACACGAAGGTATTTGCGGTGACCACTCAGGCGCACGGGCCTTACAAAGGAAGATCGTCAGAGCCGGATACTACTGGCCGTCCATGAAAGCTGATGCCTATCAGTTCGTCCAGCGCTGCGACAAGTGCCAACGGTTCGCCAATCACCTGCATTCACCTCCGGCAGTGCTGGTACCAATGACAGCCCCCTGGCCCTTTCGCGCAGTGGGGGTTAGACATCATGGGACCATTCCCAATTGGAAGACGGCAAGCTGAAGTTTCTAGTAGTTGCGATCGATTATTTCACCAAGTGGGTAGAAGCAGAGCCACTGGCGACCATCACAGAAAGAAACATCCAGAACTTCGTATGGAAGGCAGTGATCTGCAGGTTTGGGATTCCACGAGTGCTCGTATCTGACAACGGGAAGCAATTCGACAACCCCAGATTCAGACAATTCTCTCAAGAACTGGGCATCCACAACCATTATTCATCTCCTGGCCATCCACAAGCCAACGGACAAGTCGAGGTCACGAATCGTTCACTACTCAAACTCATCAAAACCCGACTTGAGGGGGCAAAAGGACTATGGCCAGAAGAACTTCCGAGCATACTTTGGGCCTACAGAACAACAGTCAGGATACCAACAGGCGAAACACCATTTCGAATGACATTCGGAAGTGAAGCAGTGGTACCCGTCGAAATAGGACTGACGACATTTCGGACTTCAGCATATGACGGACAGGAAAATGAAGAACAACTCCGGCTCAACCTCGACCTAATTGATGAAGTCAGAGAAACAGCGGAAGCAAGAATGAAGAGATACCAAGAAAAAATGGCACGACACTACAACTCAAGAGTCAAGCCCAGGCAGTTGTCAATTGGTGACCTCGTCCTGCGAAAGGTCACCTTAGCCACCAGGAATCCTTCTGAAGGCAAGCTTGGTCCAAACTGGGAAGGACCCTATAAAGTCATTGAAGTACGACGACCAGGCACGTATCACTTAGAAGACATGAATGGACGACGCTTGCCGCACCCGTGGAACGCCGAACATCTCAGGAGATATTATCCCTAAAAAGAGACAAACCTTGTAAAGAATAGAGAATACTTTGAATAAAGAAATAAGGGTGGACGTAGGCACTATTGCCGAACCACGGTAAATCATGTGTGTTAACCCGTACCCACAAAACATTCTAAGAGTTGAACTGTATCGTCCAAACACGATCTTTCAACTTAGCGCATCAAGTTAAACTGCATCGTCCAACACGATCTTTTAACTTAACCAATGTTAAACTGTATCGTCCAACACGATCTTTTAACAAACACCCAAAGTTAAACTGCATCGTCCAACACGATCTTTTAACTTAACCAACGTTAAACTGTATCGTCCAACACGATCTTTTAACAAACACCCAAAGTTAGACTGTATCGTCAAAACACGATCTTTTAACTTAACCGATGTTAAACTGTATCGTCCAAACACGATCTTTTAACGAACACCCAAAATTAGATTGTATCGTCAAAACGCGATCTTCTAACTTAAACAAAGTTAGGCTACATCGTCCAAAACACGATCTCTTAAATACCTAATCGTCGAAACTAAAAACCTTAAACTCAAATAAAGTTAAAACGGTATCATCCAACACCGTTCAAATCACAATCCTTTCAGCTTAGACAGAAACAATCTCTTAGCTCGGGCAGGTGATCAACGTCAACCTACACCGTCTAAAAACATTCCCCTAAAACTCAGACAAACTCAGGACACATCGCCCTACAAACATACTATGATAACATCATCCAAACATAATTTTTACAAGGTTGAATGGATCGTCTAAAAAACGGCACTTCAATTTAGAAAAATATTCAAAAAAAGACAAAACTAAATAAAACGCTCACACATCCATCAAGATAAGAAGTTCATACCAAAAATAATTCTGTGCACCGTCTTTAAATGACGAAACATGCACAAACCAAACATAAGCTGTTCAGAAATGTTAAAACGCCCTAAACACGGGCCCTCAACCAAACATTGTTTAAACACATGTAAAAACGCCCTAAACATGAAAATTTTATACACCTAAAAAAGAAAAATTCACAAACTACTTAGAAGGTTACATCCTCGTCTCCCGCCTGGTCCTGAGAAGCGTCCATCACCGAGTCCTCGTCATCGTACGGCTGAAGAGCAGAGAAGTCCAGACCAGGGAAGCGTTGGACGGCCTGCTTCCTGAAGGCCTCGAAGCCAGACAGGAAGTAACGGGTGTTGATGTCCTCAAAGGCCTCAGACGCCTCTGAAATCAGACACTGCAGCCTCTTTGGCCCCTTCAATCTGGCCAAACAAATGTTTGAAATCAGCTTCGGCCTTGTCCTTTAGCCTCAACCGCCGCCTTGATATCGTCCTCTCGTGCCTTCAGGTCCTTCCTCAGGTTCTCCGCTTCAACCAGCGCCTCTTTCCTCTCTCTCGTCAGCTCCATGACAGCCCGCTTGGCATTCTTCATCTCCGCCTCGTCCGCAATTGACTTGGCTCGAAGAAGAGCAAGATCTTCCTCCACAGAAGCACACCGTCGAGCCATCACCATGGCCTCAGTCAACCCCTGTAAGCACACTCAAGTCAAGAACAAAAACACTAAGGAAGAACATGTAAAACAATAAAAAGACAGAGAACCGTACCCGCATAAGGGAATGAACCATAAGTAGCGAAAGGTCGTCTGTGTGGGCCACAGCGTACTCGTCCATGTCTTGAGGAGTTAGGGCTCCTTTCGCCCTATCCATGGCGACGAGAGGACTCTGGTTGATTGTAGAGGCCGCAGTTGGAGGAGTCAAGTCAGAATCCACCAGGATGACAGGCGGATCTCTTTGGCCAGAAGGGACGGCGGTTGGAATGACGGGAGGTGTAGCGATTGGTGCAGAAGGACGTGAGGGCGCTTCCTCAGCCCGCTTCGAAGATCCCTCGTCAGGCTTCTTGCGTTTCAGGCTAATGGGAGCGGCCGCCACCTCTCCCGATTGGGCCATTTGCTTCAGACGGCTCTTATTCAGCTTCATTGTATTGATACCTGTGAACCAAAAATACACAAAGGTCAAAAGGACGACAAAACGAGCAAAATAAAGTCATACTAGTGCACTGACGAGAGAACCCACGCTTCTTGTTAGTTCTCTGTAAGGCTTTGACCGAGGAGCTCGGGACGGGACCAAGGGAGAAGGTGGCAAGGAAATCCGGCTCAATAAAGATGTTGTATCTTCGGTCTTCAATCTCCAGTATCCTCCAAATCCTCTCTTGCCAAACCGAGTTCAACAACGGACGATCTAAAGCTGCAAAACGCAAGAGAACAAGTCATATACAAAAACAATAATAACAATAACAATAATAATAATTTTTGCTAAAAAGTAGACACACACCGGACGACGAGGGGGTCCCCCAAGTCCTTCGGACTCCGACAAAGTCCCTAGGGTCTTCTTGCGGTAGCCTCTCCCAGTTGTCACCGCACACAAAGAAGTACCCATCTTTCCATATCCTGTCGGACGAAGGTAACCCCTGGACGACCCGGGAGTTTACATCCCTATTCTTAAACGTCCAAAAGCCCCGGGAAAGTGCAATCTGGACGGGCTCGTAACAGAAGAGGAACTCGTCCACCGTGAGATCCTCCTCCCCATTACTAGTGACCCTCCACATAACCATGCAGGAGATGATCGTCCGCCAGCCGTTTGGGTTTATTTGCCCCGGTGCCAAGGAGAGGTAATCTAGAAGCTCCCTAACAAAGGGCTGGACGGGAAAACGAAGACCGGCCTTAAAGTCGGCCTCGTAGAAAGCTACGTCACCCTCATATTTAGGGCAACACGCTCTCTCGTCAGAGTCGGGAATTCTTAAGGACGACGTCATCAGGAATCTGATAACGACGCCTTATCCTATCTATATCCTCGTCCCGCCTTATTTTGCTAAAGAAGGACAGGGCCTTCCAAGACCTATTCACCCTAGGCGGTCTGACGAGAACCCGAAGTGCTAGGGACCGCGTCAGACGAGGCTCTCCCCACCTCCCCCCCGGCAGACTCGTCGGAGAGCCCCTCCGGCAGCTCTTCCGACAGCGGAAGAGACCACTCAGCCTCGTTCGCCGCCATCCTATTTCTAACAGCCTCCCAAGTGGTAAGGGCCGGGTGAACTATAGAGTAGAGCTCCGCCGCTAATCGGTGGAGCACACTATCGGAGGAAACGTAGCCTTCTAACGGAGGCGGACCTAAATTACCCTCGGCGAACCTAGAAACGCCTACAAAGAATAACTTAAAGGACGGACTGAACGAAGCCAGAATGTATTTGACCGGAAAACGTAAAGAACGAATCGGAAAAAGCTAAAGGATTGAAAAACTCACCGGAAAAGAAAGGAGAAACCCCAGTCGCTCGCCCCAAAACAAACTCTTTTCCTTTTCGAATGTGAAGGAAATGAAACTCGAAATCGGCATAAAAACCCTAAAACAAAAAACCCTTCGTATTCAAAAAACCGCCAAAAACTGACGAAACGACACTTCGAGCGCACCGTCAAATCACGTGACGACACGTGTCATCTGCCGCCTGAAGCGACACCTTGACATTAATACAGAATCTGACGGAACGGCGCCTCGATCACGCCGACCAATTATATGACGACACGTGTCATCTGCCATCTGAGGCGACACCTCTACATTAATACGAGATATGACGAAGCAACGCTTCGGTCATGCCAGACCAGTCATATGGCGACACGTGTTATCTGTCACCCGAAGCAACACCTTTACATTAACGCTAAGACGCTTCAAGCACGCTCGCCAGTAGCGTGACGACACGTGTCACCCACTCCCAGAAAGACGACCCCTCGTTAAATGAAGTCGCCACTTCCCCAAAAATACGGGAAGTTCCTTGAAAACCCCCAACCCACTTCAGTACCCCGTACATCGTCATTTAATGACGACGATACGAAGTAGGGGGCATCTGATACGGACCCAAATTAAACCTCAATGACGACTAACCCATCATGGACGATAGTATTAAATCATCCAGCTGTGTACAGTTTCAAACCCACATGTCAAACGTGCCAGCTCTTCTATCCCTCTGGAAAAGTCAAAGCATAATTAAAAGACCAAAATCAAGGACCAGAGTGGTTACAAATCATGACCGGACGGTTACAAATCTAGGCATAAAGGCTATTTAATGACCAATAAACGGCTAAAGGATGGGAGGTTCCCTATATAAACTCCAGAAATCCTCAGACTAAGGTAATTCATTCTTTTTCTCACATCTATACTTTCTGAATCTATGTTCTTGTTCAAAACCGTTGTGTCTTTGCTAACTTAAGCATCGGAGGTTCCCCCCACCAGACCACCGCCGGTGCTCCCTTTCACTTGTTTCTCTGTTTTGCAGGTACTCACTCGTCGGTCAGAGCATCGTCCACTCGGATTGACCCGTGCGTGAGCCCACTGATTTTTAGGCATTATCAGAACTCTTCTTAGAATTCTAACTCCAGCATCAAAGACTCCTAGGCCGGAATCACATCGGTGTTTTCTATCATTCTTTTGTTAGTGCAAGCCTTCCATCTATATTCGAGGTGTAGTCAGGCTCACTAATTTTCAAGTATCATCATGTATAATGTTAATGATTTTTATCAATCTCATAAATGAGATTCAAGAATAAGATTAGTTAATGGAATGAGAGGAACATGTTTAAAATCAAGTAGTAGCGAGAAAACGAATCACTTGTTTCTGAAATAGTTCTATCAAAAAATTCATATATCTAACAATTCAAGGTTCAAGCAGTTGGTTATTAAGATTATGATTATTAAGACTAGAAAGAATAATTGAATTAAATTCATGGATTTACCTCAACTAGGTTATGTACAAATAAATGATTTTTATATTGGAAACTCATTTAAAACAAGGGGTGGTATATGAGAAATAAAATCAAATATAAATGATAGGTGCCTTGAAGGCTCTCAAAATGCTATGACCCTGTAATTTACTACCTCAAAGAGTAATGTCATGACTTTTTTTTTTTTTGGCTGTTAAATTTTTTGTCCGGCCTCTTTACTAAGAGCTTTGGATAAATCTGTCATACATTTTCATGCTCTTGAACATTGACGATTCTTGACTTGTTTCTTTTATTTTGTAATTCGTCGGTAAGAGACTGGTTCTTTGCTTCGTGCTAGAGTAATGGTACGTAGATGCCTTTTATTTGTGAGTGATATACAAGATTGGAAAACTCTTGCTTTTTTTTTTTTGGTTGTTAAATTTTTTGTCCGGACCTCTTTACTAAAAGTTTTGGATAAATCTGTCATACATTTTCATGCTCTTGACCATTGACGATTCTTGACTTGTTTCTTTTATTTTGTAATTCGTCGGTAAGAGACTGATTCTTTGCTTCGTGCTAGAGTAATGGTACGTAGATGCCTTTTATTTGTGAGTGATTTACAAGATTGGAAAACTCTTGCATAGATGTTCTATTAAAGAGGAGTGAGAGACAGACAACGAGTTCTTACGAAACATTCAGCAAAAAAGAAAAAGGAAAAAAAGAGTACTTGCGAAACTTGTATTTGTGGTCTTGGAAATTTCACCTGGAGCTTTGCGTTCTCTGGCGGCTCGTCTCAGTCGAAGGTGGTAAAGTTGTACAACGTTTAGTCATATATTTGAGGTTAAATAGGATTATTATTGTTGGTATTAATTTTAATTCCCCTTTTCTGTAAGAGGATACACAATCTTTTGTTTCAATTAATACGATAGTATTGTGTATTTTATGGCCATCACTCAGTCCATGCTAGATTTTTCTTTTATCTATCAGACCTACTTAATCTTTTCCATTCATTCATTATTATAAAATATATATTAAATTCGTATTTGTGAGTTAGCAGACTTATCCTTATTTTTTATCCTCAACATTTCTTTGACCTGTTTGAGTAAATATTCATTGTTTTGCAGTTCAAGCGGAGGATCAGAAAAGGAATTTCAATATCATTGAAATCTGATTGAAAGAGAATACGTCCTTTCCTCATTTTCATTTGTTCTTTGAATCAAAATTTCTTTGTAGTTTTGTTGTCCTCTCATTTTATTTTTCTCTACTCTAAAAAAACAAAAAAAAAAAAAAAATTTCATCTTAGTTTTTGTTGCGAGTTGTCATTTCCTCAATTTGGTTTTACATTGTCATTGAAATCCAGTTGAAAAAGAAGACGTCCTTTCTTCTCATTTTTCCTTTGAATCAAAATTTCTTTGCAGTTTTTTGTTGTCATCCGCTCATTTTATTTTCCTCTACTTCCTATACTTTGCATCTTATTAAAAAAAGAAAACACAAAAAAAACAAAAAACAAAACAATATATTCATCTTAGTTTTCGTTGTGAGTTGTCATTTCTCGAATTTGGTTTTACAATATACTTCCAACATTTTACCATATATTTTTCGTCGCAGTTTCGTGATCTCATCCTCTCAGTTTAGTTTTACTCTTGCTTCACTGTGTATTTTAAAAAAAAAAAAAAACCTTGTCACCATAAAGTCTCATTCACATTAGCGACCATCCATATCTGCTTCCAAGAGTGCAAAAAAAAGAACTTGCAAAATTGTGGCCTGAAGGACAGAGGTACTTAGCTTAGTTTATCTATTTAAATTTATCTTTGATTTTTTTCATTCACCTAATTGACGGTCCTTGCTCAGTTGCTCAGAAGTTCAAGTGGAGGTAGCATAAAACAACCAGTTCCTGCTCCATTGATTGATAATTTGCTATCCTAAAGAGAGGTGCGTACCTTGTACATTTCCTTGTTTTTCTCATTTGTTGTTTGATTTGATTCTTGCCGTATAGTTTGCTTGTAATGATGGCCCTTGTTTGATTTTATATTGCGTATACAACCCAAAAAGAAAAGGCATAAGACGAAAGAAAGAATGGAATCACGAATCATGATCCTTTATTCCAAAGGAATTAATACAATTACCTTTATTGGAACTAAAAGTAATTAATGTTCTTGTGGTGAATTGTATCTCTAAGAAGGGAAAATTATTCAAAGTTGAATTACAAAGAAATGTGTATCCCTTTCTCTCACATGAATGAGAGTGATTATCAGTAGTCTAGGATCCTTTAAATTCTAATTAAATTCAAAGGAATTACTATACAATTACTCTAAATAATTTTTTTATAAATGATGAATTTTACTAATTAAATTCATGATGTGACCCACTATTCATGTGAAATGAGAGAGTAAGTATTTCTTTGTGTTCCCAAAGTATTTAATAATTTTCCCTCTTTGTTATTTTGCTCACTTTTCTTCACACAAGATGTTATCAGTCTTTCATCCCTCTTTCTATCACTCATCTCTCGTAGTCTTAGTGCCTTAGTGGTAAAACAAATATCCATTCTCATTTTCCACCTATCCTAATTTGCATTCCCAAGTTTTGCTACTCAATTTATCCCCAAGGAGTTTTGGGATAAATATGTTCATTATATACCCATACCTTACATTGAGATTTTGACAATTTTGGTTTATGTCAGGTCCAACATTCATAAGGACATCATCACTGATTTGGACATTCATAAGGTATTGTGTAAATGTGCCTTTTTCTGTTCGTACTACTGAATTCCTCAAATGCCTCATATTTTCCACCCGTGTCATTTTTTAAGTTTTAGAAGGGCTTATCTAATTGTGTCTCTACGTCCAACTTATATTCCTTTGAATTTTTCTATGGCTTTAGACTTATGCCTAAGAAGGTAAATGTTCTAATATCTTGAATAATCATCAGTGAAGCTGGTAAATTACTCTATTCCTCTGTGTCTTGCTTCTTAAAGGTCCACATATATCATAGTGAATTAGTTTAACCAATGCTAATGATTTATAGTGTTTCATAAAAGGGTTTGCTCATCTTTCCTGACTTACATCGTTTGCTTTTATATCAAAGTCATTAGAATTGATTTGGCGTATTAATCCATTCTGACTCATTTTTATTATTTTTTGTTTATTTGCTTTAATAATAATAATAATAATAATAATAATAATAATAGACCAGATTGGTTCTAATAGGTGACTATAGGTTAGTCTGAGTTACAACTTTAGTCGTGGTCCAGGCTACGTCTCGAATTACTTGGCTTCAGACAAGGTTCTAAATTGGGTTATGGATTCGGCTCTAGGTTGGATCTTTGAATGGATCTCAGATGGTGAACTAGACTTGGGCTTGCCTTTAGATTTGGCTTGAAATTCTTTTCCAAGCCATAATCCTTATCCTTGGGCTTCGGCAAGTTGGGTTTGGAACTAAGTTTTTGGGCTTGGGCTATTATGCCTATAGAAGATTTAGATCTAGGTGGTGATCAAGTGAAAAAACTTCACTCTAGGGGCACCATGTTGTTTAGTGGAGCAGTGTGACAACCTTCCTAACTTTACAAAATGGTATTGTTGCACTTAAATTGGATTACACCGTTCATCCGAAGGGTGGCTTAATATCTGCTTGGCTTGTCTCATGATTGATGTGGTGGCTCGGCTTAGTTTCTTAACACGACTTGGTCTAATAGGCTCCACTAAAAAGATAACCATCGGTCAAAAGGTTACTATTTTAGAAAGGAAAAATTATTCAGTACTTCTAATACACAATAAATGCATACTCTTTGCTTTTAGATGAATGATAAGTCTCATCATGAATTTAATTAGTAAGACTTACCATTCATGTGAGAGGAGGGAGTACGCATTTATTATATTCTAGGAGTATTGAATAATTATTCTTTAAAAATGGGTCTTTTTCTTCCTCACAAAACTCTTGCAACTTGGTGAACGTTATTGTTCTGAATTTCTTCGCCGATGATATCCTTCTTTTTTTCTTCTTTTTTCTTTTTCTAAGGAGAAAGATTCCACATCTTTCACCAAAGTCCTGTGGTTAAGTGTTATGGTTGCTTTCCTACATAAAGTCCACAATTTGAAGTTGCTGTTAGAATTGGGGTTTGTATTGATGTATTAAATAATACAATAGACTGTCTTTATAGAGGCATAGGAGTATTGTACAAGCAATGAGAGTGTTGTGTAAGTAAGCGTACTGTGCAAGTAAATACAATGGGCTAAAGGCCAAAGCCCAATGGGCTAACTAACACTAACAACCCTCCTTAAACTCAAGGTGGAGGATGAGAGACCTACTTGAGTTTTGAAACTAGATCACGACAGCATCCAATGGGATGTGACTTTGTAAAGATGTAAGCAAACTGATCTTGGGAAGCAATAGAGACTAGATGCAGGGAATCCTGAAGGAAGTGATGTTGGACAAGATGATAGTTGATCTTGATGTGTTTGGTCTGTTCGTGGAAGGAATCATTATGAACAATCTAATGGCACTCCTAATATCATAGTAAATAGGAGTAGCAGAAGAGGTGGACACACTCAAATCATGTAGTAACCATCGTAACTACAGGAGTCAAATGTGGTATCAGCCAGGGAACGATATTCAGACTTGGTACTCGAGCGAGCCACAAGAAACTATATCTTGCATCGTTAGGAGATCAGAGAGGATCCAAGGAGGAAGCAATATCTAGTAGTGGATCGTTGATTAGTGGGATCTCCTGCCCAATCAGCATAAGAGTAGGCTTTTAGAATAAGAGGAGACTGAGCAGAGAAGTGTAAACCATTGAAAAGAGTGGCCTTAAGTTATCACAGAAATGCACAAGAGAACATCATGGTAATTTGAACATGGTGTGAGATGCCACGTTGGTCACCTCTTTTTTGGTGGTCGTTCGTGCTCTCGAACCTTTTATGGTTAGGAACAGAAGAACAAGGAGTCGCCATTTGGTTTATAGGTTCAAGAACCATAAATATGACTTCATGCACAATAAGATTAGTCTTGAGCTAGGTCCGGAACTAAGGTATATCTTGGGAAGGTGTTAGGCACGCAAGAACGCCTAACCTAATGGTTGGCATTTCTCTATATTACTTGATATTCTTTGAAAGATTTTATTAAAGAATATCTAATCATACAAAAACACTTAAACCTAATTCTAGCTCGATCAAATAGCAAACAAGACATGGCATAATGTTCATATTGAAGTTGAAAGAAGGATCTCACCTTGCATCCAAGCTTATCACCAAGTTATGGGAATCATCCCCACAACAACATAGGTTGCAATTCTAACCTAAAATTCATGGCAATTTGGGAAACTATTCTAGTAAATAGACGAACATGGCATAGCTCATTGGAACGTGATCAAATATGCAATTTGAATAAAGATCTAGTTATTCTAACTAAACCTAGAAAGCGATATAACAATCATATATTCATGGAGATTGGTATGGCCTATTGAGGAGATCCATACCTAGCCTCTAAACAGCTTATTGCAAGCTAGTAGTTCACCAGTCTCTCAGACTTGATCTCTATGGCAGAGTTTATGTGTTGATCTTGAACAAGAAAGGCTTTGAGCGCCGAGGTTTATGATTGGAGTTTTATGAGAAAGGGGTTATCCTTCTAGTACTTTAACTAGAGAATAACTACTCGCTCAAGAACTCTTGTTCACTACCTTCTTCTAGGCAGGGCTTCGCTCTTATAAAACTACTTCTTCCCTCATCTACTCTAGGCTTCTACTTCAGTTGAGCTTCGCTACTCTAGGACTACTTCTTCTTACTTCTCTCTATTCTACTATACCAGTATTTCTTGGTATTTTCAGTGTTTCTATGGAGACTCTCCGTGATGATTTGTTTATGAGGTATAGGCCTCCTTTTATAATGGAAAAGGCGCTAGGGTTTGCTTGAAGAAGGCGTAAACTGACCTATTCCGGTAGAAAACAACCAGTTTCCACGATTAGGGTTTCTGCCTGGTGGCACTGGCGTACGCCTCTTTTTAGTGGTGTGCGCCTCGTCACTATAGACGTACGCCACATCAAATTAGGCGCACGCCTCATAGGTTAAAAGGCAGCTTTTGAACTCGTTCTCTAGTACTTTCTAGGTGGTTTCCAACACACATTCGCCTTATGAGAGATCTTGAATTATCATCACTGAGACCGGGGACCATGTGTCTCAACTGATACAAATTAGGGTGCCTACACGTGGTACATATATGAACTGGCTCACTTAGTGCACTACATATGAGATGTCTAGACAAGTGACTCTGAGATAAACTAGGGTGCCAGCCAATTTTCGATAGAGGGTAGAATCAGGTAGTGGTTCTCTTAAAGAAGGAGTCAGGCGTGCATTAAGTTTGATAGAAGTATCAACAATTTTGTGATCAGTAAGACCATCTCGGGACAGAAGATTGAAGGTGTACTTGGCATTGTGTGAGGTAGAAATAATCAACAAAAGAGGTAATCTGAAGACCTAGAAAATAATTGAGATTGCCATAATCTTTCACTTTGAAATGCTGACTGAGAAAATCTTGGAGTTTTAGAATGCCACTAAGGTCATTACCCATCAATATAGAGAAGCATAATGGTGCCTTTGTCGGTGTGATGAAGGAAATTGACAAAGTCATGGGAATTGATGGAATAACCCAATTGAAAGACTATAGAGCTGAACTTAGCAAACCAAGCATTAGGAGCCTGCTTAAAGCCATATAGTGCACTATGAAGCCAGCATACCTTTTCGAGTGGATGAGAGAGATGAGACGAAGGTGGCATTTAGAGTAGGTTCCACTGGCTTGAGGCTGCAACAACCAATAAGGTGCAAATGGATGAAAGACGAGCAACCAGAGCAAATGTCACCTGGCAATCAATGCCATACACTTATGTGAAATCTTTGGCAACAAGATAAGCTTTGTATCTCTCATTGGACCAATTGCACAGAGTCTTGATCTCGTGAACCCATTTCAACCAACCACAAAATTGTGAGGAGGTAGATTAACCAGATTCCAAGTATGGTCCTTGGATAATGCATCAAGTTTCTCAGTCATTGTAGCCTACCATAAAGAGTTAGTGGAGGCCTCACGATAGAGTAAGGCTCATGAAGTGCAGCAAGAGCAATGTAACAATGAAAATCACGTAAGTGTCAGGGAAGCGATGATACCTAAGAGGAACGACGAAGTGTGGGTTTAGATGTCGGATCCTTGGAAAGGACAAGAGTAGTGGACCTGATAGAGGAATGGGGTAACTCGTTAGATGATGATCTGAAATAGTGGTTAGTAGTCTTAGTTGAATGAGCGGAGGTAGGAACTTCTAGAGTTATATTAGAGGACTCATCTCGAAAAATGTCTAAGATTAGTGGATTGGAAAAATGAGAGATGGAACTGAGATGCCTGAGTGAAAAGACGATGCTCCTAGAGGACAACATAGCGGGAGATTCAAAAATGATTTGCAATAGGATCATAACATCGATAACCTTTTTGAGTTTCTCCATATCTAAAGAAGCAGAAAAGACGAGAACAAGGCTCTAATTTGTTATGTTCATGAGGGAGAAGAAGTACGAAACAAACATAGCTAAAGGATCGAAGATGTTGATAGTGAAGTGGAAATCCAAAGATGCAATCATAAGAGTCTCATTAGAAATAATTGGGCTTGTAATACAATTGATTGTATGGGTAACATTGGGGACAACTTCCCCCTAAAAGGGTGCAAGAACTTTGGAAGACAATATGAGAGCACAAACAGTATCAAGAATGAGTCGGAACTTCCGTTCAGCTCTCTCATTTTGTTAGGAGGTGCCAGAACAGGATGAATTGTGCCATGCGAATGCAGAATATTTTCAAAGGCATGTTCTATATATTCATGTGCATTGCCAAACCAAAAAACCTTTGATGTGTTTGGAGAATTGAGTTTTAACCATCTTTGCAAAGTTACAATAGATATTAATATTCATCATGAGAAATTATAAGAAAAATCCAACTATAACTAGAAAAATCATCCATAAACACAACAAAATGGAGAGATCTACTAATACTATTGACGGGAAAAGGTCCCCAAATATTAGAATGAACTAAATAAAAAATATCAGTAGACATTGACTCAATATTATGAAAAGGCAAAGCTAGTTGTTTTACTAACTGCCATGAAACTTAATCAAAATTTTTCTTAGACGCTAGACCCAATAAACTTTAGATGCTAGTTGTTGAACCCGGGAGGAGGGTGCGTGCCCGAGTTGAGAGTGCCAAAGTGATAAGGAAGGTGAAGATTAGGTAACAGTGGAAACACCAATAGTGGGAAGATGAAGATTGGACATTTTGAGAAGACACCCAATTTTACGGCAGGTCCCAACTTCCTGCCTCGTCTTAGGATCCCTTCACAACATAACTAGAGAATCAAGAACGATACGATATCCAAGTTTAATCAATTGACCCACAAAATGTAAATTATAAGAGAGTTTAGGCACATGGAACACCTTAGGAATCAAGAGTTTGGAGGTAGAGATGGTGCCTACACTATGAACAGGCATAGTAGAGCCATCAATTGTGTGAATAGTCTGTGTAAGACATTCAAAACTAATGTGAGAGAAAAATGATGGGTAAGGTGTCATGTGATTGAATAAGAAAAGTTAAGAAGCCAAGAGGAAGACTTAGTAGGCAAGACAGAAAGAGCAGAAGAAGATGATGCATTACTAGACCAAATTAGAACCGGAGTGATGAAATTCTCCAAGTCACTCGTGGAAACTGTGAAGGTGGATCCAGAGGACTCAATTGGAACAAGATCTGGTGTCTGATTAGTTTCTGAATAGGTAATAGCAGCAGTAGAAGCTACTGACTTATTGCGTGGATGACAAGTCTCAATAGTGTGTCCATGTTTCTTGCATTAGTGATAGAATTTGTTAGATTGCATGTTTTGAACGGCAAGCAGTGGAGCCAGATTTGTCAGATCTAGAATACTGAGAGTGTGCATGAGGTGGTGAAGTAGCTATGACAATGAGCTTTTTCTGAACTTGCAAGATCTGTAGACGAGTCACCTCACAAACTAGCTCATTGAGAGCTGTATCAAAAGAAGGAGGAGGAAACTGTGGAGCAGTGACCACGAATAGGCTCGTAATCATCAAGCAAACCCATTAAAAATTGATAAAGACGAAGCTGATCTCGATAGGTAGCATATTTGATTGCATTAGTGTGAGTATCCCAAGTTGGATTGGAAAGATCGATTTGTTCTTAAATGAATTAGAGACGAGCAAAGAAATCGTTGATAGAATGGATAGGTTCTTACTTGATTTGATATTATTCAACCATGAGGTGTAAAACAATGTTTGGTTAGCATATCCTAGGCAAACTTTGCATCATCAAAGCTACAGAGTAGATTGGAGATAAGGGATATAGGTATTGCATAGCCAAGTAAGAATTTGATGATTGTTGACGTCCCAATAAACAAAACGGATCCGAAAGAGATCATAACTTTCAGAGGCACCCTTGACTAGTTTTTTCAGCTTAACAGTGACATAAAGCCATAATTGTTTACCTTTAAGAAAGTTGTGCATAGAATGAGTCCAAACTAGATAATTTTGACCATCCAAAGTGACATTAATGGGGTGAGAAACCTAATTTTGAGCCATTTAGACACAAGATATGCAAAAAGAGACTGCAAAAAGAGGAATCAGCATGAAAAAAAATGAGTAGAAAACACTTGGACCGTAAAAAGGTCAACACTAGAGTCAAAGTCAACATTGGTCAACCTTTCGATCAACACAGGTCAAATATACGGTCGGTTTGGGTCTAAAGTCAATGAAATGGTTCGGTTTGGATACATGTTTGGATCGATCTAGGTTGATATGGTGTGATGATGTGTCAGTGAGGTGGCTTAGGGCTGACATGGTGAGGCGTGAAGTTGGCACGTGGCAAGACTCGAGTAGAAAGGCTCTGTTTGGTGCATGGACACGCGTACACGTGTGTCGTTTGTGTGGAGTGTGGAAAGGCAGTGATATTGGCGCTTATAACACATGTGACACGTGGAGCCACCTGCCGAAACTTATGGTGGCGTGTGTGGGCACCGATGAAAACGATTCTAGCAGTGATGTATAAATCGTTGCAAGATCTTCTCGGTGGTGTGTTTGGTAAGGTGGTGATAGGGGACTCGAATACTGGAGCTCCAATGATGGCAATGGTCTTTTAGACGTGGAGTGACTTCTAACAATGGTGGCAGAGAACTACCCAAGATGTTAAACAATGGAGGAGTTAGACCGGAGAAGGCACAATCAGCGAAAGGACACCAAGAAAGAAAGGATTGCAGATACCTAGAACACCGAAAGGTCAGAGTAGTGGCTTTGATACCATGTTAGATTTGGGAATCAATTCTACTAGTATCAAAGTATTGAATCATACAATACAATGCCTTTACAGAGGAAGACATAAGAGTGTTGTAAAGGAAATGAGAGTGTTGTACAAGTAAGTGTATTGTGCAAGTGAATACAATGGGCTAGAGCCTAAAGCTTAATGTGCTGACTGACACTGACAGTTGCTTTCCTCTTTGCAAGTGTGTTGGTGTTGTTTTTTGTGCTAATGCTATCTTTATTGGGGTCTATCTTAAATGATTCTCCCACAAATTTGAATCTTCTCAATTCACTCTCAAGCATGTTTAGGATGGTTTCATGCACGTGCTTTATGTCCCATACATTAGGGTTAGAATTTGTCAGAGTGAGTGAGGCATTGATCAAGAAATCTTGCAAATAATTCTCTCCAATTTTGTAATGTTGTTGTAGTATGGCAATATCTCCAATTAATGGGCTACCAACCACTGTGATTTGCAAGAGTTCTTAGGAGAGAAATACTATAGCTTGATGATAATTGTAATTTGATACATTGGTGGACCAATTGAGAGCCTTCCTTGTTATGATCTCAAAGATCACACTAGGGACATTTTGGAGTAGGTGAGGGATGGGTTGGATGGGATAGGATTTTCAAAGAAGGATGATAATGCTATGAGGGTGGTGATCACATATGAAGGAATATTTGGAAAGATGATGGAGTTGCTTGAATTATCTCACATCCCCCCTTAATTATAGATAAGCATAGAACTTACCATGGAGAGTCATAACCATAGGAATAGTTGTCTCTCTCTCGAGGGTTACATCATATCACCAAATAACACAACCATATTGTAAAGAAAACCATCCTTTCAAGAGAGAAATAAAGTACGTGAGATTGTACCATGTTCTGGTTTGATTTGTGGTACCCCGCACCAAATTAATATCCTAGATAAACTATGTTAATATTATGGAGAATTTATACTTCTTTTTGGTCGTTTATGTTAATACCTGACACATTCTTGGTATTAGCATGCCGGTTCGACTCCGAATCCTGGATCAAATTTTTCTTATGACATCATCACTTTATGCACTTACAGTCTAGAAGTCACTAGATATGTTTAGATTCAGTTGATTTTTCTTTGGTGTTTGCCCTTACATACCTTTTTCTAATACTTTTGACCATGCTTATTGAAAGTTTAGATTTAGACCCTGTTGGTTGAAGTTATTGCCGAAACAATTAATTTACCCAATAATCCAAATATGAACAATTAACTATTTATAGAGTATAAATTAAGCTTAAGGCTAGTTAACCACAACTAAAACACATGCACTAAACCAAATCAAGCACAAACATATGAAAGACAAAATTCGGTCACGAAGTGAAAAACCAATGGAAACCTATCCAAAGGCAAAAACACTCTGAGGTTTTTATACCAACCTCAAGGAAAACATCCAGTATAAAATAGAAGTTTTACACAAAACATAAATTAACCTTTAGTCTCTAATTGTTACTTACAGACGCGTCCCTATGTTCCTCAAACTCCTTGTCAGATTCTTTTATCTGGCACACCCCATAGTATGTAGTTAGCAATCAAAAGTACTCAATCAATCACTTAAATAAATCTAAAGTACAAATCTTAAGATTATCATCAAAATATTCAACTAGTAACCCAACCAAAGAAAAACCCACAACTTTAATAGTTGTTTCTTTCAACAAAATAAAGCCCAAACAAAGATTCAGCCATCATCCTACACAACCAAGTTTCAAAATCCCTAAATGATATGGAAAGATCAGATTTTACAAAACCATTTCTACCAAAATCCACCTAACCCTCCCAATCTTTCATTACGTCACAAAATCTTTTAAGTATCCACCATAATACATTATAAAAAAACCCAAAGGATCTCATAGAAGAAATTGGGAGGAAATTTTGATTTTTACCTTTAGTTTCATGGCATAAGAATCTAAAGGCTTTGAAGAGATTTCCGATAAGTTGGCCAGAAAACAATGATTAGAAGGAGGTAGGTGATGACCAGAGATGGTGCTCATTAGTGGGGATCATGTTAGGGTGGTTAACCAAGTGGGTGAGGATAAGGGAGTAGAGAGGAATGGGTAGAGAAAGAAAATGGGGTCTTGGAGGAGATAGAACTAAATTGGCATTTGATAGGAAAATGTCTGACCACATAACAAAAATATCTTTGTCTAGAGTTTATAAAAAAAAAACTTAACAAATTATTTAAATTCCTAGGTGTTACATTAAATGAGGCATGTTAGCCCAAATTTCCGCATCACTTAAATGAGTGTCCCTTGCTTGGTTCATAAGGGGGGATGCCTCACAACCCTGCAAGAGGATTGCTTGGTTCAAAACCATGTGGCTTCGCGCCAAAGCGGACAATATCTTGCTAGGTTGGTGCGGGTTTTCTTGTATGGATCATTTCACACCCATTGTAGCCTTAAACAACATCTTAGGATAGCAACTGATCACTTATCTCGAAGATTAGATAAACCCATCATTACTCCATATTTGACTTATCTTGGACCTCGGAAATCTTGATTATTTGGTTGTCAGAAGTTCTCGGGTTAAGGTTTAGCTGTTCAAACACCCTGCCATTGTGTCATCTTTCACACCCCTTTGGTTCCTCCGAAGCCATTCTTGGGGTTTTTTCGCTGATCTGCCATGTGTTAGAGCTTAATTGGCTTCTTTGTTGGACCTAGGTTCAAGGAATGGAGGTTAAGGCTGGGACTCCTACTAGATCAATTCAAATCCCACTGACTCTCAGTGAAATGTAGGTTCAGTCCAGCAATCCAATGACACCCAAGTGTAAATGGATTTGTATAGATCAAAGGAAAGCCCAATAGCAGAGTGTGCAAAGAAGCCAATATAGAGTAAACGATGAAATATAATAAATGACAAACGTTTTTCCCTTTTTCCAGTCAACAGCCACTTGATTCAATCGTGACAGGTGTTACCCATCCATGACACCGTTCAACCACATCAATTGCTGATGTCGCTTAATAATAAGCGGTACTTTACAATACAGAAAAAAGGGTTGTCGATCCTTAGGGAGTTTGTGTTTTCAAAAGACAATGTAACTAACTGTTTTTAAGGGTAAAATGGATTTGGTTTATGGAAATTCAATATGTAAAACGCACTAGGGTTTCAGGGTGTTTCTCTATACCAGTATGATTCCCTTGTAATCCCGGTTAAAAACCTTGTTCTTATAACAATATACAATTGATTATTTTCCTTTAAAGAGCTTTTGACCTGGTTGAACTAAAAGAACTCGGAACACTTTATAACCGGAGAAGATAAAATGGCTAGAGTAATATTTAGAAAAACCTTTCAATTTTATAAAACACGATACCTAATTGAAACCATGAAATATTCCCCCTTAATCATAAGAAAAACATGATTGAACTTATATAAAGTATGGAATAAAACATACATCAATAGGAATCAAATATTTGACAATTAAATGTAATTAAACGATAAAAACTAAGGGATTACAAGTACTCATACTGTTATACAGAAAACATAGCCCCTAACCCTAACAAGGAGCTTAGGCAGCCATGGGAATGAAAACCTAAACTTGGGAGAGAGAGAGAGGGTAAGTCTGTCTATGTCTAAACCATCCAATCTAAAACCTCTTATTAACCCTAATCTCTTCTGACTAATTTGGATTTCAGACCCTAAACAATTTGGGTCCAATGGGCCTTGATTTGGGAAAGCTTTAAAACACAATTGGGCTTTCTTTAAAACTGATTTCGTGTGAATCTAGTCGCCTGGTTCATCATCCAGTCGACTGGATCTTCATTGAAATGCCTCCTGGACTTTCTGTCTGATTTGGATTAATTAATCCAATCGTCTGGATCACCATCCAGTCGACTGGATTCTTGAATTCTTGAAATCTGGAGTTTCTGCCTTAGAATCCAGTCTACTGAATGTCAATCCAGTCTACCCAATTGTGGTTCTGCACCTCTTTTCTTCTCTTTTGCTCCTTCCAGCTTGCACCAACTTGCTCCAACCTAATTTAGCCTGTACCTACAATCAAACATAGCCCAAATTAACATCTAAGGGATTAAATTAATACACTTAAATGCACAAGTCATGTAATTCAATGAATTGATCAACAAACATCCATTTAAGTGTAATTAGACATGTAATGCAACACAATCTCAATAGAATCTCTCTAAAATGCATGCAAATAAGTCATATTTCATGACTTATCACGTGCTGTGAACAATATGCAACTTACAATATTAAAACAAAACAAACTTAAAGGAAAATATATTACGGTGAATAGAAAAAGAGAATGTGCTATACGAAAAGAGAATATGCTAAGTAGCAAAAGAGAATATTCTAAATAGAAAATAGAATTTGCAAAATACTCAAGGAGATATGCTTTTTAAATAGAAAATCTTCCATTTTTTTCCATTAAACGGCAACTTGGTTCAGCCACAAAGAGGTCGTGAGATATTTAACAAAATGGAACATATATCTTCTAAAGAATAAAACCAAAACTCAAATAAAGACAGATTTGGAGGGAGGGAGAGAGAGAAATGAGTGCATGTAATGGGTTTCCATCCTTTATAGAAATCTTGTGGGTTTTGGGATAGATCTAAAAGAAGATTAGATCTTGAGCTTCCAAGGTTTGTACCCATGGCTTTTTACTGGTGGTTTATTGTTGTATTGTGATGCTGTGTTTTACTATTGTTCCCTTCCCCTCCATTTATAAAGAAAAAATCCCTCATCTCCTTTAAAAGCAATGATCCCCTTTCTCATGGTCTGGTGGTGTCATGCCCAGTGTCTTAGGCAAAACCCACACCATTTTCTAGAGATGATCGTCCTCTTTCACAAATTTAGAAAGCTCATTTGGTTGTTTGGTTTAGTTTTATCCCAAAGAGGAATATGGTTGTTGTCTAGTTTGTGGGTTTTTATATGAAGGATTCCTTGGGTAAACTGTGTTCCAGGTGGAACATTTAATGGTCATTCCACTTTTGGCTAAAAAGGAAAGTGAAGGAGACAAAGGTTGTTCGTCTAGAAACATTACATGCACCAGCCTGACACACCTCCTTCTTGGGCAATGAGATCCCTAAGTTGGCCCTTGCCAAGAAGGAAATATTACATCAAAAGAGAAGTTCCTTACACCCCCAACCATCCAAACCTTACCTCCCTTGAGTGTTATCCATTTCATCGTCTGTTGTGCTTAGGTTAAGCTCGACTGAATGAGCTTAGTTCATTAAGGTAACAAATGAGTTTAGGTGACCCCATTGACAGGTTCCTTTTCTTTTGTCTGAAGTTGTTAGCTTGGGTTCCTTTTTTATATGACAACATTGAGTGCTTTGTTAATGTGAATAGAGCCTTTTAGAAGCCAATTGACCCAATGAGTTGGACTTGGTAAATTGGGCCATCTGTGTAGCCATTATGAAAATGATGCATCCATTGAACGATCCAGTAATAAGTATTGCTAAATGGTTCAATAGTGAGCCTAACCGAATTGCTGAACGGTTTGGTAGTGAGCCTTGATGAGTGATCGAGCCATGGCAGATGAGTTAATCACTGAGTTGCACTTGATGATGCGACTAATGATTAGCAACAGATGATGTCGTTGAACTATGGCAAACACACTATTTCTTAGCTTTAGTAAATTACATAGCTACTAAATTGCAACAGTTGATACAACTACTAAACCACGATAGATAATGTTGTGACTAAACTATGAGAGCTTACATTGTTGTTGTATCCCAAGATGAAATAGTTGTTGAGGTGCGGAAAATAATAGAAATCTTGAACTAAGCCATGTGATGTCGTTGAACCGTACCAATTGTAAATTTGCTAAACTACGGTAGAGAATGTTGATAGAAAATGTTACAACTGGAATATACCAAATAGTGTTGCTACTGAGTAAGGACAAATATTGTTGAGTTGTGATAGATGTTGTTGTTGCCAAACTGTGGCAAATGGTGTTATTTATGAATAATAGCAAATAGAGTCATTATTGAGTTGCAGCATATGGTGTTACCACTAAACTGTAATAGATGGTGTTGCTATTGGATTGCATTAGATGGTGTCGAACTCTGTTTGACACTTGGTGTAGCATGCTTGAGATTTATGGCAAACTTTGAAAATACTTTTGACTATTCAACGGAAATGAATATTTGAGGATAGCTACTGAACAAGATTTTAGCCCTGGTATCATGAACCTTTCTTAGAGCATGAATTACTTGTCTTGATCCAATCCAAACATTTCTTCATTAGTCACCAATCCCTCTTAATCCAAAATCCTCCATGGGTGACTTAAGTATTTGCTTGGCAAAGGGACTCTAGTGGCTTGGAGGGTGCCAAACGGAAATAAGCTTGAGTGAGGATTTGGTGTTGATCAAATTTTAATGAATGTCAACATCATTCATCATGGTTGTCAAGTAGGGCACTAGATGATGGCCCCATATTTGATTTAGTAGTAGTGGATAAGATTCCGTGGTAGTAGGACTGATTCAATGATAGAATGGTAAAAGTATGGATTTTCCTTTCTTATGCTGAGGAAGTTGGTTCCACATAACTCCTGTTGTCCTTGAGAGAGAATCAAGGGTGCCATCTTCGAATTTTCGAAAATATTTCTTAGTGAGGTGTAACATTGTCAACGATAGCTTGATGGACATTAAGTTGGAATCTACAAAACTATAAGTGATTCCTCATCAGTCACTCGAATGATGTAACTTTGTTAGCTACTCATTCATACACGATCACGTTTATCTCTTCATTGGTGCAAGGAATGCATAAATACTTCTCAAATTATCGTTCATTTGTTCTTTTTCACTTTTTGTTGCTTGTTGAATCATTGACATTCATGACAAGAGATTAGGGAGTACTTTTCTTTTTCTGAATTTGACCTTGTCAGTGGTATGAGGCTTGATTGGTATCGTTGTCCTTCAAGCTTTTTGTGGTAGCATAACAATAAAAAGTGATATCATGGAGCTGTCAAATGTTCTCAAGTAAGCCTTCAGTTGGATTTCACTTGGTGTTGTGGCGGACAATGAGAGTGGTATTTTCATCATCATGACAGTGTTTGGAGGAAAAAAATATTTTCCCATGGCATCAAGATATTTGGTGAATATAGGAGTTACATATTCTTTGGATAAAACTTGTTGAGAATTAGAACTGAGTAAGGGGTTTTTAGATGGCATAACATGGATTTCTAGGAGCTTTTCTAGCTTCTCTTGAAGGAAGTAATATCCAAAACAGTAACTAATTGTTGAGTGGTCAGTTCAGCAGAGGAAGGGTCATTTAGTGCTGAACCCTTTCTTGTCGAACCTTGTCTGGCTGAACTTTGTCTTGCTGAAGTTTATCTTGCTACTGCTATTACTATCCAAGAGTGTTATTTGGATGACTTGTTTCCTTCATTATTGAACAACTTTTGCCAATTTATGTTGAGTTTGTTGCATGCTATGAAGAAAATTGTAGAGCAAAGTGATTTGAGGTTCTGTAGCCCTCAAATCTGCCACTAATTTTTGTTTTTGTTGATAGACAACATTATGAGCTAGGGGTTGAGATTGACTGTGAGATGATATGTTTGGTGTTGAAAGTACCTTTTCTCCTCATGCTTTTGGATTTGGGAGACATCATATGAATTGGAACTGTTGGTTGACTCCCCTATGGAGTCACCTTTAAGTTAGGGACCTTTTTGCGAATCAGTTACATGTCAGAGCTTAATTGGCTGCTCTACTAGATCAACTCAAAGCCTAGTGGCTCTTAGTGCAATATATGTTCAATCCAGTAATCCAATGTCATTTAAGGATAAATGGATTTGCACAAATCAAAGGAAAGCCCAATAGCAGAGCGTGCAAAGAAGCCAATATAGAGTACATGATGAAATATGATGAATGATAACAATCTTCCTTTTTTTCGTTCAACATCAATTTGGTTCAGTTGTGAGGGGTGTTACCAATCTAGCAGCATTGTTCATCCACAGCAGGGGCCGTGAACAATATGCAACTTATGATATTAAAACAAAACAAACTTAAAGGAAAATAGATTATATTAAATAACAAAACAAAATGTGCCAAATAAAAAGAGAATATGCTAAGTAGCAAAAGAGAATATTCTAAATAGCAAAATAGAATATGCCAAATACTCAAGGAGATATGATTTTCAAATAGGTAATCTTCCCCATTTTCCATTCAGCAAAGAGGTCATGAGCTATTTAACAAAATGCAACAGATAACTTCTAAAGAATAAAACCAAAACTCAAAGAAAGACAAATTTGGATAGGAGAGAGAGAGAGAGAGAGAGAGAGAGAGAGAGAGAGAGAGAGAGAGAAACCAGTGCATGTAATGAGTTTCCATCCTTTGTAGAATTCTTTTATGGGTTTTGGGATAGATCTAAAGGAAGAGATTTTAGATCTAGAGCTTCCAAGCTATGGCTTTTTACTAGTGGTTTATTGTTGTACTATGTTGTTGTGTTGTACAACTGTTGTTCCCTTGCCCTACTTTTATAGAGAAAAAATCTGTCATCATCTCATTAGGAAGCACACATCCCTTTTCTCATGGCCTGTCAGTGTCATGCCTAGTGTTTTTGGTAGAATCCATACACCATTTTCTAGAGATGATGTTCATCTTTCATGGATTTGGAAAGCTCATTTAGTTGTTTGGTTTAGTTTTATCCCAAAGAGAAAGATGGTTGCTATCTAGTTTGTGGTTTTTTTTATGAAGGTTGCTTTGGGTCATCTATGTCGTATGTAAAGCATTTAATGGTCATTCCTCTTTTAGCTAAGAAGGAAACTAAAGGAGAGTAAGGTTGTTTAGCCAGAAACATTACATGCATCTAGCTGGCACACCTCTTTCTTGGGCAATGAGATCCCTAAGCTGACCCTTGCAAGAAGGAAAGAGTGCATCAAAAGAGAAGTTCCTCACACCCCCAACCATCCAATCCTTACATCCCTTGAGTGTCATCCATTTCATCATTTGTCGTGCTTAGGCTGAGCTCAACTGAATGAGCTTGGTTTAGTAGGCTAGCATATGAGCGTAGGTGACGCCATTGATAGGTCCATCTTTTGTTTGAAGTTGTCAACATGTAGTCATTTTTTATATGTCAGCATTGAGTGCTTTGCTAATGTAGAGAGGACTTTTAGAAGCCGCTGGACCGAATGAGTTGGGCTTGGTAATTTTGGGCATTTGTTTAGACTTTTTCTTGACCTTTTTGAGATTAGGCTCACCATAAAAACAACCCTCAATTGCTATCTATATAGAACATTATATCTTCTTTGTTCTTAAAATGAAGCTCACTAATTAAGTACCTTCTTTGTAGGTTCATAATTTAGAATAAAAGATACTATGCTTACATTTAGTCAATTATGAATAAAGTCAGTTTTAAGAAATTTCCATTAATTTGGGTTTTGTGAAAAGGCTCCTGAATCATACAATTCATTTAGGGTATCATGTGAATCAACTTGAATTGATGAATAGTTTAGGCTTTTTGGGATTTCTAGACATCATTTATGCGTTACCTACATAAACAACAGCTTTTCTCTGCATCCATTTTTTTTTTCTATATGCTCCTTCCTACATTCAAATCATTTTTCCACCATTGTTTTTTGTTTATGTTCGAAGAAAAAAGGAAGAGCCATATATTAGATAGAAGTTAATCTTTTTTAACTTTGTCATTATTGTTTATATTTGTTCTTCATATTTTGGCTGTGATCAATTTCAAAATGAATCTATACTATAATGTAAAATCAAAATCTTTATTTTTGGTTGACCTCATAATATTACGCCACATAAACTTTTAATAATTATCACAATTTTACGCCTCATTATTTTAATATATATTTTCCTTAATAGAAAGAATATATTATTCCATAAATACAAGCACAATCATAATAAATGTCTAATACTAGATTATATTCTATATATAAACGCAATAATAATAAATGTTTTTTTTTAATAATTATCATAATTATCAATTTTCATATTTAAACAAAAAATAAAAAAGAGAAAAAGTCATATTATGTTAAATCCCATGCGTTGCACGGGTTACCGACTAGCTGTAAATTATTTATGTGTTGCTACTTGATTACTTGAAAATTATATGATCATTTAGTAAATTGTGGATTTTTTTCATATATTTTTATTTGACATATTTAGTTAGATATGTTAAGATTATTACATAATTGATGATAAAATAGAAAATCATTTGATTATCTTAAGTTTATTGAAAATTTCTTTCATACATGTATATCAATAATTTTTGTTGTTTAATTTGATAGAATGTTCATATGTTTTACATGATTTTAATTAAAGGGTAAAACTTAGGTACAATAAAAAGATCCTCATTTTGACAACTATATATGAGTATGTCCATAAAAGTAATAATTAATTAAAAGTGAGCGATGTGTAAATAACAAATTCTGATATGAAAAATGCACCACCATATTATTGTTTCCCTCCATCTACCATCACTATGTTAGCTTTAAATTGATGAAGTAGATCTGTAGATGCATCGAATCATATGGGAAATAATCCATTTTTTGATAGTTTATTTTAACCTGCCACATTCTATAAATCCTAGAAATCATTGCTAAAAAAATATATCATAATTTAAATTATTTTTTATTTTTAATTTTTATTTCCCATTTCAGGTTTCTTATATTG
This sequence comes from Fagus sylvatica, assembly GCA_907173295.1. NCBI lineage: Eukaryota > Viridiplantae > Streptophyta > Magnoliopsida > Fagales > Fagaceae > Fagus > Fagus sylvatica. Next base: position 37,169,607 of record OU015761.1, on the reverse strand, counting down.
CAACACAATCCACCGTCCACGTGAAGACAATTGAACACTAACTATCTCCATTAATACCTTAAGGTATGTTTTATTTATTTATTTTGTCCTTTGATTTGATTGCACTGTTGTTTTTGTCATTATCTTCTTACTGGGTTTTTCTTTGCGTCTATTTGCTAGACAGCCACCAGTTGCAAGAATGAATTATTTAGAGAAGATTGGTGATCAAATTTTCGACTGCGCACTTGCAGCTGTTGTTCGTCAGTTGAATTATCTTATTCACTATAAAAGTAACCTTGATAATCTCAAAACCCAAGTTGAGGAGCTGCAGAATGCCAAAGATAGGAGTGAAGCAGGACGTCGAGACTGCTAAAAGAAATGTAGAGGAAATATATGCTGATGTTCAGAAATGGCTTAGTGATTCTGATGGGATCACAGTAGAGGCAGAGAAAATCTTTGAAGATAATGGACAAGCAAAGATAACGTGTTGCAATGGCTGGTGTCCTAATTTGAAGTCCCGTTATCGATTGAGCAAGAGAGTAGTTGATATGAATTCGAAAGTCGAGGAAAGCAAGGAGAATGGCAAGTTTGATAGAGTTGGCTATCGTGAGCCTATACAAGCAGTAGGGATCGCAACACTTAATAGAGGGTATGAGGCCTTTGAATCGAGAAGGACGGCATTAACTGGAGTTCTAGAGGCATTGAAAGATCCTAATATCAATAAGATTGGGGTTTACGGGACTGGCGGCATGGGAAAAACCATGCTAGTCAAAGAAGTTGTAGCACAAGCTCAAAAAGACAAGTTGTTCGATAAGTACCCTTTTGTAGTTGTATCCCAAGATCAAAAATTGGAAGAGATTCAAAGAGAAATTGCGGACCAATTAGATCTTATATTCGATGTAAAGAGTACATCTGTTAGAGCAAATCAACTACGCAAGCGATTGCAGCAAGAGAAGATCCTTATTGTTATAGATGACATTTGGAAGTCCTTAGACTTGGAGGCTCTTGGTTTTCCGTTTGGAAATGATAAGATGGGATGCAAAATTTTGTTGACGTCCAGATTTCATAATGTACTACGCAATGATATGAATACCCAAAAGGAATTCCTAGTTGGAGTTTTATTCAGAATAATGAAGCGAGAAACTTGTTTGAGAAGATAGTTTTTGGTTTGACTAAAACCCATGAAATCCAAGGTACTATGGAAGAAATCATCAAAGAATGTGGTGGATTGCCAATTGCCATTACAACAGTTGCAAACGCGTTAAAAAATCAGGAGAATGTAAATATTTGGAAGGATGCACTCAAACAATTGAAAATGTCTAGCCCAACACAGATCGAAGGAATGCATGAGAAGGTGTACAAAAGTATAAAGTTGAGTTACAAGTTTTTAGAAAGTAATGAAGCAGAGTCATTATTCTTGCTATGTAGTCTACATGGAGAAGGATTGCAACATAGATATTGATGATTTGTTGAGATATGGTGTGGGGTTGGGGCTCGTTTCGACAACGTTTGATACAATTGGAGGAATGCGAGGCATGTAGGGTGGACACGTTAGTCCAAAATACTCAAAGATTCTTCCTTGTTGTTGGATGGTGATTATAATGGTGCAGTCAAAATGCATGACGTAATTCGTGACGTTGCAATTAATATTGCAGTTGAAGATAAGCATATGTTTACTATAAGAAGTGCAATTGACTTGGAAGATTTGTCCAAATGGAATAATTCAACTGCAATTTCATTGCCTGGCATTGATATTGATGTTTGTGAGCTTCCTGAAAGGTTGGAATGTTCAAAACTTCAGTTATTTTTGTTGTTCAACCAAAAATATTCTTTCAAAATTCCAGATTCCTTTTTTGAAGGTTTGAAAGACCTTAGAGTTTTAAAGATACCTGAAATAAGCCCTGCAATACTTCCTTCATCACTTTTGTCTCTTGAAAAGCTCCAAACATTGTGTTTAGACGGTCAAGTTAAAGATGTAACAATAATCGGAGAACTGAAGAATTTGAAAGTGCTTACCCTTTCACTGTCCAATTTGGAACAATTACCCAAAAGAGATAGGGCAACTCTCTCACATTCAGTTGCTAGATTTGAAAAGAATGTTGATAAACTGAAAGTCATTCCACCCAATGTGTTGTCTAATCTGAAAAAGGTTAGAAGAATTATATATGCCAAGTTCTGTTCAATGGGAGACTGAAGTACAAAGCACCAACGGAAGTAACGCTATGGTCTCAGAGTTGGACCATTTGTCTCAGCTCACCACTTTACATATATTTATTCAGAATCCCAAGATTCTACCAAAAGCATTGATTTTTAAGAATTTGAAAACGGTATAGAATAAATATTGGCAGTGACCAGTATTTGGGTATTTTGGACTCCGAAAATTCAAGATCTTTAGACACTCCATATAAGCATTCAATTAGATGATGGAGATTAAAGCATTATTGAAGACTTGTGAAGATTCTCTATTTGGGTGTAGAGAGCGGTGTTAAAAGTGTTCTTTACGAATTAAATTCAAGAAGATTTTCCACTTTTGAAGCTTCTCTATATTAGAGATAATGATGAGATTCAGTACATTATAAAGTCCGTGGGGTTTCCAGGTATTGCATTTCCTAACTTGGAATCAATTGATTTAAGAAATTTGATCAATTTGGAACGGATATGCAACAACCAACTTCCAGCAGAGTCTTTCCGTAAATTGAAAGTGGTAAACGTGTATAACTGTGATAAATTGGAATTTGTCTTCTCCTCATCCATGGTTGGGAGCTTTTCGCAACTCCAGGAAATGAAGATAAGTTATTGTCAGGTGATGAGTGCAATAGTTTCAGTTTCGAAGGAAGGAAAAGGAGAAATAGAGGTCAACGATGACAGCACTATTGTGTTCGCTAAACTGCGTTCCTTGACATTAAGTAATTTACCACAGTTGATGGGCTTCTATTATGATTCCGAATCCGACGTACTATTCAATGAAAAGGTATGTTTTATTTATTTATTCTGTCCTTTAATTTATTTACCACAGTTGATGGGCTTCTATTATTTACCATAGTTGCAAGCCTAGCATATCATGAATTCTTGCTTGTCTACTTTACATTTTTGCTGAAGAAGAGAGTAGTTTTGCCTTTATTTATTTTCTTTATTTATTGAAGCAGCCTCATATGCATCGAGTATCATCATAAATCATAATCCATCAGGCTTCTTCTTCCCTATCATTTGCAAAGAAGTGATGTGTTACCGTGGGGCCTCCCCAATTTACCTCAATGCCCTGTATACTCCTGTTGGCCTCTGCTTCTCTAAGTAGTGTTGAGAGTCCTTGTGAGTTTCTTCATGATCACTTCTAGGAATGCCCATTCCACTCAGTTATTGGTCTTACTCATGTCAAGTTTTAGCACCATCTAGCCTGTCCTACCTTTGAATTTGTTGTGCACATAATTTATGGTCTCCTGAGGCAATCATACCCTTTTTGTGATTTGTTTGGGCTTTTTGTCTTGGGAATTAGAACAACATAAGTGGAATTTTTTACAATATATGTTCCCCATTCAGGGCGGCTATACAACATTTGTGACATAGGGACCGAATAATATACTAGTAGTGTTAGAAAATAATGTAGGCATTTATGTTAGGACATTGTAGATTTCCTCTACTTTGAATTCCTGTAGCAATTTCAGATTCATGTCAGTCATAACAATAGGCTCAACTGAGTCTAGTATTGGATTCCCAAGCTCTTGACAATTCCAACTTTGGCATACTGTTGCTCTTCTCCATCCTCTCTTCGCTGTTATGTTTTTCTAGTGGCTTCCTCACCCAGGCTTTCACCTCCTGGTTATCGTTCTTTTGGGCCACTTAGTTGGTACTTGGTTTGTGAGTCCATACGGATGTTATATGCTTCCTCACTTGTTCATACTTGTTGCTCGTCGCCTAACGTCCTAGAGTTATCCTCATCCAAGAACCATTCTAGGGTGATTCACCATTATTTTAGTCTCATTTGCACCACTTACTATAGCACCTCTTCTCATTTGCACCATAAGATATTTATCGGTTTCTATATATTAGTGATTTTATCTAAAGGTAATATATAATATATTATCTAGGATACATATTTAATTTTTTTTTTTTTTTTTTTAAATATAATTGGGTTGGGTTCGAGGAGGGGTCCCCAATACATGCCCCCATCCCAAACCTACTTTGAGAAGAAGAATTAACCCCTGTCACTGTCCTTATTTGCTATGCAAGACGGGGTAGGACGAATGAATATCTTTCTATCCCATTTTCTGTGTTACCACTTTATACTCTACCAACTATAATATACTACGCATTGTGTTTGATTTGTTTATATTTTAAATCTTGAATTATTTTATAAGAAAAAAAAAAAAAACACATGGTGAATTGTAATTAGTGAAATATAAAGTGAAATACGAAAGTGGGATAAAAGTGGGACAGGTATCCACAAGACATATTTAAATTGCTATCCCTATAGAAAAGGTCAAATCATAAGTTTTATGAAAGAATATCCATATTATTAGAGACAAAATATAAACGATGATACTTATACAATTAATTCATATATTTTGCATTTTAAATTGATTAGGTATCTATTATCGTTTTATCTTAATACTTCCTAATATACTTACTATCTATGTTTCAGAAATTTTGTAAATCATTAATATATCCCAAAATTTGCATATGGCATATGTAAGTGTTTAAAAAGTTCAAAATAATTTTATCTGAAAGATGTTTCAAACTTAATCAAACTTTTATATTTAGTAAAGATTAAAATATCATATAATGAAAGTTTCAATTTATTACTATTAACAAATTTAATAATGTTTTAAATTAGATACAATTGTTTAAATTAAGTCAAATAATACTAGTGGCCTGGTACTAGTATTGTCTTTTTATTTTCTAGAACATTATCCAATAAAACATTTTATAAAAATTGATAAATATCAATGTAACAATTTCACAATATATGTAAGTTTAAATTGTAATATATATAGAATCTTTTATTGTTATTCCGTAACTCAATATATTCTAGTTTGGAAATTCAACTGAATTTTCATCCTTAAAAGCATTATCCTGTCCTAAATTTAATCTTCAATTCTTTACGTAAAGACATGACCATTAAAAAAATATAAAAATTGAAGAAATAAACCCCTTAAATGAAAGGAGTTCATTAGTCTCTTTTCTCATAGTTTCTTCTATTACCCTTTGCTAATCGTGGTCATTTAGAATATAATTTAATTAACTTTTCCCATCTATCTGTGTTTTCTTACTCCTAATTATGCTAGGTAATACTATAAAGGTATGTTATTGACTGAACGGTATGTGAGAATTGTAGGTTGTCTTTCCTAACTTGGAGGCACTGGTGATAAGGAGCATTGATAACATGAAGATTATTTGGCACAACCAAATAATTTCAGATTCCTTTCGCAAACTAGAAACAATGACGGTTTCAGATTGTGATAATCTAACAAATATTGTTCCGCCCAATATGTTGGGAAGACTCCAAAATTTACAATATTTATGGATAGACACGTGTGGCTCCGTAGAAGAGGTATTTGAAATCCAAGGGACAAATGTTAAAGAAGCAGGTGATATGGCAGCTATTGAACTTAGAGTGTTGCTATTAGGTGGTCTACCAAAATTGAAGCATGTATGGAGTATGGATCCTCAAGAAATAATCAGTTTTCAGAAATTACAATCAGTAGCCATTTCATTGTGTCCTAGTCTAAAAAGTGTTTTTCCAACTTCAGTGGCCAAGGCTCTTGTGCAACTTAAGAAGCTACAGATATGGAATTGTGCGGTGGAGGAAATTGTAGCAAAAGAAGAAGGAATAGAGACGGTCACTTTGTTTCTATTCCCACAATTAACCTCTCTAGAAATTTATACGTTGCCTGAACTCAAGAGTTTTTATCCGGGAAAACACACTTCAGAGTGGCCATCGTTGAAATACTTGACCATTGATAATTGCGACAAACTGAAGGTTTTTGGTTCGAATGAGTTAAGCGTCCAAGAAACAAAGTGGGTTAGGCCATCAAATTATTCCAACTCAACAACCCCTTTTTTTCATCAAAAAGGTAAGAGTTTTTACAACTTCCCTTGTTTGCATATATTTTATGTGGGTTTAAGTATCTTTAAATAAATCAAAATTATAATAATTTATTAATAATTACCACCATTGTATTTTTGCTTCCAATGGTAGCACTCTCTTGCTAACGCATGCCACCACCCATTCCTAAGCATCTTAGATGACCATCCCCACACTTTTTTTTTTTTCCCACACTAGTAGATATTGTAATAGCCGAAGTTCTAATACTAAGTTGTTGTGCGAAGGCCTCTGGCCCTCTGCATAGTACTCTCATACACAATATTAAATTTAAAAATTTATGGGTCAAAAAATAGAATGAAGAAAATTAGAAAGAGAAAAATTTCAAACAAAAAATAGAATGACCAAACACAATTCTACAAAGAAAATTAGAAAGAAAATAGACAATCACATTCATATCGTATATTTGCATTTGTTTACTTTAATTTTTAAATAACATGTGTTAATTTGTTTTAGTTCATATTGCGTTGATTTTAGATTCGGGGGCTAAACCTTGAATCCCAAAGTTTAAGAAATGATTATATAGCTTCCCTTAAAGTGGATAAAAATATGGTTGAAACAACTAACTAATTGCATAAAAATATTACAAAAGGAAATGTTATTGTGTTTGGCTCTTAAAACTAAAATCAAGAATCAAGGATTTCCTAAGCAAATTTACGGCCCAAACCTTAAGCAAGGTTTTGTTGGACTAAGCCTTGGCTAAAGGCAAAAGGGGTGAGGCCCCCAAAGTTTTAAGGCCAATAACTACACCCCTAGTGGGTGGTTATGTCACCAGGGTGTGTGTATACATGACTTAAAGCATCTCACTGTCTCATTGTTTCTTCTTCTTCTTCTTTTAACTCTCGCTAGCTCGCTCTTTCTCTTTCTTCTTCAACTTTTATAGTTGATAACCACCCCTACAAAGCAAGGGTGTAGTGACAAATTGCTTATTCTTCTACATATTGGTTTATAATTACCAATAACCATCTTAAATGGCCTAGTGGGTGGTTTCTTCCAGACAATAATTACCTCAAGTGGCCTAAAATATATAAGATATTTTTATATATACATCTTTTATTTATCACTCTGTCACACCGTCTCTTTGTTTCTTCTTATTCTTCTTTTATCTCTCGCTCACTCTCTCTCTCTCTCTCTCTCTTTTTCGTCTTTTATTTATATCTCTCTCTTTCTCTCTTTTTAGTTTTTGAATATGAGACTTCTTTTTCTCGAAAAGGATTAAACTACCAAATGAAAATACAATGGGCTGATGGTTTGTCCACCACTTTTTTCTTTTTGATTTTTATATACTTTCTTATTTTGCTTTTGATTGGGAAGTGACATTATTGCCAAGATGACAGAAGTCACAAAAAACCCACGTCCACTTGCTTTTTTTTTTTTTTTTTTTTTTTTTTTTTTCAATTCTTAAATTTTCATTAGGAAAATTACAAATACTTTACCATTAAAACAAGGAAACTATAATGTGTTTTATTTATAACACTTACCTTCCCTGTGATTTAGTCCGTTAGACATTTCCATAACTTAAACGGAATTTGATAATGTGACAAATAAACTTACTATAAAAATTGATAAAAGACCACTTTACGCTAATTTATTTTGAAGAGCATATAATTATTTTACCTTAAAAAAGTTTATAAACATATCAAATTAGAGTTGAAAAAAAAGAAAGAAAGAGATTTACGCACATTGCTGCCATTTTCAAAATGAATTGAAGAAGTTGAAATTAAAAAGTTGTAGACTTGTAGTACATATATATACACGTTGTTTGAAGTTTTAGTTAGTTAGTCATTTTTTTTTTTTTTTTTTTTTAATGGAAAAGTGTTTGTTGTTTGAAGTTAATACAATATAGTTGTCTTTTATCAATTTCTATAGCAAGTTTATTTGTCACAATGTCAAATTCCGTTAAAGTTAACATGAGTGTCTAGTGGAAGTACACCACAAGAGAGATAAGTGTCACAAAATAAAGCACCAGATAGCTCCTTGTTTTAAGGGTAAACCATAGAGTGATAGAGGTGATATCTTTAATTTGTCCATTTTTATTTGTATTGGCAAATGGAATAATGTACTAACTAGAGTATGGGCTTAAATTTTTAAGTTTTACACATATTATAATGTTTTTAACAATTTGTGTAACAATTGTTTCTGCGTAAGTTTTTTAAAATTAAAATTGATAAAATCCTACCCAAGATTGACTATGTCACAAGATTAAGTGGATTAGCAAATTTATCAATTCATAATAATATGTTTGAGAAAATTGATTATAAAAGTGTGATTAATAATTTTGCATCTTAAGGACTAAGAATGGTGATATTCCAATAAAAATATTCATAAATATTAATTAAGTACTGAAAGGTCAAAGGGCCCCACAATTTAAGATTTCGAGCTTAACTCAATAACATCACATTTTCATCTTTTCTTAACAGTGATTTTATTTATTGTCAAATAATTTTTTTTTTTTTTTTTTTAGTTAGAGTTACTTTGGAGGAGAGAGATGACAGATCTTCACTCTATAGGGCATGTTATCGGCAGAATGGACAGAATATTTTTTGTTATTAACCATAAGGTCTCTCATGAATTTAAAATTTTAAATATGGAACGAGGATATCTTTAATTATCAAACATGAACACTTTCATGAATTTAAATTTGTACACCAAACATATTTAAACAAAAATCTGATTCTATTTTTATATCCTACAAACATTAGATGCATTCAATTCCTGTTCAAATGGTTGGTTATATTATCCCAAACTTGTTTAGACAATATTAAACTGTGTCTTTCTTTTGTTCAATACTTTGATTTTTTTTTCCAGGATAAATTTCCTAACTTGGAAGATTTGATTGGGAGATGGGCGATGCCATGAATGAGACATATGGTGGACCATCAGTAGAATTTTGTTGCAACTTAAAAGAACTGAAGTTGAAGAAAAACCATGGTAAACCATCAGTAATTGTTGGGAATGAAAACTCACAACCAGGCGGCACTTTTCCAAATCTAGAGGCTCCAGAAGTATCAGAATTTTGCAGATTAAAGATTTTAGCTCCATTCTCATCAACATCTTTCAAAAACTTAACGAAGTTAGATGTACAGGGGTTTGATGAATTAATTAGTTTATTAACTCCCTCCATGGCTAGTCTAGTGCAACTCAGTTACATTCGTATTAGTGAATGCCAAAGAATGACAGAAGTAGTTGCAAATGAGGGGGGTCAAGTAGGAGATGAGATTGCTTTCAATAATTTGGAATATTTGATATTTGATGATGTACCGAGTCTCACAGCCTTCTATTTGGGGGATTGCATCATCAAATTCCCATCACTAGTTGAGGTAACTGTGACCAACTGTCCTAAATTGAAGATTTTCTCTAATGGAGTCTTAACCGCACCAAAGCTTAAAGGCATTGGAATCACAAAAGAGCATGATAGTCCTACCCAACAATTATGGGATGGAGATCTTAATGCTACGATAAAACAATTTTGGGAAGCTAACTTTAATGAAAAGGTATGTTTCCATGCTTTCATACAACAGTTGGTTATTAAATACCACTTCTTCTTTTTTTCTTTTTTTTTCTTTTTCTTTAATTAATAAGTTGATGCAAAATATCAATCATCTAAATTTCTTAAGCTGCTTCAACGATGTAGCTAATTGATTCCTTTACCCAATCTCTTCCACATATTTTTCTTGTTAAAAAGAGAATATACCATGTAATTAGTTGTGGCTTTGGCAATCATATTTGAAAGAGCTTTTGAGGAAATAATTTACTTTGGCTGCCATAGTAATATAGTATATTGATTAGCATCGGCATTTTTATATATTTTACTGTTTAGCTAGCATGTAACATTCCATTTATATGTACTCATGTTTCATTTAGTGAGGAGGTGGTCATTTCAAATCGAGGTCTACTTCACAATTTATGACCAACTAAAAGGACTCACTGAAAACCAACAAAAAGTTCTACAGAAGCATATGTCATTCAATTACACCGACATTAAAACAAAAATTTAGTCTCTTTTCACATGTCAGTTACCCGACCATATCATGTCTATAAGGCCTTCATTTATGCATAGTCAGTTTCTATAGCTAGTTTATTTGTCACAATGTCAAATTTCGTTAAAGTTAACATGAGTGTCTAGTGGAGTACACCACAAGAGAGATAAGTGTCACAAAATAAAGCACCAAGTAGCTCCTTGTTTTAAGGGTAAACATAGAGTGATAGAGGTGATATCTTTAATTTGTTCATTTTTATTTGTATTGGCAAATGGAATAATGTACTAACTAGAGTATGGGCTTAAATTTTTAAGTTTTACACATATTATAATGTTTTTAACAATTTGTGTAACAATTGTTTCTGCGTAAGTTTTTTAAAATTAAAATTGATAAAATCCTACCCAAGATTGACTATGTCACAAGATTAAGTGGATTAGCAAATTTATCAATTCATAATAATATGTTGGAGAAAATTGATTATTAAAGTGTGATTAATAATTTTGCATCTTAAGGACTAAGAATAGTGATATTCCAATAAAAATATTCATAAATATTAATTAAGTACTGAAAGATCAAATGTTCCCACAATTTAAGATTTCGAGCTTAACTCAATAACATCACATTTTCATCTTTTCTCAACAGTGATTTTATTTATTGTCAAATAATTGTCATAAAGAGGTTTTTTTTTTTTTTTAGTTAGAGTTAGTTTGGAGGAGAGAGATGACAGATCTTCACTCTATAGAGCATTTTATCGTCAGAATGGACAGAGAATATTTTTTGTTATTAACCATAAGGTCTCTCATGAATTTAAAATTTTAAATATGGAAAGAGGATATCTTTAACTCTCTTTCATGAACTTAAATTTGTACACCAAACACATTTTAACAAAAATCTGATTCTATTTTTATATCCTACAAACATTAGATGCATTCAATTCCTGTTCAAATGGTTGGTTATATTATCCCAAACTTGTTTAGACAATATTAAACTGTGTCTTTCTTTTGTTCAATACTTTGATTTTTTTTTCCAGGATAAATTTCCTAACTTGGAAGTATTTGATTGGGAGATGGGCGATGCCATGAATGAGACATATGGTGGACCATCAGCAGAATTTTGTTGCAACTTAAAAGAACTGAAGTTGAAGAAAAACCATAAACCATCATAATTGTTGGGAATGAAAACTCACAACCTAGGCGGATACTTTTCCAAATCTAGAGGCTCCAGAAGTATCAGAATTTTGCAGATTAAAGATTTTAGCTCCATTCTCATCAACATCTTTCAAAAACTTAACGAAGTTAGATGTACAGGGGTTTGATGAATTAATTAGTTTATTAACTCCCTCCATGGCTAGTCTGGTGCAACTCAGTTACATTCGTATTACGTAAATGCCAAAGAATGACAGAAGTAGTTGCAAATGAGGGGGCTCAAGCAGGAGATGAGATTGCTTTCAATAATTTGGAATATTTGATATTTCATGACATACCGAGTCTCACAGCCTTCTATTTGGGGGATTGCATCATCAAATTCCCATCACTAGTTCAAGGTAACTGTGACCAACTGTCCTAAATTGAAGATTTTCTCTAATGGAGTCTTAACCACACCAAAGCTAAAAGGCATTGAAATAAAAAAAGAGCACGACAGTGGTACCCAAGATTTTTGGGCTATGGATCTTATGTTACGATAAAACAATTTTGGATGGGGATCTTAATGCTACGATAAAACAATTTTGGGAAGCTAACTTTAATGAAAAGGTATGTTTCCATGCTTTCATACAACAGTTGGTTATTAAATACCACTTTTTTTTTTTCTTTAATTAATAAGTGGATGCAAAATATCAATCATCTAAATTTCTTAAGCTGCTTCAACAATGTAGCTAATTGATTCCTTTACCCAATCTCTTCCACATATTTTTCTTGTTAAAAAGAGAATATACCATGTAATTAGTTGTGGCTTTGGCAATCATATTTGAAAGAGCTTTTGAGGAAATAATTTACTTTGGCTGCCATAGTAATATAGTATATTGATTAGCATCGGCATTTTGATATATTTTACCGTTTAGCTAGCATGTAACGTTCCATTTATATGTACTCATGTTTCATTTAGTGAGGAGGTGGTCATTTCAAATATAGGTCTACTTCACAATTTATGACCAACTAAAAGGACTCACTGAAAACCAACAAAAAGTTCTACAGAAGCATATGTCATTCAATTACACCGACATTAAAACAAAAATTTAGTCTCTTTCTTCACATGTCAGTTACCCGGCCATATCATGTCTATAAGGCCTTCATTTATGCATGCCGAAGAAAAAAAAAAATTTGAATAGATTTGAAGCTTTTTTTTTTTATAAGTGACTAAGTAACCATAGAAGTCGGAGTACTCATTTTAAATGGGTTTGGAGCTTATGCCTATAATAAAATTTTCATGTATTCCTCTTCTTTTCAAATTATTTAATAAAGGAAAAAAAGAAAGAAAAGTTAATCTCCCATATTTTGTGTGGTCATTGCGGTTGTTACTTGAAATGTATTATATTATGGTGGTGCGGGGATGTGAGGAATAAGATTAGAATAGAGTTTCTTTTTGTGATTATTGGATCTTGTCGCTTTGGTTTTAGCTGATATGGATATTTGGTGGATGAGAGCAGAACATTCTTCATTAGATCATGATAATTCTCTATTGTTTTGGGGTTAATTTTCCCTTTTATCTCATGTTTTTGGATTATCTTTATTTTGGTTCATCTTAAATACTTTTATTGTAGATCGGTGCAAGTGAAGTTGGGGATAGAGAACATGACGCAAATAATGACTTGAAGGTCGACATTGTTGAGGAAGTTAGCATTGAAGTTGTGGACAGAGAACACGACGGGAAGGATGAGTTGGAGGGGGACAATGCTAGGGAAGTTAGCATTGAATTCAGGGACAAAGAACATAATGCAAATGAAGACTTGGCTGGTGGCAATGCTAGGGAAGTTAGTATTGAAGTTACAAAATGATGACTTCGGGGCGACTCAAAGGAGGAAGGATCTTTCCTTTTATTGATTGTTTAATTTTAGAGCATTATCTCTTCATGTGATTGTTTATATTATATAACTTTGTTGATTGTTTATATTATAACTTCGTTGATTGTTTATACTATATAACTTTATTATAGTTTTTGAATACATAGTACTCATTCTGTATTTGAATTTATGAATTTGTATACTTTTCACATGTGAATTTGTTACACTGTTATAGTTGGAGAAATTATTTTGCAAACATGTTTAAATATATATATATATATATATATATATATATATATATATATATATATATATATATAGAGAGAGAGAGAGAGAGAGAGAGAGAGAGAGAGAGAGAGAGAGAGAGAGAGAGAGAATAGGAGAAGAAATTTTCTTTAACTCATTACATGGCTACTCAAATTATTAAACATGCTTTTAATATATGGCTTTATTAAACGGTCATGTGATTTGTTATGACTAAATGGATTATGTGATCAAAATAAAAATAAATAGTCATGATCGCTATGTAATAGGTTGAAAGGATTCTTCAAAACCAATTTAGAGAAAAACTTTGTCCACAACCATGAAGTATCTCTTCCAACAGTTCTATCATATCAACACCCTTATTTGGTGTTACAACCCAATGGACCAATTACATGTACAAAAGCAAACAGTTGAATCTAAAATTTACAAATTTCATCCATGTATGATTACCTTAAAATTTTCAAATTCCACTAATTTTTTAATTAAACCCATTTTCATATATATATATATATATATATATATATATATATTTAACTTCTCTCTCCAGAATTCACTCACGCTAACAAAGTTTCTCTTGGTTCGTTTATGCTCACAATGAATCAATACCTTAAGGAATCACAATAGATCTAGTAATGTCAATGATCGTCCTTGAGTCCATGGTCATGTACAAGACCAATCATCTGTTTGGCTTGGTAGGGTATATGATTACTTAGCAATCCCATTCTAATTGGCCTCCCTCCTATGATTGGATCACAAAATCGAAAGCTAAGTAGGGATCTTGACTAGCTAGAGTGCCTTGTCTAATGCACCAACAAATCTAAGATAGTATGAATTGGAAAATGTTTTGTGTTTACATTATTTGGATTTGTGGGATTTTGAGTTGAGATGAGTTTTGATGGGGGAAAAAAATTTTAGGCAGAACAAATTTTGGGGAAATCCAATGACACTACAAGAAAAAATGTTAGTTGCAACAGAATTTTTTGTTGCAATAACTTTCATTTCATTGCAATTAACTTTTATCACAACGAAAGTTACTCATAGCAAACCGTTTCAATAAACTCTGTGATAATAAGTTTTTGCAATAAAATTTGTTGTTGCAATAAATATAATATTTATTGCAACGAAATTTTTGTTGCGATAATTCCATTTATTGTCACGACTATTCGTTGTGATAAGATATTGCTACAACCATTTTGTTGCAATAAAATTATACATAAATTAATAAGATATTGCTTAAACCATTTCATTGTAATAGAGTTGTATAGTTATTTATTGCCACAACTATTTTGTTTCAATAAGATGTTGCTTCAACTATTTTGTTGCAATAAAGTTCTACAGAAATTGATTTTTATTTATTGCCACGACTATTTCGTTGCGATAAGGCATTATCAATAAAATGTTTTTTTTTTTTTTTATCATCATAAATTGTTGATATTTCTATTTGTCACCTGCCCTGTTTAATAATATAAAGACTAAATTAAAGAAAAACATGCACAAAATCAAGAAATCTACAAAAAAGATAAAATTAAAAAAAAATAAAAATAAAATTATAACATTTCACAATATTAATAACTAAAGATACTTGTTCCACATTAAATTCATTAGTCTAAAAAAAAAAATCCCTCCTCTAAGTTTTAAGCAATTAATAGATACAAATTAATGGATTTACAGCAAATACAAAATTCCCTTTGAGCTCCAATTCAAATGTTTCATCCATGCATCAATCACAATCCAAATGTTTCATCCATGCTATGTCCTATTATTACATCTTGAGGATGATAAAATTTTATTTTATCCTGTAAACAAGGGATATACATCAATTTTATTACAATAGAAATGTGTCAGTTAAAACTTCTACTGACTCCTTGTTTGAGCACAATTCGAATGAGCTCACATAATCAAAGATTTGTCAGAAAATCACAAAATCGTGATGATTCTACTGATCCTGCCCAAGCACAAAATCTCTTGTCATCACATGTTTAACTAAATGCGCAAAAAAATTGTAGCAGGTTTATTCTAACCATTATTAAGCTGCACATTAAAGATCATCAATTGAATGTATGACATTTCAAAAGATCACATATAAGAGCTAATATTGTAATCATTTTCCATTTGAACATAACAACGAATTGGCTACCACATTATAAATTCTTTTCATGTAATGCATCCCCAGCTCTGGTAATGTTAAATACAAAAGCAGAAACCATAATGGTAAATTTACTTTGTCCATAACTAAAAAATTGATAAATTAGGTTTTGAGCAAGAGGTAAAATCCTAATAATGTCTAGAACTTAAGTGTATGCATGCACTTGTAGTATTAACACTGAGTTTGTCTTATTCAAAAAGGTTTTACTGCTTTCAACATTAAAACTGAGGTATTAATGCAGAGTATATTTTCAAGCAACAGTAGCACATTTCATGAGAACATTTGCTCACAATAAAGATGCATGGATTGTCCTAGGTATTTTTATTTTTTTAAATGAAACACACTCGCTTTTGATATATTTAAGTTCATGCAGGTAAAAGAACAAATGTTCAACAAGCGTAAGAGAATATCCACATCATATGCTGCCATTCTATTCTAATTATTTGCGACTACCAGTTATACATTCAGTTTATTCTATTGCACCAATTCCATACCTATTAGCCCATGTCTAAGTGTATCAAAGACAAATGACTAACCTTGACACTGAAGAGAACACTACCATCAGAAACTTGCTGGCCAGCTGTAACTAGAAGCCCATGGACACACCCAGCACTTGGTGCCTTTACAACATGCTTTTAGAGGGAAGAGAGAAAAAAAAAAATACCAGTTCAGCTTAGAAAACTTTCAAAAAATGAATTATTAGTTGCAAAAATGCAAGTAACATTAGTACAAACCTCCATCTTCATTGCCTCTAAGACTAATATGGGTTGCCCTTCCTCCACTTTTGACCCATCCTTCACCAGAGCTTTGACCACTAAACCAGCCATGGGTGCCACAACAAAATAAGCATACCTCAATCACTTCAAAAATAAATTACTGGCCAAAGAAAAAATAAAATGCTCTCTTAAACATGAATCACTTCAAAATTACTGGCCAATAAAAACCATTCTTCAAACACATTACAAGTGGATGCATACCTCAATCAGATAGTTTCCCTCTGGCTTATGAGTAATTGAAAGTGTCGAGATTTGAAGCACTACTATCATATTCATTTTCCCATTCAAGTTCCATTGTACGCTTAGCACAATGATGGATTCTGAAAGGGGGAGAAAAATACTATATGGAAAGTGAGTTGTTTCCTGCTGAACACATTGGCAGATGTAAATATCAAGAGTGCTTTTAAGAACAACTAACATACACCCCAAGACAAGAATGGGACCTTCAATTTACCATGGGGATTTTTTTCTTTCAATAGAGAATGTTCTATTGAGATAACACACGCAGCTGCTACGGTTGCACTAAGTCTAGCAGCATCATTTGATGATAGTTGATTGGAAGGAGCAACAAAGAAATCATCTTTAAAGCGTTCAATAAAATGAGTTTCTACATTGCCATTATCAAATGCCCAATGGTTCACTAGTTTTTGGAGGAAATTGATATTGGTTGGTAAACCTGCAACCTATTAAAGAACAACAAGCATTTGTGTTTCAATCAGGATGAAGTCTGTCTAAAGGATGGAATACATCTCAAGAACCATTTTAATTGATAGACTAATGGAATACATCTCAAGAATACATCAATCAAATCACAATGAAAGAACTAAATTTTAATTTTCAAATTTGAAATTTGAAATTTGAAATTTGAAATTTGAAATTTGAAATTTGAAATTTGAAATTTGAAAGACTTCCCATTAAAACAGATTACCTCAAAGTATTACACTGCCTTAAATAATACTTCTGATTAACTATAACCAAATAACTAAGAAATCTAATCACTCACGATAACTAACTTTAGTAAATAACAACTAAGATATTCCTATCCAGCAACTAACTCTTTCTAAGGACTCCTACTAGATAACCACATATTCCTATACAACAACTACTCCTTCTAAGGACTCCTACTAGATAACCATCTCTAGTCTTCTCATCAGCCACTACTAGCATCATCAATTATCTTCACATCATCATAACGGGTAACACTAGCTTCTAATGCCATGGCTTCCTCCTTATCCTCGAAAGCCACTTCTTCAGTCCTACCCTGGGTCATGACAAATACATAGCTCATTTGGCCTCCTCACTAAGTCTTTTGGTTCACCAAGAACCTCACCTTAGCGGAGTCACCTCAAGGTTTTAAAACACATCTTTAAAATCTCTACTTTAAAACACGTCTTTCATATAGTAAGTTCACAAAGACAAGTTGATCACAAAGACATTGTAAAAAAGACATAATAATCGTCACGAAGACAGAGTTGTCACAAAGTTTCCAAAACCATTCCTTGTCAATGATTTCCATGCTTCATGCACTTTCCATAAATCATTAAATAACGAGCATAGTACACATAGTACCTTTTAGGAAAACCATGAAGGATATTTCAATCTTTAAAATGCCAATATGCAATAATGATTTGTTTTCTAAAAATTCCCATTAAGTAGCTACTTACCTCGCATGATCACCAGTTTTACCTTGAGCGAGCACTACACAAGCAAGCCAATCTAGTCACTAGGTCCATCACCAAGTACCTTGGAGCCTAGAAACATAAATCAAGCCTATAAATAATCTTACCCATCACAAAGTAGACCACCACACTTATCTCCATAAACTAAAAGGATCCCCTAAAATTCAAACCAAAGGCTCTAAGGCCTAACTTAACTATCCTATGACAAGGATCCATTCCCGTTGGTAAACAAACAACATACAACTAATCTCAAACACCATAAGGTTACCAAAATATCTTAATACCCCATTTCAAGCAATGTGCATTAATCACAGAATAAATCAAGACACATCACCCATGGAAACAAACAATATCCAAACAGAGTTAGCAAGCATTTATACTTCTTTTGGGTACTAAACAATAGACCCAAGCCACAATAAAACTCCAGCAAGTGATAAACATATTAAAGAATACTCATATGAAATTTCAACTCAATCCAATAAATAAAAGCTTGGGACAAATTCCGCAAAAATATCTATTTTCAGATTAAAATGAAAGCAGGTCAGCCCCTTTGTAAAATTCTTTTGACCCACTTAGAATTATCCGATTAGCCTGAAAATTTATAGGGATGTACTTTTATATGTGCACAACGTACCACAGAAATTTCAGCTCAAAAAGAGTTCTACATAATTTATTAAAAATCCGGCAATGTGGCTGACTCAAATCTGACAGATTTAGAGTTAGGAAAGGGCAATGACTACTTGGTTCAAGGAAACACAATTCAAACCAAGGCCATGGATATTATCTTCCAAAAATATAGGAACTTCAGCTCTTATAGAAAAATCCTCTTTTAAGTTTTGTATTAAAACACCACCCAAAAATTACCCATTAAATTAATCAATACCCATAACATTTAAAACAACAAACTCTTTTACATTTCCATAATCCATCTTTCCCATACCCTTTTGTACTCATTGCTAAAAAATTGTAAGACAATAACAAGAGGAAGATTTGCATTTTCGGACTTCTATGGCACACAACAAAACTAGACCCACTCAAGGCTCAAATGTCCCCACAAACTTCATCAAACAATCACCCAATTCAAAACCCACAACATCAAGAACAAATCCCAAACAAAGCTTGTATAGATATCTTAAGAAATTAGAGAATGGGTCAAAGATTTTCACCTTAGATTTATGTAAATATGGCCGGCGAGAGAGAGAGAGAGAGAGAGGAGCTTTGCCGGCGGGATGTGAGGGTGCTGGTCCGGCGTGTGGTTTGGTGGCTTGATGAGTGGAGTGGTGAGAGAGAAAGAGAGAGAGACGCATGAGGAAGAAAGAGAAGAAATGAATTGTGTGGTGGGAAAGAAGGGGTCACGTGAGGGGGGGTGGGGATTTATCAAATATCTTGCAAATAAAATTACGAAAATGCCCCAATAACTTAACCACAAAACTCTTGGGTGTTACAATCTTTCCCCCTTAAAAAATTTCGTCCTCAAAATTGCATTTATTACATAAACTCAACGAATTTTCGAGACCACACCCACTAATTATTTACATTAACTTTATGGATCTATATTGGTCAACTAGAAGACCAAGAATTCATCAACCCATAGTTATACCAACAATTCTCAGAAAAGAAGTAGAATTTAGCCAAGTTCCAATAATCATGTAAACATTTTTGGAATCCAATACTGTAATTAAGGAACTATTCAATCATGTTCCAAAATAAAAGGATTGATGAAATTACAATTTAGGCCATAACATAATAGCCTGAGTTAAACACCAATAGAGGAATTCAAAGTAGGAGGCTGGAGGCTTACATTACATTAGACGCAAAACTCGTGGACCATTAAATCGATGACCCCTTAACCAAATAGGTGAAAGTACTTGTTAAGGAATATTAATATTACTTAAAAGAGCAACACAATTGTGAGAGATAGTTACAAATCACCAAGAATCTCTACTAAATATCTTACGAAAAATGAATTAGAGTGAATGTCCAAGTATACTAAAGAATTTCACTCCAATATAAAACCACATGCAATTCTCGTGTAGATTTTAAAATCAATGGAAAAATTACAACCCAATCAAAAGTTCTTGCACCATCAAGACTTAAAGAATGCTAGCTACTCGTGGGAGCAAGATATATTTTAAAGTAAAAATACATAAAAATTTATGGCTTCACCAAACTGTTGTATCCTTAAAAATAAAATCAGGTCAGAAATTTTTTATTTTTAATTTAAATAATATCATGTTTAAAGAGAAATATACCATCATGACATTGGAAGCAACTAAAGAAGTTGAAAGGGACAAAACCTCACTTTGGACATAAGCACTACGCTAAAACATCAGATTAAACACGGAAGAAACCGAAATTAAAATGAGGTTTAAGATTACACCTTCATCAATTTACGCAAAAGCATAGGTATGGTTGATTTAGAAAACCCTTGGAAATTAGTTTCAATACAAATCGATTTCAAACACAATTGATAAATAATAACCATATGGTTAAGAAAGTTAGTGGTTCAATGGCCATGAGGTATCCAACCATTGGAATACTTTTCCAATCCCTGTAAGACTTTGAAACGGGGATTTATGCATTGACTTGGTTATACATAGTGTATCATCATCAAGCATGCATCCTTCTCTTTTCAAACACAGGAGTATTAAGAGCGCATTAGAAGCCTATTTGGATCAAAAAAAAAAAAATGCCTACACTACACCCTCAAAGGAAAAGATCTGTTTACCTCATTCACAATTGGCATGATATTGTCCGCTTTAGTTCCAAACCTTTTGTTCCTACTTGGTCTTCGTTAGGCCCACAAAACAAGAATGATGTTCATAAATTACTAAAATTACTATCATAACTTACAAAGAAATGTGTCACCAATTAAAAAATAATTAAAACATTTATTTATTTGTATTGAATTATACTAATCGCATTCATTGAATGTCAGCCGAGGCTTTTAAAGATAAGGTTATTCCATTAAAGAAAATTTGTAGTTACCTCAAAATGATTTAAAAAAAAAAAAAAAAAAAAAAATCATGCATGATATTTAACTTTGTTTAATGCATTTCATGTGATATGTCCCATTTAATGAAGCATCCAATAAATATATATTCAATTTTTTGGCACATAAAATGCCTTAAATGAGATCACTGCATGAAATTTTCCTCAGTAAAATTATTCATTGTCCATTTTGTAAATCTAATAGCAGATAATTAAATTGTAAGAAAATGTTTTTTCTTTTCTTTTTTTTCTACTCAAGCAATTATCTTTTCCCTCTTCAACAAAAAGCAAAATTGAAATTTTCTTAGTACTCCTTGAAATTAACTGAATTTTAACCATTTGATTATTTTTGTTTTCCATCACCTCCACCAGATTAACCTCTAGGACTGCATTAAAAAATTCTTAATTTATTCACTTCATTCTTGGGATTTGTGTTTCTTGTTGTTGCCCTTTGATCGCTCTTCTGTTTTTTTCACTCAATGAAGTCAATGCTCTCTCTTTTTTTCGTTGGAACTGGATTCAATTTTAAATTCTAGTATTTAATTTGTACGTATGCACATTTAATTTATAGCACGCAATAGCATACAC